>CM042157.1:60130272-60140272 GCA_023376005.1 Doryteuthis pealeii | reverse complement strand
ATTAAAAGACGAAGGTAATGATTGGAGAGAAACCTTCTGCTTCCTTACAAATTAGTTTGAAAATGAACAGACAGAAATTGTGCCTTTATAAAGATAAGGGAAGGAAACGCATACATATATGTATGCACCTATAGTGTGTGTATGTGTGTGTGGGGGGGTCTATCTTTTGTCTTTTTTAAGGCACAATTTCTTGTGTGTGTATTGTAGAGAATTTCATTCTAAATATAATTTAAAGACTTCCTCCCTGTATAAATGAATAATATATTTCTGCCTTATAGAGAAATTGTTGAAGTTTGTTTTGTTGGCTGTCAACTCGTGTTCAAGTAAGACCATTTCCTGTTTTTTGTTTGTTTCTTTTTTCTCTCATAGTTGGGTGCCAGTAGCATTTGACACTCTATCCTTGTGTTTTCTCAGATGACTCACCAGGCCAGCCCTGGAGAGACATACTCTTTCACATAAACTACATGTTGGAACTTCTCCACTTTGAATGTTGCTGGGCTGAAAATTACCCTTTCTAATAGCCCGCTTCAATTTTTGGTGTTTCATTCGGTTGGACTCAAATTCTTCCACAGACAGGTAGATGGTGGCTCTCCAGCCAGGTCTATTACAAGCTAGCTTCTCCCAGTCCTCCACAGCAATAGCAGTGTTCTTCAGCCTGTCCTTGAGGCAGTCCTTAAACCTCAATTTGGGTTTGCACTGATGATGTTTGCTAGTTGAGATTTAATCGTAAAATAGTTGTTTTGGGATTCGGTAATCATTCATGCGAACTAGATGATCAGACCAGCGAAGATGTGATCTAAGGATTAAACTCTCAATACTAGGCAGGTGACATCTTTGAAGTTTGTTTTAAGGCACAAAACACACACACACACACACACACACACACAAAGTGCCTGTGGTGTGATGGTTATTGTCATAGGAAATAAACATGGTGACACAAGTTCAAATCATGGATGAGGCTAGTTGCATTTCAGATGTTGTTAATACTCTTGGCAAAGGTATGCATCTAACTATTTTCCCTCCAGTTATGGGTAAATAGTAGGGCAAACTAGGCCCTTAAACCTTGGTATGGCAACCGGTCTAGGAGAAGGAAAACAAAAAGTGATCCTTTCTTTTCCCTTTTTAGCAGTCTGTCGCAGAAGACGATGACCCCACTCCATGTCATTGATTAGTTATAGTTGATGGACTTTTTGATGGCTAGTTAGTCCAATTCTGGACTTGCAGATACGGTCACACACATTGCAAGGGTAATTTCCTTCTGCATTCTGTGTTGCATGGTGATGAAGACATTGTTCTGCAGCCATATTGAGTTCAATATTGAGCCATTCAAAAAGTGATAGGACAAATAGGAATATTTTTTTATTATTTAGTTTTTAATTGTTCTCAACTCGTTTGAACCTTAGGAGAAATTTCTTGTGAAAGAAATTGTTTTTAGAAAGTTTAAATAACTTTATAACAAGCCACAAAAAATTGGGCAAAGAAATGTATTAGAAATGACAAGTCCATCTGTTCAGTGAAAACCATCTTCTGGTTTAAAAAAAAAAAAAAAAAATATGGACACTATACCATCGTCTAAAATAGACGGAAGGTTGCCAACCATACACACACACACACACACACACACACACATTTTAGAATAACAATCAACAATAGTTTTTATCAGAAACATTTTTTAATTCATGTGATGTATAATAATTGCATGTATCAAAATGAATAACAATCTGAAATAAATCATTGCCAATTTTTATTTCTATTCTTAAATTTGTTGAATTAATAGCACAAGAATAACACCATAAAATAAATGAAATATAAAATTACAATTATAAAAGGGGAAAAATGTATTGATTCATTTCTATGAAGTAAATCACCCATTTTTGTAATTTACCGAGGGGGCTGTACCAAATTTTCTTGGTGTATTTTACCTGTATGATAGGATATTTCAAAGTTGACTATCCATTCACCCCAGAGCTCATTCTATTCAAATAAAATCCCATTACAAAACAAGATAGCAAGGGTGTTCACGTAGTGATTTTTTTCAATGTAAACAAGTGACAGCGACTTACGATAGGATCTCGGTGATAGGAGAGCCGCTGTGAGTGGTTTAAAGTAGTTAAAGAGTTAAAGAAATTAAAATAAAACTTGATTTCTTTTTAGTCAATCGTTTTTTCTTCGTCATAGTTTTTCTTCGTTTTTACTTTTACTTTTTTTAAATTTTATTTTTTATTTTTTACGAAACCTACTTTTTGGTTTTTCTTTTATTAGTTAAAAAAAGAAGAAAAAATGTTTTTCCTTCCTTGTCAATTTCACGTCTCTTCACTTTAACAAAATTGAAAATTTCTTTCTTTCTCATTATTTACATTTTTATTATCATCATTTTAAGATTAACAGTTTTATATATCAACTCTGTTATAATTTTATTCATTCATTTTTATTACGATTGGGGAATCCAGCTATGGGCATACTAAGCTATAAAATCACTGAACCATATGCCTGTTTGTTTCACTATATCTTTTCCTCCTAAAAATGAACTTGTGGGTGTGATTGTGTGTATGTATGTTATTGTGTGTGGGGTGGTGTATGTGTGATTGTGTGTCTGTTTGTCTCTTTCACGTGTGGGTATGTGAGAGACATGCACCAAAAAAAAGAAAGAAAGAAAGAAAAAAAAATTGACAAATTTCTCCCTGACTTTTTAACACTGTTGTTACTGCTGCCACTCCACAAACCCTCTCCCGTGCCTCATATACCTACTCACGTCATTTGTTCTCTCTTTCTCTCTCTCTCTCACACACACGCACACCTACCTCCTTTCTCTTTCTCTCTGCTAAATAAATAGATATCATCACTGTATGAGGCGTTTCTCGTTGGGGGTTCGGTGCAGTTTCATTAAAAAAAATCTATTTCCTCTTTTTTTTTTCCTTTCTCTCTTTTTTTTTTTAAGCGAACTCAATCTCCGTACAGTAAGGTAGTTTTATATACAACAACAACAAAATAATGGAACAATCAACACGAGTGGGGGAACTTGGCTGGGTCAACGGATGAAAAAGAAGAAAGATACAGTAGTTACACAACGTGTTGTATCGGATTGTATTCTTTCTTATTTTTTCTTTCTTTTTAACCGCCACTACTGACTTTATTTATTTATTTATTCCGTTACGGCTGCTGTCAGTGAAAATAGATCACAAACACACATATCACACATACACACACACTTTACCCCCCAAGAACCACTTCGGACGTGAATCTTATCTGTCGGAATTCTGGATTACGATTTGAAGTCTACGGTTTCTTTTCCCTTTTTTTCACCCCCATGGAGGGATCCGAGGTGTGTCACTTGGTTGTGGAATCCGTGTTGGGTCCTACCGACTGTGATTGCCAACAACAGCCACATTTGAGTAACCTAAACAATAACAATAGTTTGAACAATAACAATAATAACAACAATGAAGAGGACAAACCTGACCACAATCTCCGGGCTACCCTGGAAAGACAAAGTGTGGAGATCAAATTGCAAAGGGAAGAATTTGAGCAACAGCAGCAACACCAACGGATAGTCATTGAGTATGATCACGTTTTTGCCCTTTTGACCTCTCATACCCACCCCTATTCTCCTTGTTGACATTTAATTTTTTAAAATTTAAATCTAAATTAACGTTTTGTTTTTGTTGGTTCTTTTTTTTTCTAAAAAGAACGTAAAGATAGAATGGAGGTAGGGGAAATTGATTTTATAATTAATTTTTGTAAAAAAATTTAAATTGAACGTAATTAAAAAAAAAAAAAAATTAATTAAAAAAAAAAGTTGATTTAAAGTATTTTAGTAATAATTGATTGAACTTAGAAATTAAAAGAAAAAAATGAAAATATTTTTTGAGTGGTAGAAACTTAATTCCGATCAGAGGCTTAAAAAAAAAAAATTGTAAAATATTTATATGGGGCTTCCAGTTTATTCAGATATTTATAAAATACACTTTTATATGATATTATTATACAACTTATTCAAAATATTCATTAAAAAATTGTTATATCATTTGTAATATTTATGAAATAATTTGTTATATCATTTGTAATATTTATGAAATAATTTGTTATATCATTTGTAATATTTATGAAATAATTTGTTTTGTTTAATTTGGAAAAAAAAAATGAACGTTATTTTGTTGAAAAAATTAATTTGAATTATTTCAATTGATAAAATTTTAAAATTAAAAGAAAAAAAATATCGAAATTTTTCTGAGTGGTGGAATTTAATAGAAACTTAATTTCGGTCAGAGTTTTAAGGAAAGCTTGTAAAATATTTATGAAATAGATTTATTAATTATACTATTTTTTATATAATTCATATTCATTTAAATATTTATGAAATATGTTTCGTTTATTTATACTTTTCCTGATAGTTGAAAACCTTTTTCAGGTTTAAAGAACACATTTAACTTACGTTCCGAGTTTTAAAAAAAGCTTGAAAAAAATTTGTAGAATACATTTTCTATATTATTAGATTATATTCATTTAAATATTCATAAAATATATTTTTCATATTATTCATAATATTTATTTAAATATTTATGAAATATATTTAATATAAAGGGTGGTCCGAAAGTATTGTCACTCCTACATATTTTTTAGAGGTGAAATAATTACATAATACGACCTGAAATTCTTTGAAAATAATTCAATTTTAAAAGTTTTTTTTCTTTTTAGAGGTAAAATAATCACACGTGTTAAAACAAAAAATAATGAAAGTTAAAACAATATGTTGGGGTGACAAGACTTTCGGACCACTCTTTACTTTTCCTGATAGAAAACCCTCTCACTTTTAAAGGCCACATTTTAAAATGTTATTATGATCAGAGGTTAAAAAGAGGTTGTAAAATAATTAGTAAAATACATTTTCTATACTATTCAAATATTTATTATACGTTTTCTGTTAGTGTAAAACATTTTCACGTTTAACGGCCACACTGAAATCTATTATCTACTTTATTTATTGGGTGCAAGTAATAAGTGTTTAATTTAATAAATTTACAATAAAAAATTTCTAGTTAATAAATTAATTCAAATTCAATTAATATTTACTGCTTGAAAGAAATTAAAACCCATAACCTTTTAAAGAGGATTTAATTTTTTTTCTTTTTTCAAGAAAGCATTGGGATATCTGACTCTAAAGTGAAAAATAGAATTGTGCAATTTTAATTGATCTTCTTTTCACAAGGCCATAGAGATGGTTGCCCTTGAAGGCCGAAGGTTCACCCCACCCCTGGTGTAATATCATGAACAATAAGCTATCACTGTAAAAAGAAATAGTTAAGTAATTGTCAAAAATTCCTTGACTTTATAGATAAGAGAGAATTCAAGAAATATGAACCTTATTAATATTTCATGAATGGAAAAATATTTGCCAATAGAAAATTGGTTAAAAAAAAAAAAAAGAAAAATATGTGAACAATGTGTAATGCTTCTTCTTTTTTTTTTTTTTTTCCTTTACTGATGTAATGTTTAGCAAGCTCTTCCTTCTTGTGTGCACTGTACCTATGGCCTTGTACCAGACTAAGATTAGTGAATATCAGAATAAACACGCAAAATAGTAGTAGTATTTGATTTTGTGACAATTAAGCGATGAGTTTTGTAGACAGGAAATGACACCGTAAGATAGAAAAAAAGGTAATTGGGAGAAAAGTTGACTTAAAAAAAAAGAACTAAAAAAAACAAAAACGGGTTTATCTCTATATATTACTAAAATTCTCTTTGTGTATGTCTCTCTCTCTTTCTCTTTCTTTCTTTCTCTCTCTCTCTCTCTTTCTTTCTCTTTCTTTCTCTCTCTCTCTCTCTCTATCTATATATATATATATATATATATATATATATATATATATATAGTGTGTGAGTATGTATGTGGTGGCCTAATGTCAGTATCAGTCAGACAGCGAGGGAGTCTATCCCCTTTTCATATAATGTGTGTGTGTGTGTGAAGCTGATAGTCCCCAAGTGCCATTTACTCTGTCTACACTATATTAACTTAGATCTACTCTATCAGTGATATTGAGCACTTTTTATTTATAAACATAGCAAACTGCATTATTAATTTATATGCACACACACACACACACACACACACACATGTACGTGTGTGTGTATATATATAATCCTAACCCAGCAAAATAGCACACCATGGCAAGATTTTTATTTAAACATATACACTTAAAATACTCTTGGAGAATAAAGCAATTTCCAATCCAATTTTCAAATAAATAATAATGTTACAGGATTGCAGAATATCATCTTTTAATCTTCCATATTCTTGATATATTAGAGATGACTATGAAATGCTAATTAGAATCCTTCACACTTTCCTGAACAAAAGCATAATCATGAATGGTAGGTACCACCAAAATAGGTCATGTGATCAGTTTAGGCCATATTGAAGGAAGAAACGTGAATATTTTTGAAAAGTTGTTACAAAGAAAAAGAGTTAATTCAAAGATCAAATTATCCGATTGGAGAAAAATTACTCACCGTTATCTTGAAAAATAAGTAAAACAGTCCGTTTTTTTTACAACACGGTCAGTTTCTTTATTGATATTTTAATAGCAGAATTCTGTATTCATGGTTCTTTTACTAAAAACTCTCACATTGAAACTTATAAAAATCTTCTGATATAATTATTCAGATTCTTATCTTTAAGAAAAAAAGGAAAAATCATTTTTTGTCGGTTCATATTTCATAAAATAAAATAGGGGTAGACCTTGTAAAAAAAAAATTTCCCCATATATATTTTAAGAAAAAACTATTTCAGACATATTTTCATGAAAAGGTAGGTAATTATGGAAATGGACCATTAATTGATTTTTCATAGAATTTTTAAAAAAAGCTTCTAGTCATAACTTGTTTTTGGCTATGTTAAATTTCAGTTGATTTAACGGTGCAAAAGTGTAAACATTGCTTTTCATTCATAATTTTCATCATTTCCGTGAGCTGAAAACATTTTTTAACAATCATCATGAATTTTTTTAATGTTTCCTCTTTCGAATGGACTAAAATCTTTCAAGATGATATTAACCTTTATGCAAGTTTCATTGTGTTAAATATAGGGGGGTAAATTTCACAGGGAAAATTGGTGGTACCTAATGAATGGTAACTTAACAGGTTCATGGGTCATCTAGTAAAAACTAAAAATCAACCTGATTAATAGCTTTTTATCTAACTGAACACAAATCCCTTGAACTTGTCAGTAAGGGGGTAGGTATTTATCCAAACTGTTCACTACAGATCAGGTGTGACACAAGGTCGCAAGCATGGAACATCCATCGAGGATTGAACTTGTTATTGAGTAGTAATGGATCTGCGAGACTAGTTTGCTAACCGTTACACCATGATGGGTTGCCCCTTACTCAGCAGTAAGGGAGTATGCTCACTTCTGATTTCACTTATTTTAATCCCTCTCTGTATATTACAAATGCCTCAGTTACGTCATAAAATAATGAGATTAGACTCACAAAATGTAAAACTAAGAACATATTTTCACTTTGATGGGCTTTTATGTAATCCACATATTAATCTACAACTGTAACTAATGTTGTTGATATAATGTCATGTGTTTGATAACTGAAAAGGAAACCTTATTTCTGGTTTTATCTTGAAGGGTATTTTGGGGTTATTATAAACTAGAAAAGGCTACCCAGCATTAACTGGAGAGGGGGGGGGAACCCTGGTGCATTGATTTGTTTACTTTTGAGATTTACAAATGCTGGACATTTTTAAGTAGAATTTCAATGTTATTTCTATGTATATTTTGATTTTTAAATATTTTCCAATATAAATTAAATCTTCATAATTTTTGCACAAAAAACAAGAACCAGTGATATTTAATGTGTATTAGCTCAGTCGGTAGAGCGTTCGGCTCAGCGTATGAGTAGCACAGGGATCTGTGCGGTAAAGTAAGGAGCTTATGGTAGGTGTGACACTCCACCTCAGACGCCAAAACAATCTCCTAGGTCTAGCGCTATTGAAAAGGGGATAAACACCCTCGCTGACTGGCTGATACCGACTTTAGGCCGCCCCGACGACTTTACTTACTTACTTTTTTTATATACTTACTATTTTAGTAGTTTAATCCAGACATGCATATATACAAACTGCTTGTTGAGGGGGGGGGATAATGAAATGTTAGTCTTGCAGATCCATTGATTGTTTTGGTCTTCCATAACTGATCTATGTTTTTAATCACTAATGCAACCAATGACATCCCCTTCTTTTACTATTTAAATCCTAATTTTTAAATATCTTCCCAGATATAAATACAATCTTCAAAGCAAGCTCTGTTGATAGTTAATGTGTATATATATTTACTTTGTCATTAATTGTTTTATTTTAGTAGTTTCATCTGAACATACATAGACACCAAGTGCATTTTATATATGTATAGATAGATAGAAGATAGATAACGAGGACACAAAAATGATTGATCATAAAATAATTTTCCTTCTACCAAAGAAAACCCATCCATCCAACGTAGATGGAGGCGCCTGTGGTGTAATGGTTAGAGTCATAGGAAATGGAATCGTCGACCTGAGTTTAATTCTTCGACGAAGCTGTTCGCATTTCACATGGCGCTAATACCCAATTCTTCTTCCAGCTATGGGTAAATAGCAGGGCAGACTGGGCTCTTTAACCATGGTTAGCTAACCTTCTAAGAGAAGGAAAACTCTGAATTCAAATCTGTTAAACTCTGCTTAAGAAATTGACCATGTGTCGCATCCTGCTCGTGTGGGGGGGTGGTAAATATATATCCAACTTAGATGGGAGTGATGGGTTTGTGGTGAACTAACTAACATGCTGGATTGTAACATCATAGTAAATTATTTCTCTGAATGTTTGAGATGAGGCTTGAAGATTAGTATTATCTGCATTATTCGGACTATTGTCCCCATCTTCATTGTTATTTGTACAACGTTTCGGCCGATATACCCTCCGGCCTTCTTCAGGTATTTCTTGTCGGACTCGGGAACCTTCCTACCCCAGCTATGGTTAGCGGAATGAGAACACGATACCCCTGTGGAATAAATAAAGGGTTAGGTTCAAAGTTCCGTGATGGCTCCCGAATACAACAAGAAAGTTCCCGAGTTCGAAAAGAAGGTTCCCGAGTCCGAGAAGGTTCCCAAGTCCGACAAGAAATACCTGAAGAAGGCCGGAGGGCATATCGGCCGAAACGTTGTACAAATAACAATGAAGGGGACAATAGTCCGAATAACGCAGATAATACATAGTAAATTAGTTTGAACTCTAATCTTTCTATTATGTTCACTTTCAGACCTTTAGGAAAGATATAAACCCCCAGTGATGGGTTAAATAGTACTTGTTCTTCTACAAGGATGGCTTTGGCATTAAATAACCCATGAAGGTTGATATGTCATTAAACAAAGAAAACAAACTTAGATTTCAATGGCATATTAGAGAATTTAAAAAAAAAATGAATTAGTTAATGGGTAATTCCATGTGAAATCATCTAGGCCATGTCACTCACCCCCTTCAATTTTTTCTGAAATTTTGTACACATGAGGACTATGTTAAAACTAGACAATCCCCAAAATTTGAGCTTCCAATTCCTAGAATTAGCGGAGTTAGTTATGTTGATTTTTAGCTCTCCAAATTTGAGGGGTGCTGTGAAAAATGGCGACTTTTTGTAATTTTTTTTTTTTTGTCTGTAAAATGAGTTATAGAGCTTCCCTACTCCTAAAAATTGGTTTATATAATCATTTTTGCCCAAGGAATCCAAAAATGCTATCGAAAAGTCTTAAGTTATTGATGAATTTTTTCCTAGCAAAATCAATATCCCAATGTGGCACTGTATCTATGACAAAGATTTTTTCTATTATTATTTCATATCTATTGAACATTATTTGTACCAAAAAGATCATTTGGTTTTTGCTCAGAATCGAAGCTACAACATTTTGTTAAAATTTCTCACTTCAATTTTTCTGAAATTTTGTCCAGATGTGGACTATCTTAA
>CM042157.1:60120272-60125272 GCA_023376005.1 Doryteuthis pealeii | reverse complement strand
CCCTAGCTATGGGTAAAATCTTAACTGTCCTTTCTTCCCCTAACTATGGGCAAAATCTTAACTGTCCTTTCTTCCCCTAGCTATGGGCAAAATCTTAACTGTCCCTTCCTCTCCCTAGCTATGGGTAAAATCTTAACTGCCCCTTCTCCCAGCTATGGGTAAAATCTGTGTTCTTTCCTCCAGCAATTGGTAAAATCCATCTATTCCTCCCCCAGCTGTGGGTAAAATAGTAGGGCAGACTGAGGCAACTGATCTAGGAGAAAGAAAATTCTCAATTTAAACCACCTCTACTCTATTTAAAAATAAATATCCTTTTGCCATTGTCAGTAATATCAGCTTTTGTGGTTTTTGCTCACTCATGCTTCAATTGTTTCATGTGACGTATGTAAATTTGAATAAGATTTCATTATGTGTGTAAAGAAAGTTAAAAATAGGATGTGACATTTCATACATCACAAGGAAAAGGACACTGCCTACTTAAATTAAAGTAGTGTGGACATAGTCAATGGCACCTGGTTATTGACAGTTTCTTGCCTATGTGATCTTCAGACCAAGTGCACTTTGAAGATCACATAGGCGAGAAACTGTCAGTTGCGTACTTACTTTTGTTGTCTATTTTCTTTCTGAGTATATATATATATATATATATAATATGGTGTTGTTCTCTATTCTATGTATAAATGATCTTGACTTTAAATTAAGTACTTATTGATACCCTTACTTAATTTCTGAAATTACTGTGACGTAAGCAGTGATGAAATTTAAATTACAGACAGATACCGAATCTCCATTTTTATATATATATATATATATATATATATATAATAGAGTAAACTACAGACATGTGTTTCAAGGTATCACCTCTCATCAGTGCAGTTATACCATTTTAGCAGCTACCTCTGCTCGCTAAACCTCTTACCCATACGGCCACAGTCAGCTGCCAAGTATAGCAGGCTATTTAATCGCTACATTTTTAAGTGGAAATGAATTCACCTAGAGGTCTCAAACATTGTAAACAAAGCGAGTCTTACCTGAATGCCGAATATGGTGAATTTTGCAATTAAATCCCTTCTAAATAAAGTGCTCAACCGAAATTGGGAGCGTATAATAGAGTAAACTACAGAGATGTGTTTAGTTTCCTTGGCTTACAAGTTTAATTTGTTCTGCTCATAACTCAATTTTCTCACTGAAATAAACTAAAATACCATTAATCCGTTCCAGCCTAACTTCTTTTGTCACATTTTTTTTTTTTAAATAAGAAAAATAGCACTGAATTGTATAAAAACATAATAAAATAGAATTTAATGAATTATGTGCTGTAATAGGTTTTAATGTTTATTTTTTTTATAGATAATATTTTTCTTTGACGTAATAAATTTGGGAACTAAACGTTCTTTGAACTTATTAACATCAGCATATCTGAAGCTTGCTCATACCTCAAATTTTAGCTCTCAACACAAAGCAAAAAAAAAAAAAAAAAAATTGACCAAGTGACAGTTCGTAACTTGGAAAACTTGTATGTTGGGTCATTCATAAATCAAAGTACCACTGTATGTGAAAAATCATTTTGATTTTGGTTTTATACTTTTCTGGATCTCTAATTGGCTTATCTGGATTTTTTGAATGACTTGTTATTTTTCTCCGCACTGTCGCCTGAGGCGTTAGAATGCACCGACTGCACCTCTGCAGAGGGGTAAGACTCCCCCAATGGGGCCACCTGTTGGCTGTGGGTGGCGACCCGTGATGTTTAAAGATAGAGTCCAGGTGGATGAGCAGTTCATGACATGCAATACTCCACTTTGGCCCTATCTTGGGCTAGACGGGCGGTCGGAGAGGCCCCCTCCAATCAATTGGCTGGTCACGTCAAGCCCTAGCACCTATATGATTGCCCCAACCCTATTGCCCTTATGGCAAGCCCCAACCCCTTTTTATCATATGGGTGCTAGAAGGCGGTGACTGCGGGTCTACATGTGCTGGGAATGATGTTAAACTCTATCTGATGGTGAGGTTCCAGTTCTGGAGGTTTGGGGAATGTGGAGCACCCCTTCATCACCATTGCTCCCTGGTCCACTCTGACCCGGAGTGGTAGTACCTGTTAGGGTCCCACCTATGGGTTAAATAGAAAATATGAGTTTATAAACAAAATTGTATTATCCATTAAAAATAAAATTATTTAAAAACTTTGTTAGTATTAAACATTTTTTTTTACCAATAGAAGTATTCGGTATAAAATAACCTAAGGGGTTGACATGCCGTAAAACCCAACCAACCAAACCAATTGTTATTTTTCTGGCTCCATTATTTTTACTTTGTTGGAGATATCTTCTGAAATAGCCCAAAATCTTTTCTGTTGGCTGTTCTCTATTCTCTATTTATCTCTCTCCGTGTCAGTTGACTCTGTTTCATGGTATAAGATATTGGTCATGCTTGTTGCAGAGTTGGCAACATTGATGGCCAAGGGCACTTGCTTACAGATGGTCCAGATGGTCAACCAACCATATCATGACAGAATTTTTACCTGCCCTCATTTTGATCTTCTCTCTTGTAAGTTTTTCATACGATAAAGCAAACAATATTTATCTAGTTTTTTTATAAGATTTGTTTTGAATGAACAAAGAAAAAAGAAAATCTAGGAAGTAATTATGTAAATAGAAAAGTGGAGAGTATTTCTATTCAGAAAAAACAAAAAACAAAAAAAACATGTAGGTAATGGTTATTCAATCAGCAAGAAATGTATGATGGATTGATTTTAATGGCATGTCAACTCGTCTAGGGTTATTTTATGCCTAGGGAAATTGTGTTCATTGTACATTTATATTTACATTTTTTTCTATACTTGTTTCTTAAAAGTTTTTTCCCCCATACAGTTATATATCAAGCTTTCCTATTGTCATATAGTACCTAAATAATGAGAATGGAATCATCTGTTTTTCCTATAAATAATGTCTGACAAAACCTTGGTAAAGAAAAAAAGAAGATCTCATAGGACTTTTTAATTCAACCTAGCAATTGCTAATTACTCTGTTCACCTTGTATCTTTGCATCATGATACTTTTTCCTTATCCTTAATACTCATTATGTTTCTTCCTATTATTTCTGTTTACTCAGATACTTGAGTTACAACATCTATCTAATACAAATAATTTTCACAGTTGTATGTTTCAAGTATTCTATCTAATACAAATAATTTTCACAGTTGTATGGTTTCAAGTATTCCTATACAAATAATTTTCACAGTTGTATGGTGATTTCACAGTTGTATTTTCAAGTATTCTAATACAAATTTTTCACAGTTGTATGGTTTCAAGTATTCTAATACAAATAATTTTCACAGTTGTATGGTTTCAAGTATTCTATCTAATACAAATAATTTTCACAGTTGTATAGTTTCAAGTATTCTTATCTAATACAAATAATTTCACAGTTGTATGATTTCAAGTATTCCTATCTAATACAAATAATTTTCACAGTTGTATGATTTCAAGTATTCTTATCTAATACAAATAATTTCACAGTTGTATGGTTTCAAGTATTCTTATCTAATATAAATAATTTTCACAGTTGTATAGTTTCAAGTATTCTTATCTAATACAAATAATTTTCACAGTTGTATAGTTTCAAGTATTCTTATCTAATACAAATAATTTTCACAGTTGTATGGTTTCAAGTATTGCTATCAAATACTAATAATTTTTCTTTCATGTACAGTATTTTGCCTACTGTATTCTTCTTTTTTTCTCAAATTTTATGGAGGGAGTCCCCATGGTGTAGTGGCTAATATGTTGTACTATGAAATTGTAGT
Source organism: Doryteuthis pealeii (assembly GCA_023376005.1). NCBI lineage: Eukaryota > Metazoa > Mollusca > Cephalopoda > Myopsida > Loliginidae > Doryteuthis > Doryteuthis pealeii. Next base: position 60,121,470 of record CM042157.1, on the reverse strand, counting down.
TAGCAAGTTGAACTCCAGTTGCACCATCACATTCACTTTCAGACTAATACTCTTGGGAAAAGTATGGACCCACTGTCATCCCCTCTGCTTATGGGTTAAATAGTACCACTACTGTTCTTTTACTTGGATGACTTGGGCATTAAATAACCCATGAACCTTGATATGCCATTAAACAAAGAAACCAATTAGGTTTATGTCTATTTTCCATTAGTGAGAGAGAAAGGAAAATATCAATCTTTATTATTGATTAATTTACAATTTCTAGCAAAAAGATTGGTTTAATCAAATTTCAAATCTATTGGTGTCAAGTTATTCCACAAATGCTTAGAGAAAGATTGATGCAGTGAGAAAAGTGAGAGAGAAGGGTGGGAGATGTGAAGAGAGATTGGCAGAGAGAGAAGGGTGGGAGATGTGAAAGAGATTGGAAAGAGAGAGAGAGGGTGGAGATGTGAAGAGAGATTGGAAAAGGCAGAGAGAGAAGGTGGGAGATGTGAAGAGAGATTGGAAAGGCAGAGAGAAATGTGTGGAAGGATATGCAGAAAGACAGAAAGATGTGTGGAGGGATATGCAAAGATACGGGGGGGGTGTATATATATAAAGAGAGAGAGAGAGAGAGAATATACACACAGTGAGAGAGTAAGATATATGCAGAGAGAGAGAGAGAGAGAATATACACAGTGAGAGAGAATATATATATATATATATATATATATATATTATAGTGAGAGAGTAAGATATATGCAGAGATAGAGAGAATATGCACACAGTGATATATATATATATATATATATATATATATATATATATATATATGCATAGAAAGAGAGAGAAAATATACATAATGTGTGTGAGAGAGAGAAAATATAAATAGTTGATATACCATTAAACAAAGAAACTAAATCTAGCCAATAAAAAAAAAGCAGTACATATAATATTTTAGATATGGGGCCAGTTTTTGCTTAATGTTATTGAATAGATATATTATAGAAATATTACCCAAAAAAGTATTTCTTATATGATCATTAAATTTGTAAAGAATCAATTTGTATAATCGGAATACCAATCCTCTAGTGACCTTCCTACAATTCTTTTCTTTTTAGATTATATCTTAAAACACAAAATTTACACAGTATTTAGAGCAAAAACATGGACATGCATACACAAAAATGCAACAAGATTATGAAAAAAATAAGTTCAC
>CM042157.1:60087772-60117772 GCA_023376005.1 Doryteuthis pealeii | reverse complement strand
GTGACACAAGGTCAATTTCTTAAGCAGAATTTAACAGGTTTGAATTCAGTTTTTCTTTCAAGACTGATTGTTTAAACAAGGTTAAAGTGCCCAGTCTGCCCTACTATTTACTCATTGCTGGAAGAATAATAGGTGAATTTATACCTTTCCCAAAAGTATTAGCTCTTTGTGAAATGCAAACAGTTTCGTCTAGGATTTGAATTCATTTTGTCGTGTCCAATGCTTCCAGAATTATATAATACTAGCAAAAATAAAAATAAAATAAAATAAAAACCACACTCCGGGTGGTGTAAAAATCAATTTCAGAAAAATTTTGTCTGATGGGGGGTGGGAGTTAATAATTCAGTGTTAGAGTGTTTGTATCATAAGTAAAATCATCAACTTTATTAAAGCATTATTTTTGCTCAAATATTTTGTAAACATGGACGCTTATTTTATGTATTTAGGTACTAAAAAAAAACATCATTTAGTATTTTAAGGCTTATGATAGTTTCTTCTTAGAAATCAATAACAAAAAAAAAACATTAAATACACTCAAAAGAATTAATAACTTTAAAATGAAATATCTTTCTTTTTGGTCTTAACGCACAGAGAAAAAAAAGGCGCACTAAAAATTTTGTTTACCAAAAATTGCCCAGGAGAAAATGTCACGTGACCTCTCCTTGTATGGAAGGCCGTCATTGATGAAAAACAATTATCAAAAATCAGGGAATTATCTGATTTTAATAAAATTTTGACTTATTAATCAACAAATTCATTTCTATTTAAATTACTGAATCGTTTCAATCAAACTGATTCAATGGAAATAAATGAAAATCTTTAAAATAAATATTAGCATTTCTGCCTACCATATCATGCATTGAGGAAACAATTTATATACCTAATTAATAGATAAAATTAATTCAAATTATGAATTGTTTAATTCTAAGTTTCAAATTTCATATTTTTAGATTCTAAAAACAAATCTTATTTAATAACTAGTTTACTTTATTCTTGTTATATAATAATTTTTGGAGAAAACTCGATTCGAAAATTTAGACCCCCATCCTTTTAAACAGAACAAATATTGATGTAAAAATTTTTCATTTATAATATAATATGCAATTATATAATTATCGAAAAAAGTAAAAAAAAATCTCTAAAAATTATTTTTTTAAATTTTCATTTTTTAAAATTTTTTTTCGCATTTAATTTTTCGATTTTCAGTACTTATTTTCTACTAGTTGCTCTCTTCTTCTTTTTTTCCTTCTATTCACACCTTTGATCTTTTGTTTGTTTTTTTTTCATTCATACTGTAATTAGTTTCACTTCTATATTTGTGACCCAAAAATCAAAGTTATGTGACCTGAAAAAAATCAGAAAGTTTTGAAATAAAATAACTGATGGCTTATAATATTCATTCATAGATAAATCAACACTGAAAATTTCATTAAGATCTGATAATTCCCTGATTTTTTTTTTTTTTTTTTGGGTGGGGGGTAAATTTATTTTGTAATATGACAACAAAATTAACAGACCCTACTATTTACTTAGCATGGTGAAAACAAAATGTAATCTCACTTGGGTAAATTTGTACGTGTTATTTCAAGGACAGTTTCACTGAGCTTTGTTTTTTTTGTTTTGTTTTTTTTTTGTTATTTTTGTTTTTTTTATCTTAGACAGGAAATTACGTTTGTGCTAAATGAGTTCAACTTGAACTTGTATGTGTCTAAAATGAAAATTGGGCTACTGAAGTAGTTGCTATGAAGGTTTTCGTTTCTCTACGAAAGATTTGAATTAAGAATTGACAGTATCAGGTTTAGTGTCTTATCACCTGGGCATTTCCTGTTGACAAATGACACTGTTTCTAGTCTGATACTTTATTCTTTCTTTTATATATCTTTTTTTTCTTTCTTTTCTCACCCTCTCTCTCCTTTATTTATATATATATATATATATAAGTTAAGAGAAAGGAAATGAATCCGACGGTATAAGTATAGATAAAAGGATATGATATGATATCCTTTTATATATATGTGTGTGTGTTATCTGATGAGTCTAATTTTCAATGTATATATTATATCTATCTATATTTGTGTGAGTTAATAATTATATATATATATATATATATATATATATATATATCAGATGAGTCTAATTTTCAATGTATATATTATATCTATCTATATATATAATCAGATGAGTCTAATTTTCAATGTATATATTATATCTCTCTATATATATGTGTTATTTATATATGTGTATAATATATATTTTTTGGATTGGATTTGATCTCTATTTTACAAGGATTTTTTTTTTAGACTGCAGCCTAAAAAATCCTTGTAAACGAGTGATCGTTCTCTCAAAATATTGAATGAAATAAAATGAAACTTCGCACATAACATCCAACTCAATTTCTCATTTATTTCACACTTTACTCATGCTTCACATTAAATACACATAAATATATAAAAGTAATTGGTAATTTGCTTGAAGCATTGTTGAGTATGTTATAAAATAATAAAATTCGAAGGCAATACAATGCGTAAAAAATAAAGACAAAAAGATGTTTTATATGTCTAATCGATTTCAAAGCAAAGCTTTATCATCAGAGTTTAATTTCAGAAATTTCTGAAATTAAACTCTGATGATAAAGCTTTGCTTTGAAATCGATTAGACATATAAAACATCTTTTTGTCTTTATTTTTTACGCATTGTATTGCCTTCGAATTTTATAACATAAATATATATTATAGACATATATATTCATCACAAAGTTACTACCATGTTTTTATTGTAGTAGCATAAGTAGTTAATCCAAAAGGGCTCAATATATTTAATAAAATATAGAGCATTTATAGTTGTAGAAAAATGTTTTTCTCTCTGCCACGGTTTCGGTGTTCAAGGTACACCTTCCTCAGGAGAACTAGAAACCGTGGTAGACAGAAAATCTTCTTTCTACAACTAATATATATATATATACAGATATATACATTGAAAATTAGACTCATCAGATATACCAACAAAAAAGCTACATGGACTCAACAATGACTATATATATATATATATATATATATATATATATATATATGGAGAAATAACAGATTAGGAAAACATATGACAAAATGTGAGGAAAAGTTGACAAAAAGTGAATAACGAAACACAAATAATTACATTCAATTAATATTTCGCCTCCTTGGATTTGAGAAGTTTTTTTGTTTTAAAAGAGACTGCTATATGTATATGATGAAAAGGTGGAAAGAGAGTAGAGAGGGGGGTGTGTTGAAATGTATGAGGCGGAGGCAGGAGGTGTCACCATAGATATGGTAAGTCTCAAGTTCTGGTAGTGGGATACGATGATCAAAAGCTCAAGGGTAAGTGGAGCATTTAGCGACTAACAAAGTGTTTGACTTGTGGAAGGTAATAGGAGACTGTTGTGAGACTTAGATTTGGCGTTCAGGAATTTATTATTTTTGACAGTGTTCATTTCCTATGATGATAGTCATTACACTATGAGCATCTTCATAAACTTAATATAATCTTGATATGTTGACCAATCTAGAAGAAAGAAAACAATTCAAACCAGTTGTAGACATGGAGAAGGATGGGCTCTGCCAGGCTAAAGGACGCTATATGAGTAGTGCTCCCACAACTAAACCTCATGAAACTGCATCTAATGGTGAGGTTCCAATTTTGGAGCTCTAGGGAGTGTGGAGTACCCCTTTATTGCCATTACTCCCAGGTCCACTCTGACCCGGTTAGGGTGCCATCTATGAGTAGATGGTAGGCCTAGGGTTATTTACATGTGCCCCACTTGTACACTATACAGCACAAGGCCATTTTACGTGGGCCCACCCACAAGCCGAGACTCATGGGTGGTAGGTAGAAAAATTGCGTCGATCACCTCGGCATTCCCCTTCGAGGGGGGCGCCTCAGGCGCTGGGCAATAAATCCAGCCCTGCCCCTTTAAATCGAGGGGGCAGGTATTGCCTGGGGGGATAGCCCCCTGGGATAGACACTATTAATTAAACACAACCGGTCTAGTATGCTTTGCCCACTGGACTAGTCGGCCTAGTCTCATAAAAAATGAGTTTAAAATGTTTTAGGGAAAAAAAAGACAAAAAAAAGCGATTGAGTTTAAAAAGAAATTCTGAATACCCATCCAAAATAAATAAAACAATACTTTCGGCATAAAATAACCCAATAAGGTTTGACATGCCGTAAAATCCAACCTAACCACATGACAGGATAAGTTTCTACTATTACAACTTTTAAATTGAAAGGTTGTTAAGGCATTAGGCTAGCCTGGGTTAAAATAGGGTTATTTTTGACTTATGATATATTTCGCTTTATGATAGGTTGATTGGAATGTAATCCCCATCCCCCATCGTTGTAAGTAGTGAAGCATTCGTAATTAGTTTTTTTGATGTCTTACCTTTTGTGGTTACCTGCCCAGCTATTATTTGCATTCCGATCTTGTCTACCTGTTTAATTTGCGGACCGTACGTTTATTTACTTCTTTACTTTCTACTGACATTGAAAAATAAAACAAAAAGAACTTGGATACAATTTGTTTATTTTTTTATTTTTTATTTTTATTTTTTTCATTTTTCTTTTTTTCTCTTTTTCTTTTTTTCTTTTTTTTCTTTTTTTTTTTTTTTTTTTTCTTTTTTTTTTTTTCTTTCAATATCTTTATTAGTTTACACAATCTGAATCACAGCTGCAAGAGGCATTGGCCTCCATGTAAACTCTGATGAAACAGAGTTCATGTGTTACAAACGAGATGGTAAGCCTCTCAAATTAGTAAACCAGTTGACATACCTAGGTAGTAATATCTCCTCTACAGAGAGCAATGTCAATATAAGCATAAGAAAGAGATGAACTTCTATAGACAGATTATCGATTATATGGAAATCTTATTTCACTGATAAGATAAAGTGAAAATTCTTAGGGACAGGTGGTGAGGAAGAGTCATGAAGATTCATGCTGCCGACATGACTTGATTTATAATGATTACTATTTTAGTTTTTTTACTCAGTGAAGATTTTTTTCTCCAAAATTCCAGTTTTTTTTTTTTTTTTTTTTTTTTTTTAAATATCGTAATTATTTGTGTTTAAGACACTCTTTTAACTTAGGACTAAGAAATTCTGAAGAAGGAAAAAAAATTCTCATTTATAATTTGTAGCGACTAAATTTCCCATTTGTTCAACTTTTTATAACTTCATACTGGCTAAAAATAAGAATTCAATACTTTACATTACTAAGGAGTTTAACTCGGTTGGTAAAGCATCTGCCTAAGAATCACAAGGTTCCGGATAAGAGTAGCAACAAAGCACCGGCACATCAACATCTTCAGGAACAGCCTTCAAATGCTACATCTATCGTTGAGAATGTTTTTCAGACATTGGACTTCGGTCACAGGAGGCACTGTAACTTCAGGGGCACAAGAACAATATTATAGTCTCTGAGACTGGAATGCCAATGAATAAATATCTAAGCAAAATAAGAATAAGAGTGTCCGACTTCAATACTGGCCCTTGCCAACTCAGCGTATGAGTGTGCGGTAAAGTAAGGAGCTGAAGGTAGGTGTGGTGCTCCACCTCAAACACATAAACACTCTCCTTGGTCTAGCACTATCAAAAAGTAGATAGACTCCCTTGCTGTTTGGCTGATACCGACTTTAGGCCACCCCGACGACTTTACTTACTTATATTTAAGCAAAAATTGTTTATAAAGTCGACTTGACAGCACTCTGAGTAATTACTTTTTGATCAGACCATGTGGATGTAATAGACTTCTGAAACTATTTACAGTTCCATTTTGCTAGCAATGGAAATCAATTAAATTTAAGGAGAGATCTGCACTGGCTATGTTCTTAAGTGTTTAATGCCTAAGCAAGTGGGTCTGCTTTGGTCTAAGAAAAGAAGCATTCAAAGAGTTATGAATAAAGCTTTTGTGTAGATTTTTTAATGCTGAATGCAAGAACTTCTGAGTGTTCTTCATTAATATCACTTCCAAAAAAAGAATTATGGAATTTACAGATCATTAAATAGGTAAGGAATTGAAATTATTTATTTTTGTCTTGTATTTCTTTTTATTTCTGGTTGGTTGGTTGGTTGGTTTTAGGATATATCAGACCTTGTTGGGTTATTTAACGCTAAAGCCAAACTTCTTTTGTAAGCAATTAAGTTTAATTGTTCTGCTGTAACTGAATTTCCTCATATATCAAATAAATTTGAAATATATTTTTCTGCATATCATTTAACATTGTCAATTTGTGGGTTATTTATATTTCCTCTGCTCCTGTAAGTTTAAAGAGGTTTCAAACTGGCTAAATTACTTTCACCATATAAGGAAATGGAATCGGCAATCCAGGTTCAAATCTTGGACAAGGCTGCTTACATTTCACTTCACACTTTTGAGAAAAACATGAATCAATCTCTTCTCTCCACAGAATGAACCAACACTGAAATTGGTACTTGATCCTTTTGCAATATCCCGTTGTATGGATAAAAAATACCAAGAAAATTTGGTAGAGCTGTGGGTGAAATTTGGTAGGCAAAGGGTTAAAACCTCTCAACCCTGGCTAGATTTAACACATTCATTTTCAAGTGGAGTAAAGTTGGTTTGAATTCATAGTTTTTCCTTTTAGACTTTTCGAGGTTCTTGTTATTTATGTTTTTAGTTAATTTAATTATTTTTCTAGTCGTTTCTTTTTTCTTTTAAAAATCTTTCTTTTTTAAAAAATATTTTGGTTATATACTCTCCAGCCTTTTTAAGAGTGTCCCATTATGGTATAATGGTTAGCAAGCTAGTCTTGCAGATGCATTACTACTGAATAGCGAGATCAGTCTTCACTGGATGCTCCATACTTGCAAACTTGTATCGCATCCTACCTGTAACAAACCGGTCGGGTAAAAAAGGGTATCCCGTTGTGGGGTAATGGTTAACGAGCTAGTTTCGCTGATCCATTACGACTGAACAGCGAGATTGGTCCTCACTGAATGCTCCATACTTGCAACCTTGTGTCTCATCATACCTCTGGCAAACAGTTGTGGTGTAATGGTTAGCAAGCTAGTCTTGCAGATGCATTACTACTAAATAGCGAAATCAATCCTCACTGTATGTCCCCGTACTTATGACCTTGTGTTGCATCCTACCCGGGGTAAACACTTTGGGTAAATACCTACTCTTCAAACTCCTTCTGGTGAAGTTGGATTTTATTCTGTTTTTACATACAGATAAAATACAGAACACTGAAAGATAATGTGCAAGACCAGGTTGTTGGAAAATTAACAAGGTTTTATTTAACACAGGTAGAGAATGCTTTTACCCTAAAAGTGACTTAACTAGATCACACATTACGAACCCTAATCCAAAAGTGTCATGGCGGAAACCCCACTTCCGGGTTCCCATCAACCCCCTACTGATCAAGGGGAGTTGGAAATTAACAAGGTTTTATTTAACACAGGGTAGAGAATGCTTTTACCCTAAAAGTGACTTAACTAGATCACACATTACGAACCCTAATCCAAAATTTTCATGGCGGAAACCCCACTTCTGGGTTCCCATCAACCCCCTACTGATCAAGGGGAGTTGGAAATTAACAAGGTTTTATTTAACACAGGGTAGAGAATGCTTTTACCCTAAAAGTGACTTAACTAGCTCACACATGTTGTGAGCTGCGTCCACTCAGTACGAACCCTAATCCAAAAGTCTCATTGTGGAAACCCCACTTCCGGGTTCCCATCAACCCCCTACTGATCAAGGGGAGTTGGAAATTAACAAGGTTTTATTTAACACAGGGTAGAGAATGCTTTTAACCTAAAAGTGACTTAACTAGCCCACATAGTACAAACCCTAATCCAAAACTGTCATGGCGGAAACCCCACTTCCGGTTTCCCATCTGCCCCCTACTGATCAAGGGGAACAACTCTATTTTCATTAGTTCTGAACCTAACAGATTTATTAAAAGTGGTGGTAAAATTTGTCTTTGACATTAGTTGCCACTAGTTGAATAAATCTTACATTTCTTTCTAGAAGGCCACCACAAAGTCCATGGCCAAAATAGTAGACAAGAGAAATTATCTAATTAACTACAAATATGAATGAGCTTCAATGTAAGATTTCTAATTGTTTTGGCCAAGAAATCTTTGTGGCAAAATCTGAGTGAAGGTTAGGAGATTTCATTGACATACTTAACTTGTTAAGCCATAATGATGTCAATCGAGTAATCTTATTGTCGGAGGTGAAAGAGCAGTATTAACTGAATTGGATTAGTATTTAGAAGCCTAATGGAGGTTAGTAGTAGAATCTATTAATGGGATTAAGTAAGATTAACAAGAAGATGGATTTCTTGGTTTATATTGAAATAAAATAGAAAATTAAAAAATCCATTTATTTTCGGACTTATCTGTTGCTTTATAACACAAAACATGTTGCTCTAGATTTATTTGTATCACAGAGTATAGACCAAATAGATTTGGTAATATGTAGGTAAGAAAAAATGGATATGAATCTGACAGTATGTTAAAAAATGAGTAAAGTCGTCAGGGTGGCCTAAAGTCGGTATCAGCCAGACAGCAAGGAAGCCTATCCCCTCTTCACTTGTGCTAGACCAAGGAGATTAATTATTCTTAATCACTATATACAGCTTATGACTGAATTGCATTTCTTGAAATTGAATGTATGTGAGAAAAAAAAATTAGTTTCAATAAATTGCCTACTACTTATATCTTACTGAGGTAGGACACATTCAAACCGGGTAGGCCACATACTATAACAGAATCCAAAAAGGTAGGCCACATACTATAACAGAATCCAAAAAAGGTAGGCCATACTATAACAGAATCCAAAAGTAGGCCACATACTATAACAGAATCCAAAAAGGTAGGCCACATACTATAACAGCACCAAATATGCATATGTCCTCTTACAGTAACAATCTTCAAAAATGACCAATGTGAACATCTCTGCAGGCTTGATTAAATAAAATAAAGTTGTAGGTAAATCTCTATATGTGGAGTGGTGGGATCTATTTGGAGGGTGTGTATGCATGGTCATTACTTTCGATATGTGACGTGGCATCTAATTAAAGAAGTATTTAGTTTCTATACTTATCTGGATCAGAGTTGCTGATATTCTGCATTTGTCGTTAAGTTAGCAGTTTCTTTGTTCTTGGAGCATGGAAATTACTTAGGATATACTAGTCTTGTGCCGGTAATAGTTCTTAATAATGAACACAAGACGTTCTTGTGTTTTAGCTCTTTTTTTTTTTTTTTTTTTTTTTTCATTAACCCAAGTACAAGCCTGGAAAGACAGACTACATCTTCCGTCTGTCCTCCTCAAACTCTCAGCACAGACTAACCAAACTTTTCACTTTCTCTTTCACTCTTGTCACTTTGACCAATCAGAAGCCAACAGGTTGGTCATTCACACATTATCCTTAATTCTTGTTAATTTCCATAGGGATAGTTTAGCTCAGTCGGTAGAGTGTTCGGCTAGGAATCACAAGGTTTTTGGTTCAATACCAGCACTTGCCAACTCAGCATATGAGTAGCACAGGGATATGTGTGGTAAAGTAAGGAGCTGATGGTAGGTGTGGCGCCCCACCTCAGACACTAAAATAATCTTCTTAGTCTAGAGCTAGTGAAAAGGGGATAGACTCCCTTACTGTTTGGCTGATACTGACATTAGGCCGCCTCGACAATTTACTTTTACATAATGTATAATCAAAAACTTGGGTTTTCCACATCTCATTATTTTACACCAATAGCATATGATTTTTATCTCAGTAGCTAAAAACTTTGTTTACCACTATGATAATGCGGTCACTTGTGGCAACTGTGCCAGTTTATAATATATTATGCTGATTTTTACTTACATATAAATTTGATACATTCTAAAGAAGTTAGGAAACAATTTTTTTTTGTTCTATTGCATATATACATTTCATTAAGTTAACCTCCCACAAGGAATAAATAGTGTATATTTTTGTTTGTTATCCAGTCACCTAAGTATTATTGAACTGAAAGAGATCCAAAGTTTGATAGTATGTCTTACTGTTTCAATAAATACAATGTAAATTTTCTCTGATTTGTCTTATATCATTTACTAAAAGAGCTACACAGCATTGCCTGGGATTTGAAAAGTTAAAAATAAGTCTCTTACCTATATTTATATATACTTATTTACTAAGCTTAGCTTAGATGCGTCACAGAAGTATGGGGCATCCAATGAGATTCAAACTCATTAACAATGTTTTGCGAATCTAGCTTGCATTACACCAGGTGAGGTGACCAATATATTTATATATAGATCAATAAAAATTATTTTTTTATAAATTTGTTTGGAGCTCTGGGGAGTGTGATGTACCACTTCATTGCCATTACTCCTAGGTCCACTCCGACCCGGAGTGGTAGTACATGTTAGGGTCTCATCTATGGGTTAAATAGATCAAAGCATAAGTTCTTAAAAAATGTTTAAAAAAAGAAAAGTCCCCCCCCCCCAAAAAAAAAAAAAAAAATGAATACCCGACAAAAATGTCTTCAGCAAAAAAATAATTCACGGGTTGACGTACCATAAAATCCAACCAACCAAATTGATTTTCAATTCTTACTTCACTTCCATAATCCATGTGTGCCAGAAAAAATTTATTTTTCTTTCATTTTTTTCTGAAATACCCATTCTATCACCACTACCATTCACATCCATACTTTCTATACATACACTCATACCTACCCTATTCTCATGCAGGTTGTGAACCCTTTTTCTGCAGATTATTTTATGTTAGATTTTTCAATAACTATTTCGTAACTGATTTGTTTCTGCAACCCATGTAATTAGGTCAGACATGTGGCTATACATGCGCACAAGTTGCGTGAACACTACGTCCCTTTGCCGCATCTTTGGAGCAATTAAAAATATTCTTCAACAACCAACAAACAGAAAAGACACAACTCTGAGTAAAGACGCATCTCTGATCTCTGTATAACTGAACACTTTTTTACCCACTCCTTTTTACGGTCTGCTAAGAAATTTGAACTTTTTCTTTGTATTATTTTGTTAACTTGTTCGTTTGTGTTCATCTATATATATATATATATTATATTATCGTTCTAATTCATTCCATTATCTTAGGTCTTCCTTTATTGTTTACTGACTGTGAACACCGCGTCTCTTTGTTGCTTATTAGAGTAATTAAAAATATCTTCGACAACGGCACACAGAAAAGACGCAACTCCGAATAAAGACACATTTCTGATCTCTGTATAACTGAACACTTTACGGTCTGTTAAGAAATTTGAACTTTTCCCTTTGTATTATTTTGTAAAACTTGTTCATTTTGTGTTCGTCAATACATATATTTATCATTTTAATTCATTCCATCATCCTCAGTTTTTTCCTTTATCATTTATGTTATTGTTATTGTCTTGGTTTAAACTATCTGTCAAGTTACCCAGTCTAACAGCACAGAATAATATATATAATAACCTCTTATCTATCCATCTATATCTATACATATATAGAGGCAGTTGGTGTATATGTATGTATGTCTGTCTGTCCTGATGAAACTATGAAATAAAACAATAAACAATTAAGTAAATATATATGCACTTTAAATATCTCCATTTCTTACTTTTTGCACAAAAATTATGAAGATTTGATTTTATATTCAAAAAGATATCTAAAAATTAAAATATACATAGAATAATGCGAGCTAACTTCCTAAACATTACACCCCCCCACCATGATGTCACAACTAAAACGGAATTTAGTAAATAACAATTTGTGTTTATCTTTTCTTTCAATAACTATCTATCTATCTATCATATATATATATTATAATTTTAATTCTAAACTCTACCGGTGTGGAAAAAAACCCAGGCAATTCAGTTTTTCAAAGTAAAAAACATTTTTCAAACTGACATCTGGGGAAATTATCCTGAAGAGCCATTCAGGTGAAACCTAGGTACAGAGTACCTGACTTCATTAGGTCCTTATATATATATATATATATATATATATAATATAAGGACCTATAGGAGTATTATTTATTGGATCCTTTCCATCCACTAAGGATGATGGCATAGTATCCAGAAAAAAATAAATAAAAGATAAAAATTTATCTGCATCTGCGCAAGTGACTCTGCAGGCCAATTCTTGAGTGACAGTCTTTCGATTGTTTATGCTTTACATTTAAACCGATATGCACGCCTAATTCATTTAGTTATAATTAATTTAACAAAATTAAGTATGACTTTAATTAAGCACATAATCTCCCACAAATTGTCGGCCTTGCCATTTTCAAACACATTGTTTGACTACTTCATATATATATATATATATATATATATATATATATAAATAAAACAACACAGAAACTTGCACTGTTGGTGAGGCTTAAAGTATGCTCAGTATCCCCTGCCGAGAATAACCCTCCTCCTCTTCTTATTTTCACTTTTCACAACAGAACCTCAATGAAATAAAAAAGACAACTGCTATTTGAGATTATTTCTGTGAGTAAATGAAAAGGGAGTTTGTCTTGATTAACAGTAAATAAGATTTAAAGAAATAAATTGTCATGTCACCTTTATAAAAACATTCATTTACCAAGAAGACAATTGGATCCTGATAAAGGTATTCCACGTTCTTGGCGATATACGAACGTTTGAAACTTGGTTAATAGCTTTGGAAATTGTCTATTAATACCGAAGATTAGAAGTTATTTATTTATTTATTTATTCAGGCTTTCTCCAAGGTCTATTAGACATGCTTACAGAGTTTCAATGCTGTAAAGATTGGTAATAGATAATACTAATGATATTGTTTTAATTGTTAATTTTTGCTATATATATATACATATATTGATATGAAAAATCATATATATATGAAAAACATTTTATTTTGCTTGAAGGCAATTACAATGCGTATATCGTATAAAATTCGATAATTATAGAAAATAATCATGACAAGCGAACTCGGCAAACAAATGTGCGATGTGTAGAAACATCGTACAGCCTGTTTCAACTTTATTAAGTCTCATCAGCGATGTATACTAATGATTTCCTCCGACAGAAATCGAAACCGGGAGTCTAGCAGGTAGAGTCAGAGACTTTACCGCTCGGCTTCTGATACGCACCACACAATCCATGCGAAATTAGCCTGTCAATGATAATGATACGAGGTACGCGGATGTTGTGTGAATAACAAACAAACCAGTCCTATGCCCCGTCGAAGGAAATAAGGTTTCGATTTCTGTCGGAGGCAAATCGTTAGTATACGTCGCTGATGAGACTTAATAAAGTCAAAACAGGCTGTACAATGTTCTACGCATCGCACATTGTTTGCCGAGTTCACTTGTCATGATTATTTTCTATAATTATCGAATTTTATATGATATACGCATTGTAATTGCCTTCAAGCAAAATATAAATAATATTATACTTTATTCAACAGTGCTTCTAAAAACAAACATCCAAAATCTATATGAAAATCAAATTGCAACAGTAATAGCAGATGATTATTATTATTTTTTACCTTGAAATTCTCTCTACGTCCAGTGACGCATTTTTTCATCCTATGATATACTGTGGACATTGAATATTGAGGGCTAATTGACCTGCACTCATAATGGTTTGGTTTTTTTCTGGCATAAAACTTGGGCCTTTCACTATTGAACTTGGTGCACTGAACTTGATTCCTTTCATGTATTCTCTCTCTTTCTTTTTCTCTCTCTCTTTTTTCTCTCTCTCTTTTTTCTCTCTCTCTCTTTCTCTCTCTCTCTCTTTTCTCTTTCCTTTCCTCTCTCTTTTTCTTTCTCTTTCTCTTTCTCTCTTTTCTCTTTCTCTCTTCTCTTTCTCTCCTCTCTCTCTTCTCTCTCTTTCTCTCTCTTTCTCTCTCTCTCTCTCTCTTCTCTCTCTCTCTTTCTTTCTCTCCCTTCTTCTTTTCTCTCTCCCTCTCCTTCTTTCTCTCTCCCTTCTCCCTCTCCATTTCTCTCTCTCTCTCTCCCCTCTCCATTTCTCTCTCTTCTCCCCCTCTCATATACATGCACGTACTCACCGATTTATGGAATAAAATTGCAAAATTTTTCAAAGCAGTATGAAAAGGATTGTTAGTCTTTGTTTGTATTATTAAATATTGGACTGCTCTATTTTCTCTTTTTTCTTTCTCTCTTGATAAATGAATTGTGTAGCCTCAACGGATAAGCAACAAAAGATTCATCTGCTGTGATCTTCTCTCTATCAAACTCTTTCATTTAATTAGATTAGATTATTGGAAGTCTTTTTTTTCTTTTACCAAAGTGCAAAGTCTTGTATTGTGTTTCCAAGCATATATATAATTATATAATTATATATATATATATATTAATATAGTATCCAATTGCCGCTTTAAACTTTTCTGTTGCAATGGCATCAGTAAATAATCCAAAAGGCTCAATATATTAAAAACATACAGCAGTAATGATAATTAATAATTTAGAGGAAAAATAAGGTCTACCATGTTTCAATCAAACTGAAATGATTTCAATCAGAACCCTACCCTAGTTTAACTAAGTCAATGTAATTCCTTAGTTAAAATAAGGATATTTTTCAATAATAAACAGTTTGAACGCTACGTATTTTTCGTTCAACCATTATTATCAAAAATATCTTAATTAACTAATGAATTACATTGACTTAGTTAATGTAGGGTAGGCGTCTGATGAAATCATTTCAATTTGATGAAACCATGGTAGACCCTTTATTTTTCCTCTATAATGATAAATATATGATTATATATATATTATAATATTAATCATTTTGCAACACCTCTGGTAAAAAGGAGACCGTCCAAATCAACCAAGATAATATTCTTATCATATTTTATTCTGTGTAGTATGTCCTTTTTCTTCCTTTCTTATATAAAGGAATGGTTCAATACTTGCTAGATTGACAACACTCATAAAAAATAAGAATTCAGCAGTTAAGTAACACCAAAATAATCAGGATTTACATTTTGCATTTCATCTTGGATGATTTTAACCAGAGAATGATTGCAAAATGATTAATATATATATATATATATATAATCATATATATTATCATTATTAGAGGAAAAATAAAGGGTCTACCATGGTTTCAATCAAATGAAATGATTTCTCAGGACCCTCCTACATTTAACTAAGTCAATGTAATTCATTAGTTAAATTAAAGATATTTTTTGATAATTAATGGTTTGAACGAAAAATAACGTAGCGTTCAACTTTATTTCTGAAAAATTCTTATTTTAACTAAGGAATTACATTGACTTAGTAAACCTAGGGTAGGGTTTCTGATGAAATCATTTCAGTTTGATTGAAACCATGTAGACCCTTTATTCCTCTAATATTATTATTTATCATTACTGCTGTATTGTTTTTTAATATATTGAGCACTTTGGATTATTTAACTGATGCCATTGCAACAAAAAGTTAAAGCGGCAATTGGATACTATATATATATATATATATATATATATATATATATATGCTTGGGAAACACATACATAGAAGCTTTGCACTTTGGTAAAAGAAAAAAAAGACTTCCAATAATACTAATCTTAATTAAAATGAAAGAGTTTGATAGAAGAAGATCACAGCAGATGAATCTTTTGTGCTATCCGTTGAGGCTACACAATCATTTATCAAGAGAGAAAGAAAAGAAAAGAAAATAGAGCAGTCCAATATTTAATAAATACAAACAAGACTAACAACTCCTTTTCATACTGCTTTGTAAAATTTTGCAATATTTATTCCATAAATCGGTGAGTACGTGCATGTATATGAGAGGGGAGAGAGAGAGAGAAATGGGAGAGGGAGAGAGAGAGAGAGAGGAGAGGAGAGGGAGAGCAGAGAGAGAGAAGAAAGAGAGGGAGAGAAAGAAAGAGAAGAGAGAAAGAAGGAGAGAGAGAGAGAGAAAGAGAGAGAAAGAGAAGAGAAAAGAGAGAGAGAGAGAGAAAGAGAAAAGAGAGAAAAGAGAAAGAGAGGGAAAGAGAGAAAGAGAAAGAGAAAAAGAGAGAGAGAGAGAGAAAGAGAAAAAAGAGAGAGAGAGAGAAAGAGAGAGAGAGAAAAAAAAAGAGAGAGAGAGGAAAAAGAGAGAGAGAAAAAGAGAATACATGAAAGAATCAAGTTCAGTGCACCAAGTTCAATAGTGAAAGGCCCAAGTTTTATGCCCAGAAAAAAACCAAACCATATGAGTGCAGTCAATTAGCCTCAATATTCAATGTCCACAGTATATATAGGATGAAAAAATGCAGTCACTGGACGTAGAGAGAATTTCAAGGTAAAAATAATAATAATCATCTGCTATTACTGTTGCATTTGATTTCATATAAGATGGATTGTTTTTGTGTTTTTTAGAAGCATGTTGAATAAAGTATATATTATTATTTATTATTTTGCTTGAAGGCAATACAATGCGTATATCATATAAAAATTCGATAATTATAGAAAATAATCATGACAAGTGAAACTCGGCAAACAATGTGCGATGCGTAGAACATTGTACAGCCTGTTTTGACTTTATTAAGTCTCATCAGCGACGTATACTAACGATTTCCCTCCGACAGAAATCGAAACCTTATTTCCTCGACGGGGCATAGGACTGGTTGTTGTTATTCACACAACATCCGCGTACCTCGTATCATTATCATTGACAGGGCTAATTTCGCATGGATTGTGTGGTGCGTATCAGAAGCCGAGCGGTAAGTCTCTGACTCTACTGCTAGACTCCCGGTTTCGATTTCTGTCGGAGGAAATCATTAGTATACATCGCTGATGAGATTAATAAAGTTGAAACAGGCTGTACGATGTTCTACAACATCGCACATTTGTTTGCCGAGTCGCTTGTCATGATTATTTTCTATAATTATCGAATTTTATACGATATACGCATTGTAATTGCCTCAAGCAAATATAAATGATTTTTCATATATGATTTTCATATCATATATGTATAATATATAGCAAAAATTAAACAATTAAAACAAATATCATTAGGTATATCTTACCAATCTTTACAGCATTGAAACTCTGTAAGCATGTCAATAGACCTGGAGAAAGCCTGAATAAATAAATAAATAAATAACTTCTAATCTTCGTATTAATAGACAATTTCCAAAGCTATTAACCAAGTTTCAAACGTTCGTAATACGCCAAGAACGTGGAATACCTTTATCAGGATCCAATTGTCTTCTTGGTAAATGAATGTTTATAAAGGTACATGACAATTTATTTCTTAAATCTTATTTACTGTTAATCAAGACAAACATCCCTTTTTCATTTACTCACAGAAATAATCTCAATAGCAGTTGTCTTTTTTATTTCATTGAGGTTCTGTTGTGAAAGTGAAAATAAGAAGAGGAGGAGGTTATTCTCGGCAGGGGATACGAGCATACTTTAAGCCTCACCAACAGTGCAAGTTTCTAGTGGTTTATTTATATATAATATATATATTATATATATATATATGAAGTAGTAAACAATGTGTTTGAAAATGGCAAAGGCCGACAATTTGTGGGAGATTATGTGCTTAATTAAAGTCATACTTAATTTTGTTAAATTAATTATAACTAAATGAATTAGGCGTGCATATCGGTTTAAATGTAAAGCATAAACAAATCGAAAGACTGTCACTCAAGAATTGGCCTGCAGAGTCACTTGCGCAGATGCAGATAAATTTTTATCTTTATTTATTTTTTTTCTGGATACTATGCCATCATCCTTAGTGGATGGAAAGGATCCAATAAATAATAACTCTATAGTCCTTATATATATATATATATATATAGGACCTATAGAAGTCAGGTACACCTAGGTTTCACCTGAATGGCTCTTCAGGATAATTTCCCCAGATGTCAGTTTGAAAAATGTTTTTACTTTGAAAAACTGAATTGCCTGGGTTTTTTTCCACCACCGGTAGAGTTAGAATTAAAATTATATATATATATATATGATAGATAGATAGATAGTTATTGAAAGAAAAAGATAAACACCAAATTGTTATTTACTAAATTCGTTTAGTTGTGACATCATGGGTGGGGGGGTGTAATGTTAGGAAGTTAGTCCGCATTATTTCTATGTATATTTTAATTTTTAGATATCTTTTTGAATATAAATCAAATCTTCATAATTTTTGTGCAAAAAGTAAAATGGAGATATTTAAAGTGCATATATATTTACTTAATTGTTTATTGTTTTATTTTCATAGTTTTCATCAGACAGACAGACATACATTACATATACACAACTGCCCTCTATATATGTATAGATATAGATGGATAGATAAGAGTTATTATATATATATTCTGTGCTGTTAGACTGGGTAACTTGACAGATAGTTTAACCAAGACATAACAATAACAATAAATGATAAAGGAAAAAACTGAGGATGATGGAATGAATTAAAATGATAAATATATGTATTGACGAACACAAATGAACAAGTTTACAAAATAATACAAAGGAAAAAGTTCAAATTCTTAACAGACCGTAAAGTGTTCAGTTATACAGAGAGAGATCAGAAATGTGTCTTTATTCGGAGTTGCGTCTTTTCTGTGTGCCGTTGTCGAAGATATTTTAATTACTCTAATAAGCAACAAAGAGACGCGTGTTCCAAGTAAACAATAAAGGAAAGACCTAAGATAATGGAATGAATTAGAACGATAAATATATATATTATATATATATAGATGAACACAAACAACAAGTTAACAAAATAATACAAAAGAAAAAGTTCAAATTTCTTAGCAGACCGTAAAAAGGAGTGGGTAAAAAAGTGTTCAGTTATACAGAGATCAGAGATGCGCTTTACTCAGAGTTGTGTCTTTTCTGTTTGTTGGTGTTGAAGATATTTTTAATTGCTCCAAAGATGCGGCAAAGGGACGTAGTGTTCACGCAACTTGTGCGCATGTATAGCCACATGTCTGACCTAATTACATGGGTTGCAGAAACAAATCAGTTACCGAAATAGTTATTGAAAAATCTAACATAAAAATAATCTGCAGAAAAAAGGGTTCACAACCTGCATGAGAATAGGGTAGGTATGAGTGTATGTATAGAAAGTATGGATGTGAATGGTAGTGGTGATAGAATGGGTATTTCAGAAAAAAAAATGAAAGAAAAATAAATTTCTGGCACACATGGATTATGGAAGTGAAGTAAGAATTGAAAATCAATTTGTTGGTTGGTTTTATGGTACGTCAACCCGTGAATTATTTTTTTGCTGAAGACATTGTCGGGTATTCATTTTTTTTTTTTTTTGGGGGGGGGACTTTTCTTTTTTTAAACATTTTTTAGAACTTATGCTTTGATCTATTTAAACCCATAGATGAGACCCTAACATGTACTACCACTCCGGGTCGGAGTGGACCTAGAGTAATGGCAATGAAGTGGTACATCACACTCCCAGAGCTCCAAACAAATTATAAAAAATAATTTTATTTGATCTATATATAAATATATTGGTCACCTCACCTGGTGTAATGCAAGCTAGATTCGCAAAACATTGTTAATGAGTTTGAATCTCATTGGATGCCCCATACTTCTGTGACGCATCAAGCTAAGCTTAGTAAATAAGTATATATAAATATAGGTAAGAGACTTATTTTTAACTTTTCAAATCCCAGGCAATGCTGTGTAGCTCTTTTAGTAAATGATATAAGACAAATCAGAGAAAATTACATTGTATTTATTGAAACAGTAAGACATACTATCAAACTTTGGATCTCTTTCAGTTCAATAATACTTAGTGACTGGATAACAAAACAAAAATATACACTATTCCTTGTGGGAGGTTAACTTAATGAAATGTATATATGCAATAGAACAAAAAAAAAAATTGTTTCCTAACTTCTTTAGAATGTATCAATTTATATGTAAGTAAAAATCAGCATAATATATTATAAACTGGCACAGTTGCCACAAGTGACCGCATTATCATAGTGTAAACAAAGTTTTTAGCTACTGAGATAAAAATCATATGCTATTGGTGTAAAAATAATGAGATGTGGAAAACCCAAGTTTTTGATTATACATTATGTAAAAGTAAATTGTCGAGGCGGCCTAATGTCAGTATCAGCCAAACAGGTAAGGGAGTCTATCCCCTTTTCACTAGCTCTAGACTAAGAAGATTATTTTTAGTGTCTGAGGTGGGGCGCCACACCTACCATCAGCTCCTTACTTTACCACACATATCCCTGTGCTACTCATATGCTGAGTTGGCAAGTGCTGGTATTGAACCAAAACCTTGTGATTCCTAGCCGAACACTCTACCGACTGAGCTAAACTATCCCTATGGAAATTAACAAGAATTAAGGATAATGTGTGAATGACCAACCTGTTGGCTTCTGATTGGTCAAAGTGACAAGAGTGAAAGAGAAAGTGAAAAGTTTGGTTAGTCTGTGCTGAGAGTTTGAGGAGGACAGACGGAAGATGTAGTCTGTCTTTCCAGGCTTGTACTTGGGTTAATGAAAAAAAAAAAAAAAAAAAAAAAAAGAGCTAAAAACACAAGAACGTCTTGGTTTCATTATTAAGAACTATTACCGGCACAAGACTAGTATATCCTAAGTAATTTCCATGCTCCAAGAACAAAGAAAACTGCTAACTTAACGACAAATGCAGAATATCAGCAACTCTGATCCAGATAAGTATAGAAACTAAATACTTCTTTAATTAGATGCCACGTCACATATCGAAAGTAATGACCATGCATACACACCCTCCAAAATAGATCCCACCACTCCACATATAGAGATTTACCTACAACTTTATTTTATTTAATCAAGCCTGCAGAGATGTTCACATTGGTCATTTTTGAAGATTGTTACTGTAAGAGGACATATGCATATTTGGTGCTGTTATAGTATGTGGCCTACCTTTTTGGATTCTGTTATAGTATGTGGCCTACCTTTTTGGATTCTGTTATAGTATATGGCCTACCTTTTTGGATTCTGTTATAGTATGTGGCCTACCTTTTTGGATTCTGTTATAGTATGTGGCCTACCCGGTTTGAATGTGTCCTACCTCAGTAAGATATAAGTAGTAGGCAATTTATTGAAACTAATTTTTTTTTCTCACATACATTCAATTTCAAGAAATGCAATTCAGTCATAAGCTGTATATAGTGATTAAGAATAATTAATCTCCTTGGTCTAGCACAAGTGAAGAGGGGATAGGCTTCCTTGCTGTCTGGCTGATACCGACTTTAGGCCACCCTGACGACTTTACTCATTTTTTAACATACTGTCAGATTCATATCCATTTTTTCTTACCTACATATTACCAAATCTATTTGGTCTATACTCTGTGATACAAATAAATCTAGAGCAACATGTTTTGTGTTATAAAGCAACAGATAAGTCCGAAAATAAATGGATTTTAATTTTCTATTTTATTTCAATATAAACCAAGAAATCCATCTTCTTGTTAATCTTACTTAATCCCATTAATAGATTCTACTACTAACCTCCATTAGGCTTCTAAATACTAATCCATTCAGTTAATACTGCTCTTTCACCTCCGACAATAAGATTACTCGATTGACATCATTATGGCTTAAACAAGTTAAGTATGTCAATGAAATCTCCTAACCTTCACTCAGATTTTGCCACAAAGATTTCTTGGCCAAAACAATTAGAAATCTTACATTGAAGCTCATTCATATTTGTAGTTAATTAGATAATTTCTCTTGTCTACTATTTTGGCCATGGACTTTGTGGTGGCCTTCTAGAAAGAAATGTAAGATTTATTCAACTAGTGGCAACTAATGTCAAAGACAAATTTTACCACCACTTTTAATAAATCTGTTAGGTTCAGAACTAATGAAAATAGAGTTGTTCCCCTTGATCAGTAGGGGGCAGATGGGAAACCGGAAGTGGGGTTTCCGCCATGACAGTTTTGGATTAGGGTTTGTACTATGTGGGCTAGTTAAGTCACTTTTAGGTTAAAAGCATTCTCTACCCTGTGTTAAATAAAACCTTGTTAATTTCCAACTCCCCTTGATCAGTAGGGGGTTGATGGGAACCCGGAAGTGGGGTTTCCACAATGAGACTTTTGGATTAGGGTTCGTACTGAGTGGACGCAGCTCACAACATGTGTGAGCTAGTTAAGTCACTTTTAGGGTAAAACATTCTCTACCCTGTGTTAAATAAAACCTTGTTAATTTCCAACTCCCCTTGATCAGTAGGGGGTTGATGGAAAACCCAGAAGTGGGGTTTCCGCCATGAAAAATTTTGGATTAGGGTTCGTAATGTGTGATCTAGTTAAGTCACTTTTAGGGTAAAAGCATTCTCTACCCTGTGTTAAATAAAACCTTGTTAATTTCCAACTCCCCTTGATCAGTAGGGGGTTGATGGGAACCCGGAAGTGGGGTTTCCGCCATGACACTTTGGATTAGGGTTCGTAATGTGTGATCTAGTTAAGTCACTTTTAGGGTAAAAGCATTCTCTACCCTGTGTTAAATAAAACCTTGTTAATTTTCCAACAACCTGGTCTTGCACATTATCTTTCAGTGTTCTGTATTTTATCTGTATGTAAAAAACAGAATAAAATCCAACTTCACCAGAAGGAGTTTGAAGAGTAGGTATTTACCCAAAGTGTTTACCCCGGGTAGGATGCAACACAAGGTCATAAGTACGGGGACATACAGTGAGGATTGATTTCGCTATTTAGTAGTAATGCATCTGCAAGACTAGCTTGCTAACCATTACACCACAACTGTTTGCCAGAGGTATATGATGAGACACAAGGTTGCAAGTATGGAGCATTCAGTGAGGACCAATCTCGCTGTTCAGTCGTAATGATCAGCGAAACTAGCTCGTTAACCATTACCCCACAACGGGATACCCTTTTTTACCCGACCGGTTTGTTACAGGTAGGATGCGATACAAGTTTGCAAGTATGGAGCATCCAGTGAAGACTGATCTCGCTATTCAGTAGTAATGCATCTGCAAGACTAGCTTGCTAACCATTATACCATAATGGGACACTCTTAAAAAGGCTGGAGAGTATATAACCAAAATATTTTTTAAAAAAAAGAAAGATTTTTAAAAGAAAAAAGAAACGACTAGAAAAATAATTTAAATTAACTAAAAACATAAATAACAAGAACCTCGAAAAGTCTAAAAGGAAAAACTATGAATTCAAACCAACTTTACTCCACTTGAAAATGAATGTGTTAAATCTAGCCAGGGTTGAGAGGTTTTAACCCTTTGCCTACCAAATTTCACCCACAGCTCTACCAAATTTTCTTGGTATTTTTTATCCATACAACGGGATATTGCAAAAGGATCAAGTACCAATTTCAGTGTTGGTTCATTCTGTGGAGAGAAGAGATTGATTCATGTTTTTCTCAAAAGTGTGAAGTGAAATGTAAGCAGCCTTGTCCAAGATTTGAACCTGGATTGCCGATTCCATTTCCTTATATGGTGAAAGTAATTTAGCCAGTTTGAAACCTCTTTAAACTTACAGGAGCAGAGGAAATATAAATAACCCACAAATTGACAATGTTAAATGATATGCAGAAAAAATATATTTCAAATTTATTTGATATATGAGGAAATTCAGTTACAGCAGAACAATTAAACTTAATTGCTTACAAAAGAAGTTTGGCTTTAGCGTTAAATAACCCAACAAGGTCTGATATATCCTAAAACCAACCAACCAACCAACCAGAAATAAAAAGAAATACAAGACAAAAATAAATAATTTCAATTCCTTACCTATTTAATGATCTGTAAATTCCATAATTCTTTTTTGGAAGTGATATTAATGAAGAACACTCAGAAGTTCTTGCATTCAGCATTAAAAATCTACACAAAAGCTTTATTCATAACTCTTTGAATGCTTCTTTCTTAGACCAAAGCAGACCCACTTGCTTAGGCATTAAACACTTAAGAACATAGCCAGTGCAGATCTCTCCTTAAATTTAATTGATTTCCATTGCTAGCAAAATGGAACTGTAAATAGTTTCAGAAAGTCTATTACATCCACATGGTCTGATCAAAAAGTAATTACTCAGAGTGCTGTCAAGTCGACTTTATAAACAATTTTTGCTTAAATATAAGTAAGTAAAGTCGTCGGGGTGGCCTAAAGTCGGTATCAGCCAAACAGCAAGGGAGTCTATCTACTTTTTGATAGTGCTAGACCAAGGAGAGTGTTTATGTGTTTGAGGTGGAGCACCACACCTACCTTCAGCTCCTTACTTTACCGCACACTCATACGCTGAGTTGGCAAGGGCCAGTATTGAAGTCGGACACTCTTATTCTTATTTTGCTTAGATATTTATTCATTGGCATTCCAGTCTCAGAGACTATAATATTGTTCTTGTGCCCCTGAAGTTACAGTGCCTCCTGTGACCGAAGTCCAATGTCTGAAAAACATTCTCAACGATAGATGTAGCATTTGAAGGCTGTTCCTGAAGATGTTGATGTGCCGGTGCTTTGTTGCTACTCTTATCCGGAACCTTGTGATTCTTAGGCAGATGCTTTACCAACCGAGTTAAACTCCTTAGTAATGTAAAGTATTGAATTCTTATTTTTAGCCAGTATGAAGTATAAAAAGTTGAACAAATGGAAATTTAGTCGCTACAAATTATAAATGAGAATTTTTTTTCCTTCTTCAGAATTTCTTAGTCCTAAGTTAAAAGAGTGTCTTAAACACAAATAATTACGATATTTAAAAAAAAAAAAAAAAAAAAAAAAAAACTGGAATTTTGGAGAAAAAAATCTTCACTGAGTAAAAAAAACTAAAATAGTAATCATTATAAATCAAGTCATGTCGGCAGCATGAATCTTCATGACTCTTCCTCACCACCTGTCCCTAAGAATTTTCACTTTATCTTATCAGTGAAATAAGATTTCCATATAATCGATAATCTGTCTATAGAAGTTCATCTCTTTCTTATGCTTATATGACATTGCTCTCTGTAGAGGAGATATTACTACCTAGGTATGTCAACTGGTTTACTAATTTGAGAGGCTTACCATCTCGTTTGTTTGTGTAACACATGAACTCTGTTTCATCAGAGTTTACATGGAGGCCAATGCCTCTTGCAGCTGTGATTCAGATTGTGTAAACTAATAAAGATATTGAAAGAAAAAAAAAAAAAGAAAAAAAAAAAAAAAAAAAAAGAAAAAAAAAGAAAAAAAGAAAAAAAGAAAAAAAAGAAAAATGAAAAAAAATAAAAATAAAAAATAAAAAAATAAACAAATTGTATCCAAGTTCTTTTTGTTTTATTTTTCAATGTCAGTAGAAAGTAAAGAAGTAAATAAACGTACGGTCCGCAAATTAAACAGGTAGACAAGATCGGAATGCAAATAATAGCTGGGCAGGTAACCACAAAAGGTAAGACATCAAAAAAACTAATTACGAATGCTTCACTACTTACAACGATGGGGATGGGGATTACATTCCAATCAACCTATCATAAAGCGAAATATATCATAAGTCAAAAATAACCCTATTTTAACCCAGGCTAGCCTAATGCCTTAACAACCTTTCAATTTAAAAGTTGTAATAGTAGAAACTTATCCTGTCATGTGGTTAGGTTGGATTTTACGGCATGTCAAACCTTATTGGGTTATTTTATGCCGAAAGTATTGTTTATTTATTTTGGATGGGTATTCAGAATTTTCTTTTTAAACTCAATCGCTTTTTTTTGTCTTTTTTTTTCCCTAAAACATTTTAAACTCATTTTTTATGAGACTAGGCCGACTAGTCCAGTGGGCAAAGCATACTAGACCGGTTGTGTTTAATTAATAGTGTCTATCCCAGGGGCTATCCCCCAGGCAATACCTGCCCCCTCGATTTAAAGGGGCAGGGCTGGATTTATTGCCAGCGCCTGAGGCGCCCCCTCGAAGGGGAATGCCGAGGTGATCGACGCAATTTTTCTACCTACCACCCATGAGTCTCGGCTTGTGGGTGGCCCACGTAAAATGGCCTTGTGCTGTATAGTGTACAAGTGGGGCACATGTAAATAACCCTAGGCCTACCATCTACTCATAGATGGCACCCTAACCGGGTCAGAGTGGACCTGGGAGTAATGGCAATAAAGGGTACTCCACACTCCCTAGAGCTCCAAAATTGGAACCTCACCATTAGATGCAGTTTCATGAGGTTTAGTTGTGGAGCACTACTCATATAGCGTCCTTTAGCCTGGCAGAGCCCATCCTTCTCCATGTCTACAACTGGTTTGAATTGTTTTCTTTCTTCTAGATTGGTCAACATATCAAGATTATATTAAGTTTATGAAGATGCTCATAGTGTAATGACTATCATCATAGGAAATGAACACTGTCAAAAATAATAAATTCCTGAACGCCAAATCTAAGTCTCACAACAGTCTCCTATTACCTTCCACAAGTCAAACACTTTGTTAGTCGCTAAATGCTCCACTTACCCTTGAGCTTTTGATCATCGTATCCCACTACCAGAACTTGAGACTTACCATATCTATGGTGACACCTCCTGCCTCCGCCTCATACATTTCAACACACCCCCCTCTCTACTCTCTTTCCACCTTTTTCATCATATACATATAGCAGTCTCTTTTAAAACAAAAAAAACTTCTCAAATCCAAGGAGGCGAAATATTAATTGAATGTAATTATTTGTGTTTCGTTATTCACTTTTTGTCAACTTTTCCTCACATTTTGTCATATGTTTTCCTAATCTGTTATTCTCCATATATATATATATATATATATATATATATATATATAGTCATTGTTGAGTCCATGTAGCTTTTTTGTTGGTATATCTGATGAGTCTAATTTTCAATGTATATATCTGTATATATATATATATTAGTTGTAGAAAGAAGATTTTCTGTCTACCACGGTTTCTAGTTCTCCTGAGGAAGGTGTACCTTGAACACCGAAACCGTGGCAGAGAGAAAAACATTTTCTACAACTATAAATGCTCTATATTTATTAAATATATTGAGCCCTTTTGGATTAACTACTTATGCTACTACAATAAAAACATGGTAGTAACTTTGTGATGAATATATATGTCTATAATATATATTTATGTTATAAAATTCGAAGGCAATACAATGCGTAAAAAATAAAGACAAAAAGATGTTTTATATGTCTAATCGATTTCAAAGCAAAGCTTTATCATCAGAGTTTAATTTCAGAAATTTCTGAAATTAAACTCTGATGATAAAGCTTTGCTTTGAAATCGATTAGACATATAAAACATCTTTTTGTCTTTATTTTTACGCATTGTATTGCCTTCGAATTTTATTATTTATAACATACTCAACAATGCTTCAAGCAAATTACCAATTACTTTTATATATTTATGTGTATTTAATGTGAAGCATGAGTAAAGTGTGAAATAAATGAGAAATTGAGTTGGATGTTATGTGCGAAGTTCATTTTATTTCATTCAATATTTTGAGAGAACGATCACTCGTTTACAAGGATTTTTTAGGCTGCAGTTCTAAAAAAAAAAATCCTTGTAAAATAGAGATCAAATCCAATCCAAAAAATATATATTATACACATATATAAATAACACATATATATAGAGAGATATAATATATACATTGAAAATTAGACTCATCTGATTATATATATAGATAGATATAATATATACATTGAAAATTAGACTCATCTGATATATATATATATATATATATATATATATATATATATATATATATATAATTATTAACTCACACAAATATAGATAGATATAATATATACATTGAAAATTAGACTCATCAGATAACACACACACATATATATAAAAGGATATCATATCATATCCTTTTATCTATACTTATACCGTCGGATTCATTTCCTTTCTCTTAACTTATATATATATATATATATAAATAAAGGAGAGAGAGGGTGAGAAAAGAAAGAAAAAAAAGATATATAAAAGAAAGAATAAAGTATCAGACTAGAAACAGTGTCATTTGTCAACAGGAAATGCCCAGGTGATAAGACACTAAACCTGATACTGTCAATTCTTAATTCAAATCTTTCGTAGAGAAAACGAAAACCTTCATAGCAACTACTTCAGTAGCCCAATTTTCATTTTAGACACATACAAGTTCAAGTTGAACTCATTTAGCACAAACGTAATTTCCTGTCTAGATAAAAAAACAAAAATAACAAAAAAAAAACAAAACAAAAAAAACAAAGCTCAGTGAAACTGTCCTTGAAATAACACGTACAATTTTACCCAAGTGAGATTACATTTGTTTTCACCATGCTAAGTAAATAGTAGGGTCTGTTAATTTTGTTGTCATATTACAAAATAAATTTACCCCCCACCCAAAAAAAAAAAAAAAAAATCAGGGAATTATCAGATCTTAATGAAATTTTCAGTGTTGATTTATCTATGAATGAATATTATAAGCCATCAGTTATTTTATTTCAAAACTTTCTGATTTTTTCAGGTCACATAACTTTGATTTTTGGGTCACAAATATAGAAGTGAAACTAATTACAGTATGAATGAAAAAAAAACAAACAAAAGATCAAAGGTGTGAATAGAAGGAAAAAAGAAGAAGAGAGCAACTAGTAGAAAATAAGTACTGAAAATCGAAAAAATTAAATGCGAAAAAAAATTTAAAAAATGAAAATTTAAAAAAATAATTTTAGAGATTTTTTTTTTACTTTTTCGATAATTATATAATTGCATATTATATTATAAAATGAAAAATTTTTACATCAAATTTGTTCTGTTTAAAAGGATGGGGGTCTAAATTTTCGAATCGAGTTTTCTCCAAAAATTATTATATAACAAGAATAAAGTAAACTAGTTATTAAAATAAGATTTGTTTTTAGAATCTAAAAATATGAAATTTGAAACTTAGAATTAAACAATTCATAATTTGAATTAATTTTATCTATTAATTAGGTATATAAATTGTTTCCTCAATGCATGATATGGTAGGCAGAAATGCTAATATTTATTTTAAAGATTTTCATTTATTTCCATTGAATCAGTTTGATTGAAACGATTCAGTAATAAATAGAAAAATTTGTTGATTATAAGTCAAAATTTTATTAAATCAGATAATTCCCTGATTTTTGATAATGTTTTCATCAATGACGGCCTTCCATACAAGAGAGGTCACGTGACATTTCTTCCTGGGCAATTTTTGGTAAACAAAAAATTTTAGTGCGCCTTTTTTTTCTCTGTGCGTTAAGACCAAAAAAAAGATATTTCATTTTAAAGTTATTAATTCTTTTGAGTGTATTTAATGTTTTTTTTTTGTTATTGATTTCTAAGAAGAAACTATCATAAGCCTTAAAATACTAAATGATGTTTTTTTTAGTACCTAAATACATTAAAATAAGCGTCCTGTTTACAAAATATTTTGAGCAAAATAATGCTTTAATAAAGTTGATGATTTTACTTATGATACAAACACTCTAACACTGAATTATAACTCCCACCCCCCATCAGACAAAATTTTTCTGAAATTGATTTTTACACCACCCGGGTGTGGTTTTTTATTTTATTTTATTTTTATTTTTGCTAGTATTATATAATTCTGGAAGCATTGGACACGACAAAATGAATTCAAATCCTAGACGAAACTGTTTGCATTTCACAAAGAGCTAATACTTTTGGGAAAGGTATAAATTCACCTATTATTCCTTCCAGCAATGAGTAAATAGTAGGGCAGACTGGGCACTTTAACCTTGTTTAAACAATCAGCTTGAAAGAAAAAACTGAATTCAAACCTGTTAAATTTCTGCTTAAGAAATGACCTTGTGTCACCCTGGTCAAGCGGAGTGTGTGTGTGTGTGTGGTGTGTGTGTGTGTATTAATTATAATAAATATAATATACACAACATACACACACACACCATAATATATTATTATATATATATATATTATAAAGCAAAAAAATAATGAAAGTTAAAAACAACATGTAGGGTTGACAATAATCCTGTACATTGTTGATATTGATAATTTTAACTAGAGATCAACAAGTCAAATACATTGTGTGTGTGTTGTGTTGTGTATCTCTCTCTC
>CM042157.1:60028224-60087672 GCA_023376005.1 Doryteuthis pealeii | reverse complement strand
GAAAAAGAGAGAGAATGAGATCAGTCTTCACCTGGATGCTCCATACTTGCAAACTTGTATCGCATCCTACCTGTAACCCAAACCGGTCGGGTAAAAAAGGGTATCCCTGTTGTGGGTTAATGGTTAACGAGCTAGTTTCGCTGATCCATTACGACTGAACAGCGAGATTGGTCCTCACTGAATGCTCCAATACTTGCAACTTGTTGTCTTCATCATTACCTCTGGCAAACAGTTGTGGGTGTAATGGTTAGCAAGCTAGTCTTGCAAGATGCATTACTACTAAATAGCGAAATCAATCTCACTGTATGTCCCCGTACTTATGACCTTGTGTTGCATCCTACCCGGGGTAAACACTTTGGGTAAATACCTACTCTTCAAACTCCTTCTGGTGAAGTTGGATTTTATTCGTTTTTACATACAGATAAAATACAGAACACTGAAAGATAATGTGCAAGACCAGGTTGTTGGAAAATTAACAAGGTTTATTTAACACAGGGTAGAGAATGCTTTTACCCCCTAAAAGGACTTAACTAGATCACACATTACGAACCCTAATCCAAAAGTGTCATGGCGGAAACCCCCACTTCCGGGTTCCCATCAACCCCCTAACTGATCAAGGGGAGTTGGAAATTAACAAGGTTTTTATTTAACACAGGGTAGAGAATGCTTTTTTACCCTAAAAGTGACTTAACTAGATCACACATTACGAACCCTAATCCAAAAATTTCATGGCGGAAACCCCACTTCTGGGTTCCCATCAACCCCCTACTGATCAAGGGGAGTTGGAAATTAACAAGGTTTTATTTACCACAGGGTAGAGGAATGCTTTTACCACTAAAAGTGACTTAACTAGCTCACACATGTTGTGAGCTGCGTCCACTCAGTACGAACCCTAATCCAAAAGTCTCATTGTGGAAAACCCCTTCCGGGTTCCCATCAACCCCTACTGATCAAGGGGAGTTGGAAATTAACAAGGTTTTATTTAACACAGGGTAGAGAATGCTTTTAACCTAAAAGTGACTTAACTAGCACCATAGTACAAACCCTAATCCAAAACTGTCATGGCGGAAACCCACTTCGGTTTCCCATCTGCCCCCTACTGATGCAAGGGAACAACTCTATTTTCATTAGTTCTGAACCTAACAGATTTATTAAAAGTGGTGGTAAAATTTGTTCTTTGACATTAGTTGCCACTGAGTTGAATAAATCTTACATTTCTTTCTAGAAGGCACCACAAAGTCCATGGCCAAAATAGTAGACAAGAGAAATTATCTAATTAACTACAAATATGAATGAGCTTCAATGTAAGATTTCTAATTGTTTTGGCCAAGAAATCTTGGTGGCAAAATCTGAGTGAAGGTTAGGGAGATTTCATTGACATACTTAACTTGTTAAGCCATAATGATGTCAATCGAGTAATCTTATTGTCGGAGGTGAAGAGCAGTATTAACTGAATTGGATTAGTATTTAGAAGCCTAATGGAGGTTAGTAGTAGAATCTATTAATGGGATTAAAGTAAGATTAACAGAAGATGGATTTCTTGGTTTATATTGAAATAAAATAGAAAATTAAAAAAAATCCATTTATTTTCGGACTTATCTGTTGCTTTATAACCACAAAACATGTTGCTCTAGATTTATTTGTATCACAGAGTATAGACCAAATAGATTTGGTTTATGTAGGTAAGAAAAAAATGGATATGAATCTGACAGTATGTTAAAAAATGAGTAAAGTCGTCAGGGTGGCCTAAAGTCGGTATCAGCCAGACAGCAAGGAAGCCTATCCCCTCTTCACTTGTGCTAGACCAAGGAGATTATTATTCTTAATCACTATATACAGCTTATGACTGAATTGCATTTCTTGAAATTGAATGTATGTGAGAAAAAAAAATTAGTTTCAATAAATTGCCTACTACTTATATCTTACTGAGGTAGGACACATTCAAACGGGTAGGCCACATACTATAACAGAATCCAAAAGGTAGGCCACCATACTATAACAGAATCCAAAAAGGTAGGCCATATACTTATAACAGAATCCAAAAAGGTAGCCACATAACTATAACAGAATCCAAAAAGGTAGGCCACATACATAACCAGCACCAAATATGCATATGTCCTCTTAGTAACAATCTTCAAAAATGACCAATGTGAACATCTCTGCAGGCTTGATTAATAAAATAAAGTTGTAGGTTAAATCTCTATATGTGGAGTGGTGGGATCTATTTTGGAGGGTGTGTATGCATGGTCATTACTTTCGATATGTGACGTGGCATCTAATTAAAAGAAATATTAGTTTCTATACTTATCTGGATCAGAGTTGCTGATATTCTGCATTTGTCGTTAAGTTAGCAGTTTCTTTGTTCTTGGAGCATGGAAATTACTTAGGATATACTAGTCTTGTGCCGGTAATAGTTCTTAATAATGAACACAAGACGTTCTTGTGTTTTAGCTCTTTTTTTTTTTTTTTTTTTTTTTTTTCATTAACCCAAGTACAAGCCTGGAAAGACAGACTACATCTTCCGTCTGTCCTCCTCAAACTCTCAGCACAGACTAACCAAACTTTTCACTTTCTCTTTCACTCTTGTCACTTTGACCAATCAGAAGCCAACAGGTTGGTCATTCACACATTATCCTTAATTCTTGTTAATTTCCATAGGATAGTTTAGCTCAGTCGGTAGAGTGTTCGGCTAGGAAATCACAAGGTTTTTGGTTCAATACCAGCACTTGCCAACTCAGCATATGAGTAGCACAGGGATATGTGTGGTAAAGTAAGGAGCTGATGTAGGTGTGGCGCCCCACCTCAGACACTAAAATAATCTTCTTAGTCTAGAGCTAGTGAAAAGGGGATAGACTCCTTACTGTTTGGCTGATACTGACATTAGGCCGCCTCGACAATTTACTTTTACATAATGTATAATCAAAACTTGGGTTTTCCACATCTCATTATTTTACACCAATAGCATATGATTTTTATCTCAGTAGCTAAAAACTTTGTTTACCACTATGATAATGCGGTCACTTGTGGCAACTGTGCCAGTTTATAATATATTATGCTGATTTTTACTTACATATAAATTTGATACATTCTAAAGAAGTTAGGAAACAATTTTTTTTTGTTCTATTGCATATATACATTTCATTAAGTTAACCTCCCACAAGGAATAAATAGTGTATATTTTGTTTGTTATCCAGTCACCTAAGTATTATTGAACTGAAAGAGATCCAAAGTTTGATAGTATGTCTTACTGTTTCAATAAATACAATGTAAATTTTCTCTGATTTGTCTTATATCATTTACTAAAAGAGCTACACAGCATTGCCTGGGATTTGAAAAGTTAAAATAAGTCTCTTACCTATATTTATATATACTTATTTACTAAGCTTAGCTTAGATGCGTCACAGAAGTATGGGGCATCCAATGAGATTCAAACTCATTAACAATGTTTTGCGAATCTAGCTTGCATTACACCAGGTGAGGTGACCAATATATTTATATATAGATCAATAAAAATTATTTTTTTATAAATTTGTTTGGAGCTCTGGGGAGTGTGATGTACCACTTCATTGCCATTACTCCTAGGTCCACTCCGACCCGGAGTGGTAGTACATGTTAGGGTCTCATCTATGGGTTAAATAGATCAAAGCATAAGTTCTAAAAAATGTTTAAAAAAAGAAAAGTCCCCCCCCAAAAAAAAAAAAAATGAATACCCGACAAAAATGTCTTCAGCAAAAAAATAATTCACGGGTTGACGTACCATAAAATCCAACCAAATTGATTTTCAATTCTTACTTCACTTCCATAATCCATGTGTGCCAAGAAATTTATTTTTCTTTCATTTTTTTCTGAAATACCCATTCTATCACCACTACCATTCACATCCATACTTTCTATACATACACTCATACCTACCCTATTCTCATGCAGGTTGTGAACCCTTTTTCTGCAGATTATTTTATGTTAGATTTTTCAATAACTATTTCGGTAACTGATTTGTTTCTGCAACCCATGTAATTAGGTCAGACATGTGGCTATACATGCGCACAAGTTGCGTGAACACTACGTCCCTTTGCCGCATCTTTGGAGCAATTAAAAATATCTTCAACAACCAACAAACAGAAAAGACACAACTCTGAGTAAAGACGCATCTCTGATCTCTGTATAACTGAACACTTTTTTACCCACTCCTTTTTACGGTCTGCTAAGAAATTTGAACTTTTTCTTTTGTATTATTTTGTTAACTTGTTCGTTTTGTGTTCATCTATATATATATATATATATATTTATCGTTCTAATTCATTCCATTATCTTAGGTCTTTCCTTTATTGTTTACTGACTGTGAACACCGCGTCTCTTTGTTGCTTTATTAGAGTAATTAAAAATATCTTCGACAACGGCACACAGAAAAGACGCAACTCCGAATAAAGACACATTTCTGATCTCTGTATAACTGAACACTTTACGGTCTGTTAAGAAATTTGAACTTTTTCCTTTGTATTATTTTGTAAACTTGTTCATTTGTGTTCGTCAATACATATATTTATCATTTTAATTCATTCCATCATCCTCAGTTTTTTCCTTTATCATTTATTGTTATTGTTATTGTCTTGGTTAAACTATCTGTCAAGTTACCCAGTCTAACAGCACAGAATAATATATATAATAACCTCTTATCTATCCATCTATATCTATACATATATAGAGGGCAGTTGGTGTATATGTATGTATGTCTGTCTGTCCTGATGAAACTATGAAAATAAAACAATAAACAATTAAGTAAATATATATGCACTTTAAATATCTCCATTTCTTACTTTTTGCACAAAAATTATGAAGATTTGATTTATATTCAAAAAGATATCTAAAAATTAAAATATACATAGAAATAATGCGAGACTAACTTCCTAAACATTACACCCCCCACCCATGATGTCACAACTAAACGGAATTTAGTAAATAACAATTTGTGTTTATCTTTTTCTTTCAATAACTATCTATCTATCTATCATATATATATATATATAATTTTAATTCTAAACTCTACCGGTGTGGAAAAAAACCCAGGCAATTCAGTTTTTCAAAGTAAAAACATTTTTCAAACTGACATCTGGGGAAATTATCCTGAAGAGCCATTCAGGTGAAACCTAGGTACAGAGTACCTGACTTCTATAGGTCCTTATATATATATATATATATATATATATATATATAAGGACCTATAGGAGTTATTATTTATTGGATCCTTTCCATCCACTAAGGATGATGGCATAGTATCCAGAAAAAAATAAATAAAAGATAAAAATTTATCTGCATCTGCGCAAGTGACTCTGCAGGCCAATTCTTGAGTGACAGTCTTTCGATTTGTTTATGCTTTACATTTAAACCGATATGCACGCCTAATTCATTTAGTTATAATTAATTTAACAAAATTAAGTATGACTTTAATTAAGCACATAATCTCCCACAAATTGTCGGCCTTTGCCATTTTCAAACACATTGTTTGACTACTTCATATATATATATATATATATATATATATATATATAAATAAACAACACTAGAAACTTGCACTGTTGGTGAGGCTTAAAGTATGCTCAGTATCCCCTGCCGAGAATAACCCTCCTCCTCTTCTTATTTTCACTTTCACAACAGAACCTCAATGAAATAAAAAAGACAACTGCTATTGAGATTATTTCTGTGAGTAAATGAAAAGGGATGTTTGTCTTGATTAACAGTAAATAAGATTTAAAGAAATAAATTGTCATGTCACCTTTATAAACATTCATTTACCAAGAAGACAATTGGATCCTGATAAAGGTATTCCACGTTCTTGGCGATATACGAACGTTTGAAACTTGGTTAATAGCTTTGGAAATTGTCTATTAATACCGAAGATTAGAAGTTATTTATTTATTTATTTATTCAGGCTTTCTCCAAGGTCTATTAGACATGCTTACAGAGTTTCAATGCTGTAAAGATTGGTAATAGATAATACCTAATGATATTTGTTTTAATTGTTTAATGTTTTGCTATATATATATATATGATATGAAAAATCATATATATATGAAAAATCATTTATATTTTGCTTGAAGGCAATTACAATGCGTATATCGTATAAAATTCGATAATTATAGAAAATAATCATGACAAGCGAACTCGGCAAACAAATGTGCGATGTGTAGAACATCGTACAGCCTGTTTCAACTTTATTAAGTCTCATCAGCGATGTATACTAATGATTTCCCTCCGACAGAAATCGAAACCGGGAGTCTAGCAGGTAGAGTCAGAGACTTTACCGCTCGGCTTCTGATACGCACCACACAATCCATGCGAAATTAGCCTGTCAATGATAATGATACGAGGTACGCGGATGTTGTGTGAATAACAACAAACCAGTCCTATGCCCCGTCGAAGGAAATAAGGTTTCGATTTCTGTCGGAGGGAAATCGTTAGTATACGTCGCTGATGAGACTTAATAAAGTCAAAACAGGCTGTACAATGTTCTACGCATCGCACATTGTTTGCCGAGTTCACTTGTCATGATTATTTTCTATAATTATCGAATTTTATATGATATACGCATTGTAATTGCCTTCAAGCAAAATATAAATAATAATATATACTTTATTCAACAGTGCTTCTAAAAACAAACATCCAAAATCTTATATGAAAAATCAAATTGCAACAGTAATAGCAGATGATTATTATTATTTTTTACCTTGAAATTCTCTCTACGTCCAGTGACTGCATTTTTTCATCCTATGATATACTGTGGACATTGAATATTGAGGCTAATTGACCTGCACTCATAATGGTTTGGTTTTTTTCTGGCATAAAACTTGGGCCTTTCACTATTGAACTTGGTGCACTGAACTTGATTCCTTTCATGTATTCTCTCTCTTTCTCTTTTTCTCTCTCTCTTTTTCTCTCTCTCTCTTTTTTTCTCTCTCTCTCTCTCTCTCTCTCTCTCTCTTTCTCTTTCTCTCTCTCTTTTTCTCTTCTCTTTCTCTCTTTCTCTTTCTCTTTCTCTTTCTTTCTCTTTCTCTCTCTCTCTCTCTCTCTCTTCTCTCTTTCTCTCTCTCTCTCTCTCTTTCTTTCTCTTCTCTCTCTCTTCTCTTTCTCTCTTCCCTCTTTCTTTCTCTCTCCTCTCTTCTTTCTCTCTCCCTCTCTCTCTTTCTCTCTCTCTCTCTCTCTCTCCATTTCTCTCTCTCTCTCCCCTCTCATATACATGCACGTACTCACCGATTTATGGAAATAAATATTGCAAAATTTACAAAGCAGTATGAAAAGGAGTTGTTAGTCTTTGTTTGTATTTATTAAATATTGGACTGCTCTATTTTCTTCTTCTTTTCTTTCTCTCTTGATAAATGAATTGTGTAGCCTCAACGGATAAGCAACAAAAGATTCATCTGCTGTGATCTTCTCTCTATCAAACTCTTTCATTTTAATTAAGATTAGTATTATTGGAAGTCTTTTTTTTCTTTTACCAAAGTGCAAAGCTTCTATGTATGTGTTTCCAAGCATATATATATATATATATATATATATATATAGTATCCAATTGCCGCTTTAACTTTTCTGTTGCAATGGCATCAGTAAATAATCCAAAAGTGCTCAATATATTAAAAACATACAGCAGTAATGATAATAATAATATTAGAGGAAAAATAAAGGGTCTACCATGGTTTCAATCAAACTGAAATGATTTCATCAGAACCCTACCCTAGGTTTAACTAAGTCAATGTAATTCCTTAGTTAAATAAAGATATTTTTCAGATAATAACAGTTGAACGCTACGTTATTTTTCGTTCAACCATTATTATCCAAAAAATATCTTTAATTTAACTAATGAATTACATTGACTTAGTTAAATGTAGGGTAGGGTCCTGATGAAATCATTTCAATTTGATTGAAACCATGGTAGACCCTTTATTTTTCCTCTAATAATGATAATATATATGATTATAATATATATATATATATTAATCATTTTGCAACATTCTCTGGTTAAAATCATCCAAGATGAAATGCAAAAATGTAAATCCTGATTATTTGGTGTTACTTACCTGCTGAATTCTTATTTTTTATGAGTGTTGTCATCTTAGCTAAGTATTGAACCATTCCTTTTATTATAAAGAAAGGGAAGAAAAAGGACATACTACACAGAAAAAATATAATAAGAATATTATCTTGGTTGATTTGGACGGTCTCCTTTTTAACCAGAGGGTGTTGCAAGATGGTAACAGTCTTACATTTTAGGAACAAGAGTATCAATATATAAATTGTGACGGACAATCACAGAGAAAGTATAATTATTGAGCTAAGAATAAAGTTATGCGGCCTTTTACTTTTGGAGGATCAATTTTGATTGTGAAAGCCTTGACATAGCCAGACAAGACAACTGGCCAATGATTGGTAAGGAGAGACCTTTAATTTAATAAAAATAGAAAATGGAATGCTATGTTTTTGTTTTTAGTTTTAGGGTTGCACATTTGGATGGACTCAACATATACTCACTGAAATTGCTATTTGTTTTTTGTTGAAGTTCTGGTTTGATGATAGCCTAACCCTCTCTCTCATTACGGTCAAGTCATGCTGAAAGCACTGGTTCCAGCTTGATCCCCAAAGTTAAACAGCGATTTATCTATTCAGTACTTAATTAAGTGACCACTTAAGCAACAGCGGGTACTATTATTATTATTAAAGCTCTACTTTTTATGAAGCATTAGATAAATTACTGAAATAATACTACCCCAATGGAAACAGTGAAATGGTACTTTTTATATATATATAATATTTTTTTTTTTTTTGTGGATAAAAAGGCCTTAAATACCGGGGGTATCATGATTATGGAGCATACCCCCGGTATTTAAGGCCTTTTTATTCACAAATTAATTTGCTCTGTTAAAATTAAACATTGAGCTCTCAAACGTGACCTTAACTCTGCAGCAACATACTGTTAGAGAAAAGGACCAGCTTAGAATCACCTTTATACCAAGAAACTTGGTACCCCACAAAAGAAAAAAAAGTATAATATATATATATATATATATATATATATATATATATATATATTCCTGTTTTAACAAAGTGAAGCCAAATAACCTCTTAATATGATTAAATATTATTCTCATTGAAAACTGTCAGACGTGATTTTATTGTAGCTTGTCAGAGGGAATAGATATGCATAAATGGATATTTTGATTTATTGTCTTACAAAGAATTAAATATTTTCTCATTTTAGTGATTTGTAGCAGAGAAACACCTTTTTTTTTCCTTCTTTTTTTTAACCTCTTATATATATATGCGCATTGAAATATTTTTTGCCCAAGTCTTTGTTTGAGTAAAGTAGCTTGTATAGTAAAGTATGACCTGACAGTAGCATTTACATATAAACCTATATCTTTGTTGCTTAGGCAACAGCTCATCCTCCATATGAACCCGCCCAGGCTACGTAGTTTAAAAAAAAAAAAGGACCATATGACCTTTAGGCACCCCTTTTGCGATTTCGATCTCGATTCGTGGGGACATTTTTTCCATTTACACTG
The DNA here is from genome assembly GCA_023376005.1 of Doryteuthis pealeii. Classification (NCBI taxonomy): domain Eukaryota; kingdom Metazoa; phylum Mollusca; class Cephalopoda; order Myopsida; family Loliginidae; genus Doryteuthis; species Doryteuthis pealeii. Next base: position 60,078,121 of record CM042157.1, on the reverse strand, counting down.
TCAAAATCCAGTTAATTGTTAACAGACTATTTTTAGATTTTTTTTTTTTTAATTATATAACTAAATTCTAACCCCTAGCAAACAACTGGATTTTGACGGTCTAAATGAGAAAAGTGTCCTTGTTAGTCAAGATCACTGAAGGGGTGCCTAAAGGTCATATGGTCAAAAAAAAATTGGACACTACTCCATCGTCTCTGGTAGATGGAAGGATGTGAACACAAATATCTTTTCATGGAGATGTAATGGATATCATCATAATGTAATGGACATGGCAAAACAATTTCAAATCCTGGATGAGGTTGTTTGTATTTCACATAGCACTAATACCTTTGGAAAAGGTATGCATCCAACTACTCTCCCTCCAGCTATGGGTAAATAGTAGGACAGAATAGGTTCTTAGATCTTGGTTAGGCAATTAATCTAATGGGAGGAAAATTTTTAATTCAAACCTGTTAAACTCCTCATAAGAAATTGACCATGTGTCACATCATCTTGTTGTGTAGGAGTTGGTATATATACAGGGTGTTCAGCAGAAATTTGACAGTTTCATAAGGAAAAAGAAAAAGTGCTTGGTAACTACAAAATTTAATGGATTGTAAAGAAATTCAACAGGCACAGAAATTACACTACTGTCAACAAGTTTCACTCAAAATAACCGCCATTAGCATTGATCACAGCCTCAATCCTGCCCCGGAACCTGGAGCAAGCTGATGTTACAGTTTCCCTGGGAAGGTCTCAAAAACTACCTTAATTCTGTTGATTAACTGGGCTTTTGTAGTACTGGCACAGCAATTGGTGTCTTTCTCAACAGCGCCCCATACATAATAATCCATGGGGTTAAGATCTGGGGAGTTCGAAGACCAAACATTAGGACTGGTGTAGTTGTAAAATTTCGCAGACAATCATTCTTTTTACCTTTCCCAGAGGTGTGGCAGGGGACTGAATCCTGCTGCCATACATATGGCCTACCATTGGCTACCCTTGTTATCTAGGGATTGACTACAGTGTTTACCAACTCCATGTAGGCATCTGAGGGTCCTCCAACACTTATTTCTGCACATTTTCTAGGAATTCTGTTATATGAACGCAATCAGATCATCTGTTATGTTGCTTTCTTCTAGCCACAGCCTCATAGTCTCCATTGCAATTCCCCAGTTCATGCCTGATTGTTTTTACAGTGTTCAGGAGCATTGGAGAGCTCTTTATTTTGATGGCCGGCGCAGATCATCATGATACAAGTTATATCTCTATATATATTTTATCTGTTATCACGTATATGAATGAAGAAGGGTCCAAGCTTTTAAATGATGCGTAGTTTGTGTCAATACCTCCAACCTATGGAGAAAAATAACCAAATAGAAATATGTCAAATTTATCCTGAACACCCTGTATGTATCTTTTCATGTCATTGAAAAATTTCTGTAAGTTTTTCAGGAAATAATTTCTGTAAATTTTTGCCAAATAATTTGCTAATTTTTTTTTTTTTTAATGATAAAATGGGTGAAATAGATCTGTTTAAGAATTATTGATTGGAATAATTGATCCCATATAACTGCAAATTAGTTGTATTAAAAATAGTTACTTGAAGCTATAAATATTTACTAATGATTATTATTAGTTTCTTGAAACCATATGTATTTACCTTAACCTCCCACCAGGTTAGGATGCAACACAAGGTTTTTTTTTTCTAATTGTTATAGGTGATACACCCCATAAGACTAATGGAATGCGCCGACGGGTTACTATAAGTAACAGGGACAATTGTGGCTTGAGAGTAAGCCAATGCGAGTCAGCTCACAATTCTATTTGTTGGACGTAATTCCCACTTCTCTGTATTGTATTTGTCTACTTTTTGTTAATACATTTTCCTACATTTGTTACCCGTCGTTTTGTTCTTATTTGACCCCTTAAAACCTCACAACACTAATGTAGGAAGCCACACACAAATTGAAGATCATGCAATGACTAGTGCAAAAAATGAGTGAATCCTGTGGGCATTCCACTTTTGGGACACTTCAGGCACCGTACAATAAACCTAGCCCTGCCCCTTTAAATTGAGGAGGCAGGCTTTGCCTGGGTGAAAAACCTTCTGGGATCACATGATTTATTTGTCTAGGTGGCCGACAACAACCACCTGTGCTCAAAAAATTATTTTCCTGACTTCCCACCAGGCCAGATTAACACAAGGTCTTTTTTACGTGTGGATTCTAGTGAGGGTTGGACTCGGAATTCAGTTGAAGTGGATCTACTAGAATAGCTTGCTAACCATTACACCATGATGTGATGCCTAAACCATATAATTATTTGTATTAGATTTGAATACTTGAAATGATAGATATATTTGTGTGCAAAACACATCTTTAACAAGTACACATAAAATGTAAATATAAATGTACAATAAATGCAATTCCCTAACCTCTAGATAAAATAACCCTATATGTATTGACATGCCATTAAAATCAATCAGACATATATTTCCATTTAGAAACAGATCGGATTCAAATATATGAGTTAAATTGTACATGATTTTGAACTCCAGTTGCAGTATTACATTCACTTTCAGACTAATACCCTTGGGAAAGGTATAAACCCTCTCATCTCTCCAACTATAGCCTAAATAGTACCACTATTATTATTCTTTTTTTTTTCATGTCTTTCAAAAACAAAAGCGACATCTCAACCATCGATGGCAAACTCCTAAACTCTGTAGAACAATTTAGATACTTAGGCAGTAACATCTCCTCCACAGAAAACGACGTTAATGCACGCATAGGAAAGGCATGGGCCGCTATAAATAGATTATCTATCATATGGAGGTCCAATCTCACAGACAAGTTAAAGAGACAGTTCTTCCAGGCCGTTGTCATGTCAGTACTGCTGTATGGCTGCACCACCTGGACTCTAACTAAGCAACTAGAGAATAAACTAGATGGGAGCTGCACAAGAATGCTGCGGGTGATCATGAACAAGACGTGGAAACAGCACCCTACGAGAAAACAGCTGTACGGCCACCTACCACATATCACCCAAACCATCCGAGTAAAACGGACAAGACATGCGGGACACTGCTGGAGAAGCAAGGACGAACACATAAGCGACGTCCTCCTGTGGAAGCCAGCACATGGACAAGCCAGTGTGGGCCGACCAGCAAAGACGTACGTTGATCAGCTCTGTGCGGATGCAGGATGCTGCATAGAGGACCTCCCGAGAATGATGAGCGATAGGGATGGATGGAGAGAGATTGTCATGGATATCTGCGCTGAAAGCGCGACATGATGATGATGATCTTCTTCTACAAGGATAGCTTTGGCATTGAATAACCCACAAAGGTTCATATACCATTAAACAAAGAAACCAAAAGCATATTAGTCTGCTTATGAATTATTAGATGAAATACATTCTAAGCTAATTTTTTTTTCTGCCATTCATATACCACCCCTTCCCCTCTTTTGGCTCCTAAAATAATTTTTTATTGATTTTTTTTTTTACCAATTGTTATCATCAAAAAGAAATCCCTTCAAACAATATTTGCATGAAATAACAATATATGTACTCAGAAAAAAAGAAAATGTCTGTAGATATTTTTCTTTTTCTCTCTCATTCTTTCTCTGAGGTGTTTGAATGATTCCCATCTCCTTTGAACGTTGATATATAATCTCTTTCTCTCTTGAAAGGTGTCCTAGTCTCCAGTCTTGCAAGTATCAGCATAGTCTCTCTCTCTCTTCTCTTCTCTCCTCTATGTCTCTCCAATCTCCTCTCTCTCTCTCTGCAAGTCTCTCTCTCTCTCTCTCTCTCTCTCTCTCTCTCTCTCCAAGGTCTGTCTCTCTCTGTCTCTCGTCTGAAAGTGTCTCTCTCTGCTTCTTCAGTCTCTCTCTCTCTGTCTGCTCTCTCTCTCTCTCTCTCTCTCTCGGGGTGTCTAAGTCTCTCTCTCTCTCTCTCTCTCTCTCTCTCTCTCTCTCTCTCAAGGGATCTCTCTGAGTCTCTCTCTCTCTCTCTCTCTCTCTTCTCTCTCTAATTCTTCTGTGTCTCTCTCTCTCTCTCTGCATAGTCTCTCTCTCTCTCTCTAAGGGTGTCTGCATAGTTCTCTCTCTCTGTCTCTTTCTCCCTCTCCCTCTCTCTCTTCTCTCTCTCCAGATCTTCTTCTCTCTGTCTCTCTCTCTCTTTCTTGTCTGAATAGTTCTCTCTCTCTCTCTCTCTCTCTCTCTCTCTCTTCTGAATAGCTCTCTCTTCTCTTCTCTCTCTCTCTCTCTGAATAGTCTTCTCCTCTCTTTCCAGATGTTTTATATTTCATTCTTTCTCTGTGACTTCTTTGCATATAGAACTTTATTATGTTTTTAAGGCAAATTTTATGTATCCTTATTTTATTTCTCCATCTTGTAACTGTTAAAAATCTTTTCTAATTTTAATATCTTAGATTTAAGAATTGGAATTCAACTATTATGTCCAATATAAATCTACCTCCATTTTGAAAATTCTGTTTATCAAAACTTTCTTTGATGTTATATGAAATTTTATAAAAAGTGACCTACTTTTTATGCTTCCAGTTTGGAGAAGATGTATTAAGTGATAGGAAGTGTGCATAACATAACTTATTGTCATAGGAAATGGAATCAGCAACCAGAGTTCAAATCCTGGACAAGGCTGTTTGTATTTCACTTTTGTTTTTGGTAGTTCATAATGTTTTGTGTGTATTGAATATATAAGTATTTTTTCCTGTGAGAGTAACTCACCTTTAAAAAAATTGCTTTTTTTAAAAAAAATTTTTTTTTTAATAGTCATCTGTATAGATTTCCTTTCTTCGGAGTGGCCTGTATAAGTCCTAGTCCCTTCGGAGTGGCCTGTATAAGCCCTAGTCCCTTCGGAGTGGCCTGTATAAGCCCTAGTCCCTTCGTGGCCTGTATAAGCCCTAGTCCCTTGGAGTGGCCTGTATAAGCCCTAGTCCTTCGGAGTGGCCTGTATAAGTCCTTGTCCTTCGGAGTCGCCTGTATTGTTTGTTTTGGCAGTTGTTCATATATACTCTTGTTTGAATATATAACCATTTTTTGTGTAAACTTTTTTTTTTTTTTTTTTTTTTTTTTAAGAAAAATGTAATTTCTTATTTTGACATTTGAATCTTTTGCAACTGATCACATTTTTTTCAAATTAAAAAAAAAAAAATTCTTACCCCCCCCCCCTTTTTTTTTTTCTAAGAGGATTTTCTTGTTTGATTGATGAGATTTTTATTGTATTTCCATAATTTCTCTTGGGGAATTTGGTTTATTTAGTCTCCCTTATATAACAAAAAACAGATTACTGTGGGGGAAAAAAAAAAAAAAAAAAAAAAAAAAAAAAAAAGAAACCAAAATGCATACAAGCAAAATAATGTTAAAAAGATATTGATTTTTACAGAGATTTTCTTTCTATGTTCTTTTTTTACTCTTGGTCAGTCACCCCAACCCCAACCCATAGTTAATTTTCAGTCTATACTTGGGAATTGAACCACCAAACTACTGTTTCACCTCACAGCCATTCGAACCAAAACTCTAGACACATAGCCTAATAGATAAAGGAGTTAGGTTAAGACAGTTCTAAGTGACAGTTATCTCAGACTGCAGGTTCAATCCTGGTCAGGGGCAGCAGTAACATAGAATAATAATTAACACAGCTTAACACCTGTACCCCAGCTAGGGTTAGTCGTATGAGAACAGGATACCCCTGTGGACTGAATAAAGGGTTAGGTTCAAAGTTCCGTGATGGCTCCCGATTAAGACAAGAAGGTTCCCGAGTCTGAGAAGAATTACCTGAACAGGGCCAGAGGGTAGATTGGCCGAAACGTTTGTACAGATAACAAAGAAGATAAGGACAATAGTCCGAATAATACTAATAATACCAAAACTCTAGAGTTGAAGAGATAATCAGTCAGTTACAAATTGAACTGGAAATTCCTTTATTCTACATTCTAAATTAGAACATTGTAAGTGTATTACTCGTATGTATGTGTTTGTGTGTGTGCGTGTGTCTGTTTAGCTCAGTCGGTAGAGTGTCCTACTAGGAACTGCAAGGTTCCGGGTTCGATACCAGCTCTCGCCAACTCAGAGTATGAGTAGCAGAGGTGCCCCGCATCAGACGCCAAAACAATCTCTTTGGTCTAGTGCTAATGAAAAGGGAATAGAATCCCTCGCCGTCTGGCTGATACCGACTTTAGTCTGCCCCAACAACTTTACTTACTTTTATATGTATATATATATATTATATATAAATAAATATAGACGTTTAAAATCGTATGGTTTAAAATCTACCGACTCAAGTTTCTCACAACAGCGCAAATCTTCGGGGATTTAATAGTAACTGGTGTGTGTATGTATATATATATATATATATTATATATATATATATAATCTTCACATGTGCGGATTGCGGCTCATCTTTCAAAAATATAATGCTGAACAAATACAGTTACAAACTTTTTATAAAGATTTTTCTAACTCCTGTCATCTACAAAACATCCATCAATTTCTTCACCCATAATCTATCCTGATGAAGGTTTAAATAAACCGAAACATTTAAGTGTCGATAAATAAATTCTTCTTATTTTTGGAACACTTCGTTTTTCAAATTTCTTAATATATATTTATATATATATATATATATATATATATATATATATATATATATATATATATATGTCGCTAAATTTTTGTGTTTACTCAAAAGTATCATGCTCATCAAATAGAAGGTCGAAGAGTTATTGTGAACACACAGACACAAAAATTGACTACTGTTGATAAAGCGCAAGGCTTTGTTTATCTGTTTGTTAGTTTGACTAATAAGATTTTTTTTTAATCCTAGTTCTATTTTAATGTTATTAAACAGAAAATATGAAGCGTCGAAAAATGATTTGAAAAAGAAATTGCTTTCTGACTCCCTCCCTTAAAAAAAAAAAAAAAAATGTACTGAAACAAAAATTATCTATTTCTCTGAATTTTTGAGATTAGGCTTGATACTTTGTATTATTTGGAATATTGTCCTCATCTTTATTGTTTTTGTACAATAACAATAAAGATGAGGACAATAGTCCGAATAATCCAAATAACCAAAAAAAATACCTGTTGAATTTTTTTTTCTTTTACATCTAAACATAACATTTTATTAATTTTTTCTTAAATTTTAACTGACTCGAGTTTGTTTTTTTTGGTTTTTTTTTAAATTTATATTTATATTTCTATGATATACTGTATATCCTACTTGGGGATTTTATCATATTGTTGTGCAGAACTTTCTTAGGAAATATAAAACTGAAATTTATACTGAATTACTGGACAACATATACATCAACAAATAGTTAACATAGCTGGATTACAGTGATCATATGTATAGATTAATATGTACTATAATGTGTACAGAAATAACCTACTCGAGTTTCACCATAAGGATCTTCAGGGTTAAATCCACTGAATTAATCAAGATATTGATTAATTACAGTCAGTTGCAGGGGTTCATGTTGTAATTATGACCGTTGAAAACAGTTACAATAGTTTTACTGGTAACTCATTCCCTTTACATACATATAGATATATATGTTGTTGCTTAAGTGGGCACCCAATTCAGCATTGAAGAGTTTCATTGTGCTTAACTTCTGCGATCTAGCAGGAATTGGTGCTTTCAGTTAAAATTTGAGATCATTTGAATGAGAATTGGTTAGGTTATTAGATTATGAAATGATATAAATTTTTCTGAAACACCCTGTGTGTGTGTGTGTATATATATATATATATATATATATAGTTGTGTGTGCACAATCACACACAACTATGACAACTCATATGATTTTGAGTGATAATTCCTGATGTCTGATAAAATTCAATTGCTTAATATATTTAAGGAAACTGATAGCTGAAAATAAATAACAGACAAAATTAAAAGTTTCCTTTTATTTGAAATTGCAAATATAAATAGTTTAAATATATATTGTATATTACAAGTTTTATGAGACATTTTGATTCCCCCCCCCACCTACCTGCTTCACATTTACTTGAACCTCCAACTTGCTTTTCCATTGCTCTAACCCCTGTGCTATCAGTCTAGTGCAAAAATATGCTGCTAGCATTGAACCTTAAAATTTTATAGGCAGCATAATAGAGTTTCAACTCCACTTAGTGGTTTGTCTTCAGCATTTGTCTCTTCCATCGTGCATTTTTATGCATGTCTAGCTTAATTAGAAAATAGATATATCAGATTCTGTGAGTAGAAGAGAGAGACAGAGAGAGAGAGAGAGAAAGAGAGAGAGTGTCAAGTCAAGCCATAGGTTAACCTTAAAATTTTATAGGCAGCATAATAGAGTTTCAACTCCACTTAGTGGTTGTCTTCAGCATTTGTCTCTTCCATCGTGCATTTTTATGCATGTCTAGCTTAATTAGAAAATAGATATATCAGATTCTGTGAGTGGAAGAGAGAGACAGGGAGAGTGTCAAGTCAAGCCATAGGTTAATTTTTGTGTGTGGTCCATTGGGGAGTGGTTCCGATGCTGAGGAATTCATTGATTTTTGGAAAAATAGGCTAAGAAAATGACAGTACAGATTTGGTGTCCAGTATCTATCAAGTTCTGACTGCTTCGAAAAGCCACAACATTGCTACCTCGTCTTTCGTGTTGTCACGGCTGTCTATGCTTCTACTCGTATGGATGAGTTTGAGGTATTGAAAGTGGCTGGTGCTGCCTCTTCATCGTATTCTGATAACTGATGAGCGCGTTATGCTAGCGGGAGTTGGAGAAAGGTGGGTTGAAGACTGACACCTCAAGCTTACATCATCTTAGGACAAAAATTTTTTTTTTCTGGAAAATAAAGATATATGTGTGTTTCTGTTTTTAGAAATATTTGTAAAATATATTAATAATTTGCTAAGTTCAAATTACATCATGGATTTGAGAGAGAGAGAGAGAAAGAGTGTGTTTACACATTTAAATACGATTGTGTGTTAGCAAAATACATGCATAAACTGTTGAAACACCTATCTTTGATTGCTTTGTAAAAATAAAAGTAATTTGTTCTATACGTAAATGTAGTTAAGATGAACTGAAAAAATTTAATTGTAGGTGTGTTTGTTTGTGTGTGTGTGTGTATATATATAATGTTTGTGTATGTATATATGTATAAAATGTTTGTGTGTGTGTGTATATATATATATATATATATATATATATAGTATATATATATATATATATATATATACCCTGTTACAAAGTGCATGAATTTAATTTATAAACCTGCTCTGCTATAAAAGCATTTAAAGAACCTTGTAGTGCAATGGTTAACAAGCTAGATTAGTAGAGCATTAGTAGTGAGTTTGATTCTCACTGGGCACCCAATACTTCTGACCTTGTTCCAGATATCAGCTAAGCTTAGTAAATAACTATAAAAGCATTGGCCACTTTTTTAACTCTCTTTTGATTGTCAATTTATTGTTGTTGTTATTATCTATTGTATTGTGCTTTTGCGTGTAAACATTCATGTCGGATCTGTTTTCGGTCTCGCCTATCTTTTCTAAGAATGTGTGTACATCTCTATTGCAGATATCTTGATCACATAATAATATGAGCAAAGATTTCTTTCTCTCATTTTTTTAATTTTTCAATAATTTTTTTTTTTTTTTATTTAAAAAAAAAATTTTTTTTTTTTTTTTTTTTTCAATATATTTTTTTTCTCAAATGTCAAATATGTAGTTGGCGCAATGCATTTTACCAGAGTATCAATGTTACTGAGGTAACAAGATCATTGTTATTAGCGAGTTTGATTCTCACTGGGTGCACTATATTTCTGGCCTTCTGCCAGACATTTAATTGAATTTAATTGACCACTAGTTTATTAACAATATTAATACATATTTTGGATAGACTCACTTTTACTCCTTGTTTAACCCCCTCCCCTATTCTTTAATACCCAAAGAATATTCTAAGTAAGTTGTCGTTCAGATAATTTTGATCGGTGCGGTGGGTAATTATCTTTTTTATTGCTGTACAAGTCATTATTAGTTTGATTACGATCACCACCTGAATAAAAAAAAAAAAATCCTTCTCCAAGGTAAAATAAAAAAAATAAAGACCTCAATAATAATTGCATTTTGCTACCGATGTGCAATTTGACCACATTAGCTGTCACAAGAGGATTTAGTATTTACCGAAACACTTCATTGGTATTTCCTCTTTACAGGAGCTTGATTCTACTATCCTCTTCCTCACTATCATCACCAATACAGCTGCTGCTGCTGCTGCTATTGCTGCTTCATTCTTTTCTCTCTCTCTCTCTCTCTCTATCTCTCTCTGTTACGTTTTCCACTGTGTATATGTCGTATGCAATCTCTGCAGAAACAAGAGCTCTCTGTTTCTGCAATTTCTCTTTATATTAATATATATATATATTTATATATTTGTATATATATATATATAAGCATTTAAAAAACAAATTAGATGTTATAACTTTTGTATCTACCCTTACTACTATTACTAACACAACCTCTTTTATTGAGCAACCATGTAAGTATTTGTAACAGTGGTGTGCGCAATGTAGTTCCCATGTAGAAAATAGAGACAAGAGGAGAACCCCTACATGGTGAAAGGTTTTCTGACAATCTATGCTTCGTAATTCACCTACCTGACCTACCTCTGGCTTGCTTGGTGCTTGGTAGAATAGTCATCCCTCCCCCCTCTGTGCTGGTCACTACAGCTAGTTTTATCCATTACGGATGGAGTCTGGCACTAGTGGTCACTTAGTGCCACATGTATACGTAAGTAACATCCTCATCCTTCCTTCCTTCCTTCCATTATTTATTTATTTATTTATTTTCCAATTGTCTTTTATTTTCTTGTTGATCATTTTCTTCAGAATTTGTAGTTGGGGGTGGGGTATATGTTGTTTCTTTGCTCTATCTTTGTTGGTTTTTTTTTTTTTTAATTTAAAAAAAAAGAATCTTTGAATTAAGAATTAAAAGGATGGGGGATAAGTGTATATGTGAATTTGCCGGTTCGGTTCATAGGATATCACTTAAACATGTTCTCATTCGATATGTATTTGTTGTTACAGATAAGGAGGAGATTCAATGTTAGAGGGTTCAAATCCTCCTACCTGCTAGACATGTAACCTTGTTTGCATTCTTTTCAGTTGAATTACTTTTCTCATTTCTTTTTTGACAAATGTTCTGCTTTGGAGCTGTAAGTACCTGATATCTGGTATATACAAGTCGGAAGTGTGTGTGTGTGTGTGTATGTATATATATATATATATATATATATATATATAATATTAATCCTAATGAGTCAAGTCTACAAATTAACAGTTTGCTGTTTTTCCTTACCACAAGGGTTTACTAATAGGATTAGCATAGTATATATATATATATATTATATATATATATACTAATACTGTTGTTTTTTTTTGGTTTTTTTGCAAGGAAAGCTTTGGCATTAAATAACCCACAAAGGTCATTAGATAAAGAAAGTATTTTATGTCTATAGTTTAAGGAATTGTGTTCATTGTTTATTTAAATTTACATTTTTTTGTGTAGTTGTATCTTAAGTTTTCTGCACAGTTAAAAGATATCAAGTATTCCTATCTAATACTAATTTGCACACAGTTGTATATTTGGTATATATAAGTTGGAATTATATATCTATCTCTGTATGTGTATATATACGTATATATATTAATATTGATAATATGTTTGCTATATATATAAGTAAACAGAGCTCAATATCATAGATAGAGCATATAGATCTAAGTTAGGGTAGTCTCTTGGTTTGAACAATCACATAGGCGAGAAACTCTCAGTAACCAAGCACTGTGTACTCCATACCCATGCTACCCTTACTTATATATATATATAATGTAGATTGGTTTTTCCTTGTTTAAAAAAAAGACCCCATTATAGGAAAATTATGGGATTCAATTTTATGATTTTAAGATTCTTTTTTTTTTTAACTTAATGTATATAAAACAATTTTTTTAAGAGATTTTCTTTGAAAAAAGTAAAGACAATTATTTTCTCAGTTTTAGTTATATTCAGATTTTTAAAACAATTTCAAAATGTGTAGTTGTTGTTAAAATGAAGAACCTTTAAAAAAAAGTGTAAGAAATGTCTGTGATTTTTTTTCAATTAATGTTGTTGTTCGAAGTTTGATGGGAATGAGGTTTTAACATCTAGTTAAATACTTCAAATAACAACATAGTGTGATGATATACATTGGTCAAACACACACACACACACACATACACACATACATACATATATATATATATATATATATATATATATATATATATGCACGTAGAGTTATAATACCAACACGCAAATGTAGGGGTGTATAGAAAAACAGATACGCAAGCGTGGGGGTGTATAGAGAAAGAGACACGCAAGCGTGGGGGTATATATAGCGAGAAACAGTGTGGGGGTGTTTAGAGACACACACAGTATAATTATTTTTCTGAGCTTTACTTAGTTCTAGCACAAGGCCTGATGTATGGAGCACCTTGTGAGACTTAAATTCACTAGTAATCATTTGCTAGTCGAGCTTGCTAACACGTGAGGTGGCAAGCTTGCAGCATATAGAAATAAACACGCACAGACATGGGGGTGAATAGAGACAGACACACAAGCTTGGGGTTTATAGAGATTCAGATTCACAGGTTTGTAGGGGACAGACAGACACAGAGGCATGCAAGGTATAGAAACGCACATGCACTCCTTGGGGTGAATAGAGACAGACACACAAGCATGGTGGGTATAGAGAGATAGACACACAGGCATGCAGGTTATAGAGAGGGGTATATATTGAAATATTTCGTTTTAGAATTATTTTCTTAGTTTTATTTTCAAATCATTTAATTTTTTTTTTTTTTACTCTTGGGCAATAATTAAAAAAAAAAAAATAATTGAATTTGATTTAATTTATTTAACTATTGAGATTTGTTCACAAGTATTAACCAAGAATAGCTCATTTTGAAAATAGGATTTGAGGCTCCTTAGATTTCGGTGTGATGTGAACCTTAGAATTATTTGTTTAAATAACCAAGAGTGGAACATGATTTGGTTATGAGTTCAAACCTTACAAATAATCATATCCTTAAAATAATTCAGCTAAAAAGGGACTTACACAGCAATTTTAAACATTGGAGGATTATTTGTATCTTATTTGTTTACATATACGGCAAATAAATAACTGAACTAAATTTTAGAAGATAGGGAAAATATCTTATGTCTTTTTTTTTCTCTCTCTCTCTCTCTCTCTCTCTTATTGGTATTGATTTCTGATCAGTCAGTTGCATTCGTCATTAATGTACGCATGATTTACATCAAAATGTGATGTGTGTATTTTCATTATTTTAAAATGAGAATTTGTATTTTGTTTAGAATTTCAAACCATTTGACAAGTTTGTATCGTAAATGAAACCTTTGTACCTGTCATTATTGCTTTCTCTTTCACTGTTTCAAGGGAAAATGAAATGCCTGCATTTCAGTTAGGTCATGTAATGTATACATTTTTTAAAAGATGAACAATGACATAAAAATAATCAACCTAGTGGAGGAGAAGGAGAAAAGAAGAGATCATCATCATCATCAAGTTGTACTGGCAGCATGAATATCCATGACTCTCTCTCTCTCTCTCCAACCATCCCTATCAATCATCACCCCTGGTAGGTCCTCTGCAGAGCATCCAGAATCTGCACTGAGCTGATTGATGTAGGTTTTTGCTGGTCGGCCCACACTGGTGTGTCCATGTGTTACGTGTTCACAGGAGAATGTCCCTTGTTTCTGCAGCAGTTTTGTTCATCTTACTCTGATGGTTTTTGTGTGATAGGGGGCTAGTGGCTGTACAACTGCTTTCTTGTGGGCTGTACCCACTTGATCTAAGCAGCTGTACGCATTGTTGTGTATCCAAGTTTTTTTCTCTGAGCGCTTTGTTAGAGTTCAAGTTGTGCAGCTATACAATAATAATGACATGGCTACAGCTTGGAAGAATTTTCCCTTTGAGAGATAAAGAATCCAAATTGGTTATAAAAAAGGGTTAATGTAAAAATAAAATAGTCAACTGAAAACATCCGTTAAAGAAATAAACAAGCCAAACAATTGAAGATTTACAAATAAATCAAATTTCAGCTTTAAATAACCCATAAGGGGTTGATATGTCATTAAATAAACCATAACCAAAAGTCATGATTACTATCAAACATCATTCTACAAATGAATCAATTTTCATCATTAAATAAACCATAAGGAATTGATATGCTATTAAGAAAAATAAAACAAACCAAAATATAAATAGTTATAATTACTATCAAACAAGTGGCTGGTTTAGCTCAGTTGGTAGAGCATCCACTTAGAAACCACAGGGTTCTAGGTTTAATACCATCCCTCATCAACTCGGTGCATGAGTAGCACAGCTTGGATCTGTGTGGTAAACACACACACACACACACACACACCAATCTCTCTGCACATATAGGATGCAACCAAAGTCAATTTTTTAAGCGGAGTTTAACAGGTTTGAATTCAGATTTTTCTTTTTTGGTTGCCTAACCAAGGTTAAAGAGCGTAGTCTTTCCAACTATCATAGCTGGAGGAATGATATTTATATGCATACCTTTCCCAAGGGTATTAACACAATGTGAAATGCGAACAGCCTCATCTAGGATTTGAACTCTGGTCGTCATGTCCATTTCCTATTATGATAATCATTACACCACAAGCACCTCCATATTAAGTAAACAGTGAAAAAAGATTCACGTATTTTTCAAAAGATTGAAGAACAAGAATTATTGAGTTTTTAAGCGAGTTTCAACAACTTTGAATTCAGAGTTTTCCTAGACCAATTGCCATAGCAAAGTTAAAGAGCCCAGTTTGCCCTACTATTTACCCATAGTTGGAAGGAGAATAGTTGAATGCATACCTTTCCCAAGGGTATCAACGCTATGTAAAAGAAACAAACAGCCTTGTCCAGGATTTTAATTTGGGTCACTGTGTCCATTTTTGATGATAATAACCATTACACCACAAGCACCTCCAGTATTATATGATTATAAAAAAAATGTAAAACATTTTTAAAAACAGCATTCAATTTTAGACATAAAAAAACATTATTTTAAAGTAAACCATATGAAAGATCTGTTTGAAAACGTCAACATGGAGGATATTTTCTCTTTTTTGAGAGAAATAAAATTATACCATAGAATATAGACATGAAACTAATCAATACCATACAACATAATCCCCAATAATGCTAACACATTGTTAAAACCAATTACTAAAAAGTATAAATATAAATACACAATATGTATAACTTCCTAACCGTTAGGCATGACATAACCCCAGATGGGTTGATATGCCATTAAAATCAATAAACAAACAAACAATTTTAGATGCAAAGAAACAAATTGAATTAACTGTAAAATGTCAAATTGGAAAATTGAATGAAGAACTTTTAATGTCACTGAAAATGTCATTTTTTCTGCCTATATTTTGATCTTTGCAAGTAGCATCCCCAACCCTGTTTTGTCATGAAATCTTTGGTTATTGATAAATCTATAATTTCTTTCATTGTCTGATGTCCTGGGAATGACGTTAAACTCTATCTGATGGTGAGGTTCCAGTTCTGGAGGTTTGGGGAATGTGGAGCACCCCTTCATCACCATTGCTCCCTGGTCCACTCTGACCTGGAGTGGTAGTACCTGTTAGGGTCCCATCTATGGGTTAAATAGAAAACATGAGTTTATAAACAATTGTATTATGCATTGAGAATGAATTTATTTCACAACTTTGTTGGCATTAATGACCCACCGAGGTTGATATGCCGCTAAACAAAACAAACAATTCATTGTCTGACTTGGTCAGTAATGTTTCAGTTTTCATTCCCTAAGTCAAGATCTAAAATGTCTGTTCTTTACACTCCGCTCTTGATTCCAATTAGTTGGTCTGTTTTACTTATTTCCTAAATTAGTTCAATCAGTTGAAGAAAATGATCTATTTAGTATGAGGGAAATTAAAAAATTATATGCACTCTAGTTTTATGGAAGCCAAGCTCATCGTTGATGATTTGATATGCAGAACCATGACTTATCTGAAGAGAACAACTACCTCATCAATGATAACTCACCGGTTTGCCATTACCATCTCTCAAGCTTGTAGATCAGTGCAGAGGTTGATGGGCATCCTGCTTTTTTCTCGTCTGTCATGCTTGTCTGGCTTTGCTAAACTTCTTTATCCACTCATCTTACACTTCTGTGTTGTAGTGCACTGTCCTTGTATTGTGTAAAAGCCTCTGATGAATTCCCTGATACTCCTTCCAGAGAAATTGGGTCACTTACTTGATGCATACTGCTAGTGGAGTGGTTATGTTTAATGTAAAAATAACAAGCAAAATGGTGTGATCAGGCTCGAAATTCAATCACATGAACAGATCAGTGCTAATTATAAGCATGCATACACAGAATGCAGTATGACAATAATAAAGATATGTTATGGCAAAAGTGCAGATAATTTTTGGCTCTCCTTCATATTTACCAACCCCTCCACACAAGCAGGATGTGACATAAGGTAAATTTTTAAGAAGAGTTTAACAGGTTTGAATTCAGAGTGTTCTTTTTTATTAGACTGGTTGTCATAACAAGTTTAAAGAGCCCAGTCAGCCCTACTATTTACCCATAGATGGAAAGGTAGGGCTTAGAATACGCTGACTGTATCCCCCTGCTGAGGAGTCCTGGGCATGACTCTAAACTGCATTAATTCTCTTCAAAAAGACCTGAATCCCTCTCTTCCCCTCCCAGCTATGGGTAAAATAATAATGATAAAGCTGATTGGGTTCTTTAGTCATGGTAAGGCAACCAGGCTAAGAGAAGGAAAAAATTCTAAATTCAAAACCTGAGTCTGTGGGACAAGCATTTCCACACCATAAAAACATATTTGCAACAAAATATCATCATCATCATCACTGACACGGTGTTGCTGCGGCTTTATGTCCTACCCTCTTCAAGAGTGCGGTTTAATTTCATTACGTATCCAATAAGTATGTATGTATACCAAATTTAGTCGATCTCTATTGAACCCATTGACTATCTATAAAGGGTAGACAGACTCTTCTGAATTATTAATATAGATCCAATGCTCTAAAGGAGAGCTAGGTAGGAGTGTTCCTGTGGTTTGGTGGTTAACTAATGCTAGACATTGCGACGTTGTAGTTTGAACTCCACTTGTGCTATTATGTTCAAGTTTGACTTTGGAATTAAATAACCCTCCAAGGTTGATAAGCCATCAAAGAAACCAAACCATGCTCCAATAATTTGTAACTTAATGTTTTTTGGACGTTTTTTTTTTTTTTTTTTTTTTTTTTTTTAATTTTCACCTTTAGTTGTCAAAATTCCTAGCATAAAATTGTGCGTGCGCATTATCTGAAATGAACTTAATTGTTATTAAGAACACATTTTATAATATTTTTGTGTGAAAGCATGCAGTTGTATTGTTTTACAAAAAAGTTTTTAAGATTTGTTTATTTCGCACGGAGACTTTCAAAATAGCTACCAGCTTGGTTCAAAGTGAAAGTCAAGGGAGGTTACTCTAATTGCCTTATTTGCTGGGAATTTTGACAACTATAGGTGAAAATTACCGATTTCTATTATATAGGGCTTCTTGTCATTAGAATTGTTCATTTTACAATAATCATCATGTCATGGTGATAGCCAGGCTTACAGAGTCAGTTGTAGATTTTGGATGGAGTTGGAGTTGGGCCTTATACCTTCTGAATCTGCAGCCTTGTTCTTTACTATAATTTTATTATAAACTAAGATTTTATTACTTTTGTTTAATGTTTGCATTAAACATTTATTTTAGTTAACTAGTTTTCCCTTGTTGACAGTCTAACTTAATTCTAATTATGTTAACGAATCTGAATCAGACCTAATTTCTGACACAATACTGTTGATAGCATGGATTCCCTTGATTCTCTCTCAAAGTAAAAAGTTTTGTTCATATAAGTGATGCCTTATATAGATTTTCAAATGTGATAAGACGAGAGAGAAGAAAGAAAAAAAAAGCTAGTACCTGAATTGTGATTTTAACCCCTGCTATAATTATATAAAAACATGGTATTTGAAATTATCTACATTCTTTGGTCTCTGATCGTGGTGTAATGATTTGCAAGCTAGTCTTGCAAATCCATTACTACTGAATAGCGAGTTACAGGGACAAACATGTGGCAGCCCTGTCATCTGGGGCAGTAGAATATACCAACTGCACCTCTGCAGAGGGGTAAATCCCCCAAATGAGTCCACCTGTTGGCTGTGGGTGGCAAGCTATAATGCTTAAGGATGGATTCTTGGAGGCTGAGCCGTCCATGACATGCAGTACTCCACTTTGGCCCTTACCTAGGCTAGACAGGTTGGTTGGTCATGTCAAGCTCTAGCACCTATATGATTATCTCAACCCTATTGCCCTTATGGCAAACACCAACACTTTTTATCATATATGTGCTAGAAGGTGGTGGCTGAGGTCTTTATGTCCTGGGAATGACGTTAAACTCTATCTGATGTTGAGGTTCTAGTTCTGGAGGTCTGGGGAATGTTGAGCACCCTTTCATCACAATTGCTGCCTGGTCCACTCTGTTAGGCTCCCATCTATGGGTTAAATAGAAAAATGTGTTTACAAAAAAATGGAGTACCTATTAAGAATGAATTTATTTAAAAACTTAGTCAACGTTAAATGACCCATTGAGGTTGATATGCCGTAAAACAAAACAAACCAAACCATGTCAATAAATTTCCGGTTTTCTTGATCATGGGTTTTCAAAGTCAGTACCCTGTCCCTTCTCTGTGTGTTGTGTTATAACTCTGAAAAGAGATGTCAGTGAACATTGAAATTCATATACACCTTAATATGTTTATAATTACAAAACCAAAAAAATCGAGTACCTATTAAGAATGAATTTATTTAAAAACTTAGCATTAAATGACCCACTGAGGTTGATATGCTGTAAAACAAAACAAACAAACAATTTCTTTACTTTACTGAGGTCAGTTTTCTTTTAAATATATTCCCTTTTATTGGCCAGGTTGTCTGGCGTTTTTCAATGTGCCTCTATTCCATTATTGATCTTGCACTTCTTCATATTGGCTTGAACCACTTGACATTTTCAACTTCCCATTATTGTTAAGGGTCTTCCGAGAGGTCATTTCTGGTATCTCAGGTACCACTTAACTACTGCACATATATCAAATTATGATTTATCTTTGAATTTTTCAAGCTACATGCTAAGACTTTTCTTCTCGATAGGCAGTCTTTTCTCATACCAAAGTACCAAAAATATCCAACCTACACTAATTTGGTAAATAAATGTGACCTACCATCTACCTTAACTGCACGGATGCTGTACAAAACATTCTACAACATTATAAGCTCATCTGACCTTGGGTGCACATATCTAAGTGCAATAATTTATATGAGGTATATAGTATGCCACATTCTTTCAATCTATATTTCCAGGTCTTTTTACATACCATATTTGATGGCATATAAGACGAGGGCACATGGGCCACACTTACATTACCCATCGTCATTTGTTGGAAGGCACAGAATCCCCATATGCATTAAATGCCAAGAGTGATTTACAGTAAAACATATACTACTAGAGTGTGTAGACTTTGATCTAGTACGAACAAAATACTATCAAGCAAGTTATTTGAAAAAAACTTTTCACGAAAATAAGACTCTCCAGGATTTTACATTTCCTAAAAGAAGTGGGATTGTACTAAAAAATATGAGTAACTAAACAATATTTAAAATCTATACATATATACATTTGTTTTCTACCACACTATCGCTACAAATCCAAAATTTAGTCGGCATTAAATGACTCACCGAGGTTGATATGCCGTAAAACAAAACAAACCCAACCCAAGACGCACCACCATTTCAGCAGGTCAGATTCAAGAAGAAAAGTTTTTTGTGTATTTAAGCATATATTGTTAAAAACAGTCTAGCTGTGCATTACACAAGCAGAAACATAGCTGTATAAAAGCAATTTGGCAGTACAGGCAAGCAATAAGCATACACAAGACGTCTCCATAGCAGGAAATAATAATAAAATGAATAATAATAAAACTTAAAACTTAACCTACGATGTATAAGACGCAGGGCAATTTTTTTAGCCAAAATTTTTGGGGAAAAGGTGTGTCCTATATGCCGTCAAATACGGTACTTATTTCATTTCTACATACTTATTTTATGATATATTCTTTGACTGATATGTTATTATCTGTTGGCACTTGACACCCTATAACTGTGTGCATGGAGGAGTTGGTTATGTAATGGTTATCATCATAGGAAATCCTATTCTGTCCAGAATCAAAAATTCATTATATGTAAAATCTTATATATCAGGAAAGTTTTTTTTTATTTATTTATTTATTTTTTTCCTAATTTATTTTAAAGGTACATTAAAACATTAAACAAAGTGCTGGTGCATTTGACTGGATTTATGAGATTAGGCTTTTTGATATTTTGGACTGTTGTCCTCATCTTTGTTGTGGCATGTATAAACACAATGGTCAGGCCACTGTAACCTCGGGCTTTGTTTAGGTGGGTTTTTTTTTTTTTTAATTACCTTAAAATAAAGTCATAATCAGACGATAACCTTGAATTCAAAGGTGGTTTTAGAGCTGAAATCACTACCATTAGTTTAAGGGTCTCCAAGCAGCATAAATAGCACCAGACTTATTAACAGAAATGTGATTAGATATAGAAAAAATTAGATGGAAGTAAATTACATTTTCTAAAATAGGAATTTCAAAATGTAGTAAAGAACACTTACCTAACCATTTTAATCTGGCTTGGAACTTTCGATCAATTAGTCGTGTGGCATTTATATGGCTTGGAGCCCCTTGAACTAGTGGTAGCAGCCTACTCTACGAAACTACCGACTTTGGAAGAACTTGAAGGACGAATACGAGAATTTATTTCTGCCATTCCACGAGAGTTTCTGCAAGAATCTTTGATTGTGTGTGTGTGTGGGGAGGAATGTTCTTTGTGCATATTGTGTCATCTACAAACACGAATAAAACGAATCACTTGACTTTAAAAAAAAATGTTTTTTTAAATAAAAAAAGAAGGACCTGCAATGCTTTAGCATACTATGCACATGAAAGGGAATAACCTTTATTGTTATGTCATCTGCTTTTGTTAGCGAACATGCTGCATGTGCACTGTCATCCTTTGTAGCAGAGGAGAGTGGCAGCAGCAGCAGCTGTCATTGTTGCAGGGAAGAAGGGACAAGGCATAAAATGAAACCTCTTCAATTTAATATCTTTTCACTCCTCAATCATCTCTACTCTCCCTATTCAATAAGGAGAGCTGCTCTTACTTTTACTGCTCTTCATAGGGTTAATAGCTTAGCTCTTTTCAATTAATTTGCTTGTAGTAATGCACCTTTTCAGAGGGGGTATATATATTTATTGCATGGGAGTAAATTTTCCTACTTCTAGATTGGTTGCCTAACCAAGCTTAAAGAGTCCTATCTGCCCTACTGTTTACCCATAACTGGAGGGAGAGTAGTTGGATGCATACTTTCCCCTATATGCTGTCAAATATGGTATATACCCAACCCCTCTGCCATGGGAAGGATGTGACACAAGGTCAGTTTTTAAGTGATGTTACAGATAATTTTAAGTTCAGATTTTTTCTTAAACTTGTTGCTATACTGTGGCTAAAGAACCCATTCTGCCTATTTATCCATATAGCTAAGGGAAGAAGAGACAGATTCATGCCCCTTTCCTCAAGGAATTAGCGTGTAGTAAAATGCAAACGGCCTTGTCCAGGATTTGAATTCTGTTTACTGATTCCATTTTCTATGATGATAACCATTATGCTAGGTGTGCCTCCATTTTGGATGTTATGTAATACTTAAAACTATTAGTGAGTTCCCATAACTGGGGGGAGAGTAGTTGGATGCATACTTTCCCATGGGTATTAGCACTATGTAAAATGCAAACAGCCTCATCGATGATTTGAACTCGGGTTGACGAGTCCATTTCCTATGACTAACCATTACAACACGCTTATATATATATATATATATATATATATATAATGGGATTAAGATTTAACACTATATATATATATAGATCTAACACTACATATATTTTATATATATATATAAATCTAACACTACATATATTTAATATATATATAAATCTAAACTACATATATATATATATATATATATATATATATATATATATATATATATATATATATATAAAATGTTGTTCTGGTTCCAACAGGAGAAAATGTAATATTTTATATAAAAGAAGAAGGTCCGCAAAATGTATCGTTCTCAGAAAAAATGTTTTATTCTTTTTATTTCACATACGCAACACGTGTTTCAGATATTCTGATGTCTTCTTCAGGCTTTGATCAATACATATATTGATATACATATATATATATATATATATATATAGGTTGTGCGTGTTTCTCTAATTTTTCTGTTATGGCTGTTTAATAATGGTTTAACGCTACGTTATTCTTTTCAATCCTTGTGTGCGATTTGCATATATATATATATATATATATATATATATATATATATATATATATATATATATCTATATATAGGGATTAAAACTTAACCCTATTGCTAATATCCTTTTACCTTGTCTTTGTGACACCCCCTCACTCATTGGCTACAACCAAATGACAACCTCATACTTATACATAATTGATTGATCCAATTTTGTACTTATTTTAATTGCCTTTATACTTCCTAAGCATTTTGCCACTGTTGAAGTGAAGTTTCATGCAAACAGTCCTTGGCTGACTTTCAAATCTCGTTGTGTCCTTGTCTTTAATTTTATTTTTTTTCTCTCTAATGTTTTTGCACCACTCAATTAATCCATTTTAGAGAATTTTTCATCCTCTTAAGTACATAGCTGACTTTGTACTTGCAACACCTACCTGGGTAGTTAAGTTTTAACTACAAACAACAGCACCTGTTGTTGTCACATTTAGTTGATTGTTTTCTACTAAGGGTACCAACGCTTATAAGATTGAAGATTATAAGGTTTAGAGTTCTATACAGTTTTAACTTAATTTTATTTACTAGTGTGTATATATATATATATATATATATATATATATATAATATATTTTGAAGGCGTAATAATGCACATTTATGTTTAAAAAACATATTTATTTTCTTTTTTTTTTTTTTTTTCCTAAATATTTTCAAGCAAATGCTCATCTTCAGAGGATTGAAAGATTTTTTCATAATTTTCATCTGTATTTGATAAATTCAACTGTGATGCTGGTCCGTTGAATGTCTGATCATAACTGCAAAGTTTGTTTTTTTTTGTTTTTTTTTCCGGCGAAGATGTAATTACGCTCGGTAAACTCCGTAAAAAATCGCGGGATGTTTTGAAAATTATTTCATATATAAATTTTTTTTCTTTTTTTTATAATACTATAAAATAATGAGGCCCTGCTCAGGGACACTGACCCTGAGCAGGGCCTCATTATTTTATAGTATTATAAAAAAAATATATATATATATATATATATATATATATAAAGAAATAACAAGACTTAGAGATTTTGCTTTATAGCCTATTTCGGGGAGCTTAGACAAAGTGTCTAAGGGGAGAATTAGACAAAGTGTCTAAGCTCCCCGAAATAGGCTATAATGCAAAATCTATAAGTCTTTTGTTATTTCTTTACTTATATATTTGCTCTGTGACTCTAACAATAAGAGCACACATTGAGCTCTCAAACTGCGATAGGTTGTTTTTAAAAAAACTCCTATGTTGTAAGGAAGATTTCTTCTCTGGACTTTTGGATTATATATATATATATATATATATATATATATATATATAGGGGTCATCCACAGACACGTGTTTCGACTTATCAAGTCTCCTCAGTGTGGCTAGACATTTTGTAAGCTACCTACAGCCGGAATTGAAATCCGATCGGTTGGGTGTCAGTCCGGCACCGTAACCATTAGGCTGTCTTCACTTACAGAATGGGAAGGGGATTTTAACTGTTTTAATACACACATCGCTTTTTATATATATATGAGAGAGAGTGAGAAAGTATCCAATTGCTGCTTTAACAACAGCACCTGTTGTTGTCACATATAGTTGATTGTTTTCTACTAAGGGTACCATGCTTTATATGATAGTAGATTATAAGGTTTAGAGTTCTATACAATCTTGATTTTATTCACTAGTGTGTGTGTGTATGATTATAATGTTTTGTCCGACCGTATTTATTCTTTAAAAATGTAATTCGCTTTGCAAACTCACTTTTCCCTAATCTCCATTATCTACCCAGAGCTCAATGGGTGATGGAATGAAGGAAAATTGGTGGAGACCAAAGTTCAACAAAATCCACACCCTATTTTTGTTCGAGCAGGGATTAAAAAACTTTTGACTCCTAATTATACCCCTAATATAATAAAAAAAAATACAATAAATAGATTAATAAAAAATAAGACATTTAAAAACAAGAATATATAAAGAATTAAAGATAATAAAACAAATATATTGAAAAATAATTTTTATTTATTCATATATAAATATAGATTTATCTTTAACTTTTTAAATCCTGGGCAATGCCGGGTAACTCTGCTAGTGTGTGTATATATATATATATATATATATTATATATATATATATATATATATATATATGCTATTGTAACTACTTACTTACCTATGTCCTTGGACTTGCTTTGAGTAATGCTAATGTGGGTGGGGAGAAGGGATAGATAGGTAGATGAAAACTTATAACATAAACTAAGATAATATTTTACTTATTTAGAACTGGCTGATAACAATATTTTTGATAATCATAATTTCTCTTTAATGACAATATTAGATGCCCTGTTGGCGGGACTCTGACTGACTGTATCTCCTGTAGATGGGTAAGACCCTCCACCCAAATAGGGTGTCCTGTGTATGATATTATTTGTATTAGATAGGAATACTTGATATCCTATAATTTTGCAAAAAAAAAAAAAAAACTCTTAGGAAGCAACTGCACAACAATTGTAAATATAAGTGTACAATGAATGCAATTCCCTAACCCCTTGACATAAAATAACCCTAGACAGGTTGACCTACAATAATCAATGAATCATGAAGACTGGGGCATACAAAGGTTGAGACATTGTCGCTGTAATCACAACCAGTGAAGCACCATGGTGTAATGGTTATCATCATGGGAGATGGACATGGTGACAGTAATTCAAATCATTGACAAGACTTTCACATATACTATAGGTAAATAATAGGGCAGATACTTCTTTTTGACTCTTTGCCTACTTTGAGTTGCCCACAGTGGCTCTTCCAACACTGATACCACACACAAGCAAAATACAAAAATGATAGTTCATTATAACTGAGCAGAAGAACTCTGAGTACAATAATAATTGGACTTTATTTGAATAGAATGAGTTCTGAGGCGAATACATAGTGAACTTTAAAATATCTCATGATACAAGTAAAAACTACCAAGAAAATTTGGTACAGTTGTGGGCAAAATTCGGTAGGCAAAGAGTTAACCCTGGTATGTCAACTGTCTAGGAGAAAGAATATTTTGAATTCAAACCTGTCACTTCCTACTTGTGCAGAGCGGTTCATAAATACGCATAATGACAACCAAAATGAGGTCACTTGTCTCCATATATCAGTCTATA
Source organism: Doryteuthis pealeii (assembly GCA_023376005.1). NCBI lineage: Eukaryota > Metazoa > Mollusca > Cephalopoda > Myopsida > Loliginidae > Doryteuthis > Doryteuthis pealeii. The sequence goes on along the minus strand of CM042157.1, from coordinate 60,052,420 downwards.
ACAATGCTTGCCAACTCAATGTATGAGTAGCACGTGGATATGTGCGGTAAAGTGAGGAACTGATAATGGGAGTGCTGCTCCGCCTCAGACGCCAAAACAATCTCTTTGGTCTAGCACTAGTGAAAAGGGGATAGACTCCCTCGTTGTCTGGCTGATACCGACCTTAGGCCACCCCCCGACGACTTTACTTACTTACTTTACTTATAACAATGCTAATTTCTCGTCTCTGAAATTCAGACGAGACTTTTTTGTTTTTGTCTGATAGAAGGAACTCTTTCTTTTCTTTTCTTTTTTTCTTTTTTTCTTTCTTTTTTTTCTTTTTTTTTTTTTTTCTTTTTTTTTTCTAAGAAGAGGAAAATGTTTGTTGCCGCTGCAGCTGAAATGTCACAATTATCTTTGTGTCTTGACCATCTTCTGACATTTTGGTTTTATTGATTATTTCCAGCGCCAGTCTTTCTGAAAGTTGTGTAATTTTACACATCTTTCCTTATCTCTATATATTCATATGATTTGTTTCTTAATTGTATGACCATTATCTCGCAACACCCTATGGTTAAAAATGAGACCATCCGAATCATCCAAGAGGAAATGCAAAAATGTAAATCCTGATTATCTGGTGTTGCTTATCCGCCAAAATCTTATTTCTTATGAGACTCGTCACCTCAGCTAAGTAATAGACCATTGTGTTTTTATTATAAAGAAATAAAGGGAAGAAAACTAACATGCTGCCCAGAAAAAAATATAAGAAAGAAAGAATGTGAGTAGGAGAAAGATGAAATGCAAAAATGTAAATCCTGATTATCTGGTGTTGCTTATCCGCCAAATCTTATTTCTTATGAGTCTCGTCACCTCAGCCAAGTAATGGACCATTGTTGTTTTTATTATAAAGAAATAAAGGGAAGAAACTAACATGCTGCCCAGAAAAATATAAGAAAGAAAGAAAGAAAGCGAGTAGGAGAAAGATGAAATGCAAAAATGTAAATCCTGATTATCTGGTGTTGCTTATCCGCCAAAATCTTATTTCTTATGAGTCTCGTCACCTCAGCCAAGTAATGGACCATTGTGTTTTTATTATAAAGAAATAAAGGGAAGAAAACTAACATGCTGCCCAGAAAAAATATAAGAAAGAAAGAAAGAAAGTGAGTAGGAGAAAGATAGCAAGAGAGAGGGTTGGTGTGCAGAAGCGATTACGCTAATCTGTTTCAATCGAACATAATAAAAAGATGAAAAGAAAGAATGAGTGAGAGAGAGTTAAATGAAGATTATTATAGTTTTTACATATTGAACTATTTTACAATGGCTCTTAAGTAAACGTATTAAACATTATAATAATTAAATTATCATTCTGTAGTATATCCACATGTCCTGCTAGCAATTTTAAAATTCATGGTATCAGTATTTATTATTAGTTATTTCAGGACCATAATTTGTTACTAGATCACCCATGAACCTGCTAAGCTATCATTATAACAGTAGTCCATGATGATATTGGTGCTTCTGGGTTGAGTGTCAGGAAGAGCCTCTGGTTCCCATAAAGATCCCTGCCATATAAATGCTATTATGTTCTCTTTCGGACTAATACTCTTGGGAAAGGTATAAACCTTCTTTATTTTGAAAGTACATAGTCCTTTAGCATTAACCAATCAGATGTTCAGAAGCTGAGGTAACTGTTGGCAAAAAACTCCATTTAAAGCCAATTTCTTTCTGTTAATATTGAATGAAACATGGGTAGCACTTTAGAGGATGATTATCTCTAATGGGGTCTAACTGGCGAGCGGGTTTATTATGTTGGAAGACCCAAAACCCTCAAATGAAACCAGTCAATAACATAACTGACAACGCTACCAAGTGCGTTTTAATCAGGCTTATCTCAAACACAGTTATTCACTAAACTTAGCTTAGACATGGCTCAAGGCCAGGAGTATCGGGTGCCTATTGAGAATCAAACTCAATCAAGTCTGCTTATCTAGCTTGCTAACCATTACACAGTGTGGGTTGCCCAACATAGTCCTTTAAATATAATCAAGATAACACTATCAGTGATATTTTATTCAATATTAATTGCTAAGGAAATGTGTTCATTCATTTAAATATTATAGACTGCAAAATTCTATTTCTGGGTTAACCTCTTAAGATGCATGAACATGGCTCGTTCTTATAGATTGCTTATGATGCATATGAAATCAGCAACGTATTTTTTGTTTTTGTTTTAAGTTTGTTTAAAAGTATTATATTGCTTTTGGAAGTTGTTTACTAAGCTTAGTTTGACACAAGGCAAGAAACATTGAGCACCCAATGGGAAATAAACTCACGAGTAATGGTCTGCTAGCTAAACAAACGGGACATCTCACTGCCAGAAGTGTAATGGCACCTCTTACAGTGGGATGTCCCTTTTGTTTACTAAGCTTAGCAGCTCAAAGTTTAGGGCACTTAGTGAGAATCAAACTCATTAATTATGGTCTGTTTGACTTGCTCAATATGTTACACCACTGGAGGTGCCCTATTAAAAACAAAAAGACAAGTATAATTTAGATTTGCCACAAAGCCTTCAATAATAGGGCACCTGCCCTTGAAGGAGGGTTGGGTAAAAAGATATCTTAGTCCTTTTACTTCTTCAATCATTTTATCATTTTATTTTGCAGATTTATATACTTAACTTGTTGCCATCGTTAACTCAAATGGCAGTTTCTCCTCTGTGGTATAATATAATACCAACACGTGTACGATGTTTGTACACATATTTATCTGTGATTTATTTATGATCTGTATCTATTTCATACAGTATGATATGATAACAATATATAAAATAAAAATGATTTGTATATATATATATATATATATATATATATATATATATATATATATATATATATGAAATAAATATTTATAGAAAAACAAACACATGATGTTATGATACGCTGACAGAAATCTGTTTCGACCCTTTATTGAAGTGGTCTCCATCAAGAGTGATATGTGTGTGATAGAGAGACGGTGCGATTAAACGTTACAAAATCGAAAGTGGTACAAACGAAACGTTCAAGTTCGAAGCTGGAATTTTTTTTTTTTTTTTTAAATTTTGAAAATGCATATTCTGTTTTGAAAATAAAATAAAATAAATTTTATTTTATTTTATTAAATCAGAAGCATTATGATCCACAAAGAAAACTCAAAAGAGTTTGATGTAAATATGTATAAAAATGTATAAAAAGTAAAAAAGTTCAAGGTTCCAGCCACTGCTGACCACGTTAGTCCCGGAAAGATGTAGATATCCTTCAATAAAGGGTCGAAACAGATTTCGGTCAGCGTATTATAATATATATATATATATATATATATAATATATATATATATATATAAAGTTGCTTGTGAATGGATTCCTATTTTTATTTATTTTCAAATCACTTTTGGAATAAAAGTTCTAGTTTTAACAGAATTTTTCATTGTTTCCACCTTCTTTAAGTAGTATATGTAGATACCGCTATGTTATTATGAAAGTATATATTCTAATATTGTTTTAAAAAATGGAAGTGAAATATTTGCAATGGTACATATATCTATCACTACGTACATCAGTGATATACACAATGGTACATATGTGTACCAATATGTTGTCAAATACGACGGCGGAGGCATGTTTTGTGTAAAGGATTTTTGTCATTGGAAATGGAATCGGCAAAGTTCAAATCCTGGACAAGGCTGTTTGTATTTCATTTCCTGTTAATACTATTGGAAAAGGCATAGATTCATTTTTTTCTCCCCCCCACACACACACTCAGCTATGGGCAAATAGTAGGACAGGCTTTGTATTTTTGGTATGTACTGTATTTGACGGCATATAAAATGAACCCCCATTTCAGAATGTCAGATTCAGGAAAAAAGTTTTTAGTGTATTTAAGCATATATTGTTGAAAACAGTCTAGTTGTGCATTACACAAGTAGAAACATAGCTGTATAAAAACAATACCAGCAATAAAATAAGGATGCATGGAGTTTAGGATAGGTAATGGTACTGAGCGTAAGCTGGGTTAGTGAGCATCATAGAGAAGATTAGCCTTAGCAAGGTCTCAAACTTCACCTATGATGTATAAGACGCAGGGCAATTTTTTGAACCAAACTTTTGGAAAAAAAAGTGCATCCTATATGACGTCAAATGCGATATTTACCTGACCCCTATGCCATGGGAAGGATGTGACACAAGGTCAGTTTTTAAGCGATGTTACAGATAATTTTAAGTTCAGATTTTTTCTTAAACTTGTGTAAATACTACGGTGGTCGCGGCAACAAATGTAATACTATGCTGTCCTGCGGGAAGACACCAAATGTACCAATATGCTTGTTTCGGGCTGTACCTGAAAGTGACCAAATTTACCAATGTTGTTCCACAATTACAACGGACGCGTTTTTAATAATAAAAGACCTTTATTATTATAACAGTGATAAAAATCCTGTACAACCACAAAGGGGTGTCGAAGTTGAAGGGAAGTCAGAATTTTTGTGGACTGCCTGGGAATAAGTTGAGTTTCTGATTCAAATCTGGACTTTGAGTAACAAGATGACAAAGCAAGACGGCGACAGGGCTGTGAGACGGAGCTATTGTTGACTCTACCCCACCACTGACTTATACTCTTGTCCAGGATTTGAATTCTGTTTACCGATTCCATTTTCTATGATGATAACCATTAGGCTAGGTGCGCCTCCATTTTGGATGGTATGTAATACTTAAAACTATTAGTGGGGGTAGTTCCCCTAGTAGGGTGGTTATGCCAGACTGTGTCATCGTAGTGAGCCAGTTTGAGCCCCAACTGCACTATTACATTCGCTTTCTGACTAATACTCTTGGGAAAGATATAAACCTCCTCACCCCTCAATGTATGAGTTAAATAGTACCATTACTGGCTACAAGGATGGCTTTTGCATTAAATAACCCATGAAGATTTATATGCCATTAAACAAAGATCACCAGACTTAAGCAGCAATGAGCCTGTTCAATACTTAGATGGGTGACCATTTAAGTAATAGCAGGTACTGTAAGTAAGCTAATATCAAATTGACTTGATTTGGATGACCCAAAAAATTGAGATTCCATAAAAAAAAAACCAACCAACAAAAACAGGCTCTAATAATTTGTATCTTAGTATTTTTCTGCATGTTTGTGTAGTTTTAATTATTTCAAAACAGTATATTAGCCGCTGATCATCAAGACAAAGCATCTTGGAAATATAAATATATATTTTTATCATTAGAAATATTCGTTTTACAATAATCATCATCAACTTGTGCTAATAGCATGGATTCCTTTTATTCCCTTTCTCCATCCATCCCTATCGGCCATCACTCTTGGAAGGTCCTCCAGACTGCATCCAGTGTCTGCACAGAGCTGAACTATTAGTATCAAAAATAGAAATAATATAAATATAAAATTTGCATGTATTTCTCAACCAAAAAACAAAAACAAAAACACTCTTGGAAGGTCCTCTAGACTGCATCCAGTGTCTGCACAGAGCTGAACTATTAGTATCAAAGATAGAAATAACATAAATATAAAATTTGCATGTATTTCTCAACCAAAAAAAAAACACTATTGTCCTGAAACAATCTTTAAAATCTTTTAAGTAACTGACCCACTAAAAAGAAACCCTTCTATGTTCGTGAATCTAAAAAAAATAAATAAATAAAAATAAAAAATGTTTAAAAAAAACAAAAAAAAAACAGCAACTTTATATAATTAAAGTGCATTTCTTATTTTGATGCTGCTGTCTCTCCTCGACCGCCCACCCCCCCACTCCATCTCCCAGTGCCTGTTCCACCTGTTTTCCTATGTGTTATTGATTATTACTGGTATGTTCTGTATATATTGTATTGGCATCATAATCCTGGTTCTGCCTCCACCACTACCATCTCCTTCAACAGTTGCTCTCCTTCCTGCCTACTCACTTATTATTGAACATGTGTATAACTCTTCAGCCCAACATCTCTTGGTCTTCTCTTCATGCCGTTAAACAGTGCTTATTTACAACATGTGTACATACCATAACACCTCACTACGAGGCCCAGTCTTTCAACTATCTACTATTGTCGACTACAGTAACTACTAACTGCACTATATATAAAGTAAAGTAAAGTCGGTGGGGTGGCCTGTTGTAAAGTATCAGCGAGGGAGTATATCTCCTTTTCGTTAGCGCTAGACCAGGGAGATTTTTTTTTTTCTGAAGTGGAGCACCACACCTACTGTCAGTTTCACCGCACAGATCAGATTACCCAAGCTGTGCTACTCATGTACTGAGTTGGCGGGCACCGCTATCAAACCCGGAACCTTTCGATTCCAAGGGGGATGCTCTATCGACTGAACTAAACCAGCCTTATATATATATATATATATATATTATATGTGTGTGTGTGTATTGCTAAAGAGAGCATTGTTTTCTCTTATCATTATTGGCATTTGTAATCTGCTAATAGTTCAGTTTGGTTTCTTTGTTTAATGGCATATTAACCATCATGGGTTATTTAATGCCAAAACAACTTTTATAGAAGAACGGTAAGTAAAAAAAAAAAAGTAAGTGGGGTGGTCTAATGTAGGTATCAGCCAGACAGCAAGGGAGTGTATCCCCTTTTCAATAGCGCTAGACCAAGGAGATTGTTTTTTAGAGTGCCACACTTACCATCAGCTCCTCATTTTACCACACAGATTCCTGTGCAACTCATCGCTGATTTTGCAAGGGCCAGTATCAAACTTGGATGGAACCTTTGAGTTCTAGGCAAATGATCTACCAACTGAGCTAAACCGGCCATTGCTGGCAGGATGAAGCCATTCATACCTTTCTCAAGGGTATTAGTCTGACTCAGAGTGGTAGTACCTGTAAAAGAGTTTTAAAAAAAAATTTGAATACCCATCAAGCATGAATGGAAAAAACGTCTTCAATATAAAATAACCCTACAAGGGTTGTCGGTAATCTGAACATTAGTTACATAAATGAGAGTAACCTTCCCTTGTTTATTTCACTTTGAGGAAGCCATATGTTTTGGTCGTCCATTTACATTTCACTGTAAATTTCCACTGAAAATACGAATTTGTTTGAATCAATACAACTGCATGTTTTAACATGAAGATATCATAAAATGTGTTCTTAATAACAATCATTTCATTTCAAATAATGCGCAAGCACAATTAAGAACACTAGGGGGTTACTCTCATTTATGTAACTAATGTTCACAATTACCGGGTTGACACACCGTAAAATTCAACCAACCAAACCTAACCAAAAATTTTAAGATCTCTCCCCCTCCCAAGGTTTATATCATTTGATGAAATAGTTTTCAATGCAAATACTAATTCTTTTTGTCAAATCATGCAGGCCATGTCACCCATCCCCTTCAATTTCAATCAGAAATCATCAATAACTTAAAATTGGTTGACTTTCAGACTTTTTCGATAGCCTTTTTTGGATTCCTCGGGCAAAAATGCTTTTATAAACTAATTTTTAGGAGTAGGTAAGCACTAGAACTCATTTTACAGACAAAAATAGATTACAAAAAGTCACCATTTTTTGCGACCTCCCTCAAATTTGGAGAGCTAAAAATCGTCATAACTGGAATTGGAAGTTCAAATTTGGAGGAATGTCTAACTTTAACACAGTCCACACTTGAACAAAATTTCAGAAAAATTGAAGTGGGTGGGGACAATTTAATTTTTTTTTGGGGGGAGGGGTGATGATTTGACATGGAATTGCCCATGGGAAATGTTGACTACAACAGTCTTTTACTAATGCACTGTAGATATCTTATGATAATGAAGATTATATATCTGTCTGTCACAGAGACTACATCACCACCGACATCACTATTTCCTTGGTTATTTACATTATAGTAAAATGGAGGTGCTTGTAGTGTAATGGTTATCATTCATCCTTAAATGTGTGCAAAAAAAACCTCTTAAAACTCAACTACACAAAAGAATATAAATAAATATCAATGTACAATGAACATTTGTATTATTAGGATTATTGTCCTCATCTATATTGTTATCTGTACAACATTTTGGCTGATGTGTTCTCTGGAGGGCACATTGGCCAAAACATTATACAGATAACAATGAAGATGAGGACAATAGTTTGAATAATCCTAATAATACAAATTATCAAGCCTCATCTAAAAAATTCAGAGAAATACTATGAACACAATTCCCTAACCTATGGGCATAATATATTCTAGATAGGTTGACATGCCATTAAACTTGATCATAAATCTTAAATCAAACATCTTTTCTTTTTTTTTTTTTTTAGATATTTTTATTTCTTGTGTTTAAAAATCATTTTGTGTTCTTACAAAGATCTAACCCAATCTAAAAGCTAACTTTTAAATTTAAATAAGAATTTTTAAAAGAATGTTTTTTTTCTGCTATTGTACACAATCTACAGTATCGATTGTGTTTTGTTAAGGTTATAAACCACAGAGGTACATGCGCGTGGCCATTGTAGTCTCTTTGAAACGGATTTAAAATAACATGCAAATTTTATTTTTATTTCAACACTGCATCAAATCATGACCTGCCTCACGATGTCGTGAAAGGGTTAAGATAATAGACGCTTAATGCATTGCGAAAAAAGAAGTCTCAATTTCTTTGACTTTATTTCTATATTTATCTAACTTCCCTTTTTCGCTGAATAGAAACATTGAAAGTTTTCATTCTGATAAAATAAAGAAGATCTTTCAAAGTATAGTTTCCATTTTGTCGTCTTTCTTTTACCTCAAATGTCACTTATTTAGCAAAATGAACTTAATGAAAAAAAAACAAAGATTTCCCTCCAGTGTTTGCCGAACAAACAGGTGTCTATAAATAGCACTGACAGGTGAAAAAAATCAAGTCCTCTGCTCAAGACATTGATTGAATCGTTCCTCTTGTTTTTTTGGGTTTTTTTTTTTCCAAGTATGAAAGACTCGTTTCTATTCTACACAGTAACGACATCTCAGCAAGAAATCTTTAAGACAAAGACTGTAATCAATGGAAATTTGCTCTTTTTTTTTTTTTGTATCTCGTTTTTATCTAATATAAATTTCTGCTGAATTAGAAAAGTGTGTTGAGTGCTTTATTTTAGGTGAAAGAAAGAAAACAAAAAGAATGAATACTATCTCTGTCTCATAATAGTTTTTTGATTTAGTGTATAAAACTTACATACAAATGTAACGACTATTATTGTATAGATGTAGTAGCTTTTAAAAAACAATTATATATATATATATATATATATATTATATATATATATACGTTTAAAATTGAATGGTTTAAAAACTACCGACTTAAATTTCTCACAGTAGCACAAATCTTCAGGCTCCTGAAGATTCGTACTACTGCGAGAAACTTAAGTCAGTAGTTTTTAAACCATTCAATTTTAAATGTATATTTAGCTCTTTATATTGAGCACATTTTTTAATCGGTTTTAGGAAAAAATCCAGATGTAAGTAAGATTTTTTATACTTGTTTGCTTGGTGGATTTAATGGTAACTGCGATATATATATATATATATATATATATATATATATATATATATATATATATATATATATATGTTAAGAGTAAGGAAATGGTATGAAAAACACATATGTTGTTGAATTGAATTTATTTTTACAACTTTTGCATTGCTTATATTGCCAGTATTTCAATTTCATCAAAAAATCTTCATCAGAGCATAATGATAATTCTTTTTTACAATTCCCTTGAATATTTTTTTTTTTTTTTTTGTTTTTATTTTTGTTTTGTTGTTTTTTTCTCTTTAAGCTACAGCACGGCCAACTATTATATACGGCCTCACATGTCACATAAGCAGGCAGAATTCTAACAGGCTGATTTGTTTTATTGTCAATTTATGTCTGTTTCGAAAAATCTCAAAGCACAAACATTTGGCTAGATGGAACAGTAAGTTCTCCTCAAGAAATACTGTTTCTCTGTAGTATCATCGCTATCATTGCCTACTATGACATGGGAATACATTTCACATTGAAAAGGTTTCATTTTTTTTTGGGGGGGGGGTTCTTTGTTATATATATAACCTGAAATCATAGATAAATTGTTGGTGTGTTTGTTTTGTATAACTGCATAATTTTTTAAACTATTTTTTGTTAGTTTGTTTACAATCTTTTATTATTACATTTCTGAAGAAAAAAAAAAAAAAACAAGTTTGTATATTCTAACACTTTTTTCGAAACAGGCATAAATTGACTATGAAATGAATTGGCCTGTTAGAATTCTGCCTGTTTAGGTGACATGTGAGACCGTATATATTAGAGGGCCGTGGCTACAGTTTATACGTTTTTATAAGAAGCCTGAAAAATATATTTTTATTATTATTATTATTAATGTTCTGTTTTTTTCTTCTTCTATTTCTTTGTGGCAGGTTGTTAGAGAATCAACTGCAAGAGACAGAAAAGAAATCCAAACATACTGAACAAGACTTACTTACACAAATCGAGGAACTTACAAAGGAAAATGAACGCCAAAAACAGGTCATCAGTCAGGTAAGAATCTATAATCTATAATCGACAATTCTCTACAAGATTTTCTACCATCATATTTCTTTTCGCCCCCTCCCCTCCGTCATATCTCTTTTTACACACACCCTTCATCATATCTCTTTTCACCTCCTCGCTCTTTTATGAGGGTACAGTTACCTGCTGATCTGGCAAAGTGAGCTTGATTTTTATTACAGATTTTATTTATATATTTGTTTATTTATTTGTTATGGGATTTCTTTTTTTTTCTTCTCTTTTTTTTTCTCTTTTTTTTCTTCTCTCTTTTTTCTTTTCTTCTTTTTTTTTCTTCTTTCTTTTTTCAAGTCAAAATTTTAGTTTACCCCCCCCCCACACACACCTTCATATTTTTTTGCAACTTGATCGTTAAGATTTTCATGCTTAAATTTTTCCAGCATTTGACTATTGAAAAATAATTGAAAACTGCTTTGATATTTTAAATTAACTCAAAAATTAAAATGCCTTGTCAACAGGGCTTAGAATACACTAACTATCCCTTGCAGGTGGGGTAAGAACCCACTCACCCAAATTATTAACTAAGTTTAAATTAGTTTTTAAAAATTAAATTAAATTTTAGTTTTAAAAATTAAATTAAATTTTAGTTTTAAAAATTAAATTAAGTTTTTAAAAATATAATAAAAATTTATTGATTGCCACATCGATGAGGCTTAGAATATACTGAATGTGCCCCATGCAAAAAAGGGTGTCCTGCATCTGGTGGTGAGGCTCCACTTTTGGAGCTCTGGGGAGTGTGGAGTAACCCTTCATTGTCATTGCTCCCAGGTTCACTCTGACTCAGAGTGGACCTGGGAGTTACCATTTATGGGTCAAATAGATCGGTTTAGAAATTTATTTGTATTAGGTAGCAATACTTAATACCATATAGTTAAATTATTTGCATTAAGAATAATTACTTGAAGCTATAATTGTTTACTGTGATATCCTTTCATAATTTAATAACTTGACCAATTCTCATTCAAATGATCTCAAATTTTAACAGTATGTGTAGAAACAACCCTCAAAATTCTATATTCAATGTTTAAACACCTTTTTTTCCCCTGTTAATGGCATTTCTATATTTGAAAAGACAAAACATAAAACATTGAACATAGAATTTTGAGTTATAGGAAATAACTCCAACATAAACAAAGGGGAACCACCCCTGACTGAAAAATTATTTATTTATTTATTGATCTACTAGGAAAAAAGAAGACAGGGTTAGGGTTAGTTTAATGGGAAAATAAATAAATAATTTATCAGACCACGAGTGGTTCCCCTTTGTTTATGTTGGAGTTATAGGAAATAACCGAATTTTGAGTTGTTTCTACATATGGTGTTATAATTTGAGATCATTTTGTAAAGAAATTAGTCATTTTATTAGATTAGGAAATGATGTCTTTTTTTTTTTTTTTTTCTGTGAAACACCCTGTATAATTCATAGGATAGCTGATTAATCTTATGTTTGAAATCAAAAGCTGGACACTTCTTGATACCAATTTTTCACCCACTCATTAAAAATATTTCATTTGATTCAATTTTGTCAGGTTGACATTGATAGTTGAGTTTTGATTCCTTCCCCTGGTTGCAATTTATCAGATTGATGACGTAACGAAGAGGATAAACATTTAAAAGTTGATATTCTTTTGTGTGGGTTTAATTGAAAATCTTCCTTGATTAGCTCTCTTCATCAAGCTGTGATTTGTTTTTTTTTTTCATTTTTTTTCAATTACTTTCACCTTGGTCTTTCTACATTTGATACTGTTTATATCTTCTGCTCTAAAGAAAATCTCATAAAAGGCAGGAAGTGTGTTTGATGTTGCAATGGTTGTTTTAAGGACTCTTCTGGGAACTTTAGTTGTGGAGAACTAGGGAGTGGGGGTTTTGAGGAAAAGAAGGGAATTTAGGGGAAATTATAAAAGCAGATCTCATGTAGTTCTTTTATTTAAAAGAAAAAAAAAAGGAAATTATTTTGTCTGAGATTGTATTGGAAAGAGATTTCTTTTATTTTTTAAAATTCCCAAGATACTAAGATGCCAGTTTTTTTTTTTTTTAAAGACAACTTTTCATTAAGGCAGTTAATCTATTTTCTTTATCTGGATAAGAGCTATATATATATATATAATTATATATATATATATACTATTATATATATATATATATATGGCCACAATTTCACTTGTTTTTTTAATCCCATGAATTAAGATTCAATAAAACTCTGAAAAAAAAAAATGAATGAAACAATGTAATTTTTGTTTTATTATGAAGAGGAAGGACTATAAAAAAAATCATTTGTTTTAGTCTTTAAAAGGGGAAAATTTAATAGATTATAATCTGTATCTGTCAAAATGGCACATTTTGTCAGTTTTTCTCTCTTAAAGAAGTTCATTTTTTAACGTGTTTTAATTCATTGTTATAATTAATAAATTCAAAGAAAATTTTAGATGTAAGTTTAGCCTCTATTCTTAAGAAAAAAAGATTAAAATTCACATTTAAAAAATTTAATTAAATTTTAAAGAGGGGTGTTGTACTAAAATTTTGTCCTACCTACCTATCTATCTATCTATCATATTATATTTATATATATATATATATATATACCTATACACTTGTGGTATAATGATTATCATCATAGGAAATAGTTTTGTCAACTTGAATTCAAATCCTAGATGAGGCTCTTTGCATTTCACATCGCACTAACACTTTTGGAAAAGCTATGAATCCAACTATTCTCCCTCGAGCTATGGGTAAAATAGTAGGGCAAACTAAGCTCTTTAACTTTACACAACTGATCTAGGAGAAGCAAAACTATAACCAGCTGTACCCCACTTTAAAATTTCCCTTGTATTACATCCCACGTGTGGTGCTGGGGTTGTGTTTATATATATATATATATATATATATATATATATATAGTTTTGCCTATAAATAAGCATTCCTAACAGTTTTATATAAGTCAATTTTCCTATAAGAAAAAGTTCCTAGGATTTTATTATTTCTAATGAAATATCACACAATAAAAAAAATGCTGTCTTTTTAGATTGGGGATTTATTGAAAGTTCTCTTTTGGATCAAGTCCTTAAGTATTATACACAAGGTTTAGGTTTTTCAGAGGTACAGCCCCTAAAAGTCCCCTGTGTATTATACTCAAGGGCGGACTATACTCGAGGAATTACGGTATTTTCATAATTTCCTCCGGAGATTCATACATACCAACTTCTCTTTATATAAGTACATACTAGAAGCAGCTACTTGGCAAAGCCTGTGTAGAGGAGAAAGAATGGTTTTAAAGGTGAGTTAGTCTTACAGATTCATTACAACTTAATAGCGAGTTTGATCCTCACTTGATGCCCCATAAAAATTCTCACGTATAAAAAAAGGTCCTTGTGTTAATCTGGCCTTGAGGTAGGTCTTTGTGAATATGAATCAAATCTTCATAATTTTTGCACAAAAAGCAAGAACTGGTATGGCTAAGAATAGCCACCAGGAATGTCTGGACACCTCCCGATCTTTAGAGATTGGAAATCACAAACTACGTACTGGTATCATGACAGGGGAGCATCTTGATATGGGGCCGACATCTATGCCCTTGCGGAAGTCAGTTTCAGCGATAAGGACCAATTGACAGAAGGTGGGCTCGATACACATCCTCATGGAAAGACAGGCCGATGGTAGCTGTAAGAAGTTTGAGGTAAGGTGACTCGAGCCCTCCATCCTGAAGCGACACATGACAGACGCCATGGAAACACTTCCTACATTGAAGTCTGACCTGTGTGGCAGGGCCTGTATGTCGAGGGTCTCATATGTGTGACAGGGTACATAAAAAACAAGCTGGATCTGTGGGCCATCTACGTGCTCACAACTGCTCACAACTGAACTACTTGTAGAAATGGCCTTATTCTGTGAAGAAGCGGCAATCACTATATATATATGAATCTATTGAGAATAGTATTGTATATAAATGTCTTGTATTAGTAAAGAAAGCACAATGTAAAATGATAAAATAGCTGCAGAACCCTGGGATTGGCTTTTACATTAAGTTGTAAAATTTTCCTAAGATTACATTAAGATCATCTTAGAGGCAATTGAGCATGGCTTCTTATGTAATTATTATGTTATTGAATGAAAATCATTATGCACTTGTTGTGCTTCTTCAACAGTGTTAGCTTTTATTGCTCAATATTTTTGAATACTTGAACTGTTATTTCGCTCACCTTATTGGCTGTTAAAGTAATTGATCCTAAGTCCACGACCTCATTAACCTTTTTGCACATGAAATCATCACACTACCGCCAGCTCCTCACTTTACCACACAGATCACTGTGTTAATCATAGGCTGTGTTAGCGAGGGCCGGTATCGAACCCAGAACTTTGTGGTTCCTAGTCCGACAAGCTAAACTTGCCTACTTTAAATTGCTCACAGTGGCTCTTCCTTTCTACACATGCAACATCCAAGCTAAGTACAAAAACTGATGGTTAGTTCATTATAATCAAGCAGAAGGACGGATTACAATAATCATAGGATTTTATTTGAATAGAATGAGTTCTTGGGTGGATAGATAGTGAACATTGAGGGATCTCATTTTTTTAGTATCTGTGTTATCATTGTAAGGGTTCTGTTGTTCACAGAATCCTATTAATGATCCTAACCCATAGGTTTCTTTGTAATACATAGAAGTTCAAGTCTGTAAGTGTTCCCTGTAATATGTATAAGTCCAAGTCTGTTGTATTCTTCTGGTGTTCATTGACAAAAAATTTTTTTTTTAAATAGAATTAATAATTAATATTAAAGTACTCAAACTTTTATAACTTTGAGCAGTATTTATAATCTTATAATATGCTTTTTATGGTAGGCCACACACTATAAGAGAGACATGATTTCGTAGGTCACATTCAAAAGGTAGGCCACATACTATAATGGTACCACAAAATATGGGTAGGATGTGACACAATATGACAATATGCGGCATCCATTGAGGAACCAACTTGCTATTCAGTAAATAATGAACCAGCAAAAGTAGCTTTCTAACCATTACAATAATAATAAGAGAAGATTTATAATTTACTTTTCAAGACTTCCTCTGTATAATAATATATAGAATAATCTATATATTCATATGGATGTGGAGACCAGAAAAATAAAAAAGGAAACAAAAAAAACAAAACATAGCATACCAATTGGATTATTTTCACTAATAGAGTAATATATTTTTCAAACAAATGTGCCTAATTAGATCAGAAACAGTTGGAGAGTCCTTGTGGCATAGTGGTAGACACTTTTAAAGTTTTTTTCTCCTGGAACTGGGAACTTATTTTCAAGGAAGATTTCAAAAAGTAAGTCTATAAACTAATTGGATTTTTTTGCTAATTGAGTAAATATATTTTTTGGAACAAATTGCCAAATCTGATCAAAAACAGCAATTGTGTAAAAAAAAAAAAAAAAAAAATGAATTGGAAAATTTAAGAAATAATGTAAAGAAAAAGAATTCAAGAGGGCATTTAAGGGAACTGTTGGATGAATTACTTAACAGAATTCAATCTGTGTATAGATATTGTATTAATATTGTATATGTTTTGTGCAAAGATTTTCTCTCTCACTCTCTCTCCCCCTCTCTCTCTTTCTTTTTTTTTTCTTTTTTTTTTGTTAAATGGTGAGATGCCCAAGGAGACCTAACAAACAAATAAATGATTAAATATCCAGAAAAGTTGATAAACAAACTCTATATGATTGTGTTATACAGGCTATGCAAATATTCTCTCTTTTTATTTATTTAAGGTTGATGAGAGAAGATAGTAAAAAGTGAAGATGCCAAAGGAGGCATAATGAATAAATAAATGTCCCAAAAATGTGATAAACAAGCTCTACACAATTGTGTTATATATGAATTGCAAATGTTCTCTTTTTATTTATTCATCTATTTTTTTAAAGGTTGAAGTGAGAAGATAATAAAACAGGGAGATGCCCAAGGAGCCATAACATATGAATAATTAAACATTAAAAACATTATACCAAGTAACCAATAAGCACCCCGGCTGTTTGCTTAGATTCAAAAAGACAGGTTTTGCTTTTCACTGTCAACTTCCGGTTGTTTGTTAACAGACGATTTTAGACCATTTTTTAGTTATTTCATGTTGTTGTTGTTACTTCAGTAGGAATTTTTTTTTAAATTATAAAACTTATAAACAAAAGACACATTTTTATATTTAAAAAAAATTGCTTCTGAAGAAATAACAACAACATGAAATAACTAAAAAACATTTCTAAAAAAGAAGTTGAGGGTGAAAAGCAAAACCTGTCCTTTTGAATCTAGCAAACAGCCGGGGTGCTTATTGGTTACTTGGTCCATAAAATTTGATAAACAAGCTCTATACAGCTTTCATTTCATTTATTTATTATTTTTTTAAGGTTGATATGCAAAGATTGTATAAAGGTGAGATGCCCTAGGAGGCATAACAAAAAAAAAAACAGTCATTGGTGACTACTATTTATGTGGAACACAGTTTATTTTCTTGTATTATCTAAATTGTACAGGGTGGACCATAATGATGGGACACATTTTAAATACTATTTTCCCAGATTACAAAAGCGACACAGAGTACTAAGTATATTTCTTACATAACTGGTACACAGGAGTTTTACATGTGATCTAAGTTGTGAATATCATGTTCTTGAGATGGTCACCATCATGACGAAAACAAGTGTGGTTTAGCATATCAACTGGAATAGCTGTTATCTCTCTACGGATGCTTTCTTTCAGTTCGCTGTCATGTGGGGCCTGCCTGCGTATACCCGATCTTTCAGGTAACCCCACAGAAAATAGTCCACTGGGGTTAGATCAGGTGATTTGGACGGCCAATGGATATCACCGAATCTGAAAATGAGATGTCTGGGAAAATTTGCTCGAAGGTTTAGGATTAAACAGTGATAATACTTGAAGATAAAACTCCAACAAGGGTTGATAGACAAAACATTTAATAGGTATACAGCACATGGATAAACAGGGTACATACTACATAGAGGTGTACATAAACATACATACAAAAGTAGAGATAATGACACATTCATGAATGGTAAAATACAAGATATGTAGGTATCAAAGAGATACCTAAATGTACATAAAAACATAGTTACAGATACATGACTAAAGGATAGTCATATACCGTATTAGAGACTTACTAGCAGTGAGTGGCCAGTGTTAAGGGCCGAAGCCCTAAACGAGAAGGGAGTAGACCTAAGTCTTACCCATGTGTCTTGTAGGTCGAGCAACAGGAAAAGAGAGAGAGACGTTCAAATCAGCCGCTTAAATATCAAAGGCCCCTAGCGGGAACCAGCGAAACTAAACGGGCAGACAACTCCTCAGGCGAATACAAAACTAATGCCACAAAGGCATTATGAGGATCACCAAAATCAATACCTGAAAGAAATAAAAACTTAATCTAATATTCAAATCTTAGATAACATGTAAAACTCCTGTGTATCAGTTATGTAATAAATATATTTAGTTCTCTGTGTCTTTTTTATAATCTGAGAAAATAGCATTTAAAATGTGACCCATCATTATGGTCCACCTTGTATTTTTTTTGTTGCTTTCTTGTTCTCATAATTGTATGACTTTCCTTCTTTTCATCTTTTTTAAACCCAAATCTTCTGCAACTTTTCCATTTAATGTTGATTGTCTGTTATTCCATTTCAGCTCAATTCAATTGCCACAGTATGTATTGCAAAATGCATCTCTCCTTCTGTTATGTGCCATGATTTTACAAGCATGTTACCTGCACTTCCATCCAAATTTTTTTTCTCTCTCTTCTAGAAATGTGCTAAGGGTTGCCATTAAAGTGTTTGATCTTCACTCCTCTATTCGCTTCATTCATGCGTAACACTTAATGTAATGAAATGTATTAAATTAGAGAGATTTAAAAAATTAAATAAGAACACCTATAAAAAGATTACATATTTTAATTATATTTTAATTGGTTTCTATATAAAATCATTCATAGGATGTTTTAATTCATTGGAAAATAAAACAATAATAGAAATCAATAACACCAAGTAATTATTTATTAAACCCAGTTTTGTTAAATTCAGTATGCAAATTAACCACACAATATATTATGTAAACCTTTATTTCTTAGTGATATATAAGACACATTGCAGGATTTTAAACACACTAATAACATGGGCTGTTTTGAGGTAAATCTAACTCAGATTTTCATAGAGATATTGTTAATAAATAAGATTTATTCTTGGTATTAATGATTTTGACTATAAATTTAATTTAAATTGGAAATGGACAGATTTATAGCCAACTATATAGTGTAGTGGATATAGGTGTTGAGTTAATACAGTTTTAAGTGACATTTATCTCTAGGCTACAGGTTCAATCGTCGTCAAGGGTGACAGTAACATAGAATGATAATTAACGCAGCTTAACATTTGTACCCAGCTATGGTTAGTGGAATGAGAACAAGATACCCTCGTGGATTGAATAATGGGTTAGGTTCAAAGTTCTGTGATGCCTCCTGATTACGACAAGAAGGTTCCTGAGTCTCACAAGTAGTACCTGAAGAAGGCCAGGGGGCACATTGGCTGAAACGCTATACAAATAACAACAAAGATGAGGACAATAGTCCAAATAATACAAATTATCAAGCCTCATCTCTAGAATTCAGAGAAATACTAATGAACTAGTATCCTCATCTTGGTGGTTTGTATTTACCAGCTCCTCTGCATGCAACACAAGGTCAATTTTTAAGTGGAGTTTAACATGTTTGAATTCAGTATTTTCCTTCTTCTAGACCAGTTGCCATACCAAGGTTAAAGAGCTTAGTCTGCCCTACTATTTACTTATAGCTAGAGGGAGAATAGTTGGATTTCTACCTTTCCCAAGGATATTATCGTTATCTGAAATACAACAGGCCTCGTCCAGGACTTGAACTAGTGTCACCATGTCCATTTTGTATAACAATAACCATTACACCACAGTGCCTCTTTTTAGTTATCATATCCTCAATCAGCACCACAAGGATGAATTAATTGATAATAGATTAAACATGTGCAGTTGAATACTCTTGTGGATTGAATAAAGAATTCAGTTCCAAATTCCCAGAAGGTTGATATGGCAAACATCTGAAGACCATATTAATATATTGGAATAATTAATTTAATATTGGAATATTAACAAATCACTATAATTGATTCATTAATGATGGCAAAATTATCTTGGAAGATTTCAAAGGACAGTCACTGTTGCTTGCCTGTCGGCTGGCGTAGAAGAATACAACAACTGCACTTCTACATAGGGGAAAAAAAAAAACAAACAACTCCTCCTCCCCCAATAGGGCCACCTGTTGGCCGTGGGTAGTGACCCATGATGCTTAAGGATGGAATCCTAGTAGTTGAGCAGTCTCAGTCGGTAGAGTGTTTGGCTAGGAACCACAAGGTTCTGGGTTTGATACTGGCCCTCGACAACTCAGTTTGTAAGTAGCACAGGGATCTGTGCGGTAAAGTAAGGAGCTGATGGTTGGTGTGGCGCGCTCCGCCTCAGATGCCAAAACAATATCCTTTGTCTAGCACTAGTGAAAAGGAGATAGACTCCTTCGCTGTCTGGCTGATACCGACTATAGGCCACCCCGACGACTACTTTTTTTTAATATAACATGCAACACTCCACTTTGGCTCTTACTCAGGGTAGACATTAGGGTCCTTGTAGTGCTGCCATACAGTAGCACTGATATGGCTATGGCTTGTATTGTGGTCAAATGATTGAAGTTTGAGCCTGATCAAGCTATTTTGCTTGCAGTCTTTTACACTGTAAAGACTGCCACTTATTGGAGAATAAACTAGATGGGAGCTGCATGAAGATATTGCGTGCTGCCTTAAACAGATTCTGGAAGTAGTACCCCACAAAAAAAACAGTTGTACGGTCACCTGTGTTTTATTATGCAACACATCCAGATGAGGCAAATAAGACATGCTGGACACTACTGGAGAAATAAGGATGAACACAAAAGTGACGTTCTCCTATGGACACCTACACAAGGACACACCAGTGTAGGTGTCTACATTAATCAGCTCTGTGCAGAATTTGGATGTTGTGCAGAAGACTTACTAGGAGCAATGAATGACAGGTACATTTGACAAGGGGAATCCATGGTAACAGTGTGACCTGATGATGATGATGGGCAAAGTGTGGATAATTTTTTTACTTTCCCTCATATCTTAACTGTACCATACCTTACCCTTCTCATATGTTCGGTTAATGTTTGTATGTCTACTCGAGATGGCATCGAGTCCAATTCTAGAAAACATTTTTGAAACGGGTTCATGATACACAATGCTAAAGGGTGCATACATTAATACTCAAATGGTTATTAGTATTCGAAATGGCAAATGGCGCCGTATTGATTTTGGTCGAAGTCACAAAAGACTTTGCTTAGACTCTGTGGAATCGGATTGCCTCAAGTGAAGACAGAAAGCAATGATCTTTCTGCATTAATTTTTTTTTCTTCTTCCCTTTGTGCACCAACGCTATCAGGTTGACAGTTGCATTGATTTTTTTTGTTGATTTTTTTTTATAATCAGGAAAAAATGATCGTGAAAATAACGATAGACGCAAAGAGTGTTCTGAAGTTAACTGTCTAAATTTCTGGGGTGGGGAGTTGTTATTTTACTAGTCTCAATTTTTGGTAAAAGTCCCCATGGCGTAGTGGTTAACATGCTGGAATGTGACATTGTAGTAGAGGAGTTCAAACTCCAGTCTCGCTATTATGTTCACTTTTGGACTAATACCCTTGGGAAAGGTATGAATCCCCCATCCGACTAGGAACCACAATGTTCCTGGTTCGATACCTGCCCTTGCCAACTCAGCCTATGAGTAACACAGGGATCTGTACCGTAAAGTAAAGAACTGATGGTAGGTGTGGTGCTCCACCTCAGACACCAAAACAATCTACTTAATCTAGTGCTCATGAAAAGGGGATAGACTCACTCACTGTCTGGCTGATACAGATTTTAGGCCACCCTGTTGACTTTACTGTTCTTCTAGAAGGATGACAGGCTTTAAATAACCCCAAAAGGTTGATATGCCATTAACAAAGAAACCAAACCAATCTTGTCTATTTTTCTCATTGGGTTGCTTCATCATTGTTTTTGGGGAGTCTCCACAGTGTCGCGGTTAACATGCTGGACTGACACATCCAGTCTTGCTATTACGTTCACTTTTAGACTAATACCCTTGGGAAAGGTATAAACCCCCCTCATCTTCCCAGCTATGAGTTAAATAGTACCACTAGTGTTCTTCTACAAGGATGGCTTTGGCATTAAATATCTCACTAAGGTTAATAATGAAAATAAAGATAGATGCAAAGAATGTTCTGAAATGTTATGGTATGCTAAGTATTCTGTGCTGTTCTGTGGTCAGGATTGAACCTGCAATCTACAAATGACTGTCACTTAAAACTGTATTAATGTGTCCAACTGGATGCATAGCTTGACACTTGTACCTCCTCATTCTTAACAGAATGAGAACAATCTACCCCAATGGATTGGTTCAGTATGAAATTCCATGAAGACTCCCAAGTTCAACAAGAAACACCTGAAGAAGGCCGGTAGGCACATAAGTTGAAATGTTGTGTATATCACAATAAAGATGCAGACAACTGTCTGAAAAATCTAAAGAATACAAATTTGATATATATAGCAATTGGAAATATATAGGGTCGGTATAGTTCAGTCAGTAGAGCATTCGGCTAGAAACCAAAAGGTTCGTGTTCAATACCGGCCCTTGCCAACTCTGTGTATGAGTAGCACAGGGATCTGTGCGGTAAAGTGAGGAGCTGATGGTAGGTGTGGCGCTTCATCTTAGACACTAAAATAACCTCCTTGGTTAAGCGCTAGTGAAAAGAGGATACTCCCTCGCTGTTACCAATATTAGGCTGCCCCGACAACTTATATATATATATATGTAAGGTATCCAAAAACTGGTAGTTGGGATGATTCTACATGGGATTTTCAAAATCACACTGTATGATTATTGCATGTTTTAGTAGGTGCAAATACAGGGATTTTTATAAATCCCTAAAGAGAGCTCAATGTATAATAATCTTTTTAAGATTAAATACAGAGCAATATTTACCTTTTGAAAGGAAGGAAAAACTCAAAAAACATCATTCTGTAATAAATTTATTTCGACCAAAAATTAAAAGGCTTTTAGAAATTTAAATAAATTAAAAAGCTTTTAGAAATTTAAATAAATTTCTAAAACTCCTTGAAATTTTTTTAGTCTCATCAGACAGACTGTACAGATAGAAATGAATTGGAAACCTGAAAAAAATTATATATGTACCAATTGAAAAATTTAGAATTAGTTATTTTTTACTCAGTATAAGTTGGGTTTTTTTTCTTCTTTTAAAATTAAACAAATTAAATCTATAAATTATTAATTTGATTATTTCTGTCCTAAAATGTTCTGCTGTCTTTGTATTTTCCAAGGTGTAAGATTTCATTCTGGCCATTTTTTTTGGGGGGGGTTTGGTTTTCGATGATTCTGTTTGGTTAAAGTGTAGACAAGAGGAGTGAACTTGATCAATACTTAAATACATCACAGACACCTTTCCATATTTCTAAAGACCTTATCCCTTTTGGCTCAATAAGCCAACATTTTTCTATGTAATTCTTTTATGTTGTGAATAATTGCATGGCATACATATATTGAATATTGCATGATTATGATTTGTATAATTTTTTTTTTCTTTGATGTCTCTTAGCCAAAAAATTACTGAAACATTTTTAGAAAATTTGTGTTCATGCCTTTATGCATGTTTTTCACTATAAATTTTTAGTTTTGATGCCTTGTGTGTGTGTGTGTGTGTGTGTATTGTGTTGTTATTCATGCCACAGTCATTAAGACATTAATACTAACAGATAAAAATGTCAGTTTGTGCATATATACATAAATTGGTGCATCTATAGAAATTATATAAACAGAACCAGGGACATTTTGTTATAGTGTAATGGCTAACGAACTAGTCTTGCAGATTAGTTACTACTCAGTGAGGTTGATCCTCACTAGGTGCCCAATACTTGTGGCCTTGTGCCAAAGTTATGGTTAGTTTTCTTTTTAAAGTTACAAAAAATAATCGAGTACCACATTCTGACCATGGTGTAGGTGTAAATATATAGACTATAGACTATGCCATTTACTTCAAACTTCAGATGAACAATTTTGAGGACAAAGGAAGTTCTTTTGTCCACTGGGCAGATTAAAGTTTGCCAGATATGACACATATATACAAAACATATTCATAAACCCTTGCGGTAAGAAAAAACTCAGCAGATAGCCTGATAGTAAAAATATACTACCAAACTTCACCTGGGGAAAAAAAAGGAAAGACCAAGAGGATTGTACCAACTGAAAATAATCAGATAATACTATAACACTTGGCAATATATATATATATATATATATATATATATATATATAATATACTGCTTGGATTATCTAAAGCTAAAATGTAAAAAGTACCCAATACCTAAGTAGAGCAAATAATAAAGTTAAACCTAATGAGTCAGATATACCTACTAATAGTTTCACTTTGTAGCTCATCGGGCAAGAGATTCTTGCCCTGATGAGCTACTAAGCAAAACTATTAGTAGGTATATCTGACTAATTAGGT
>CM042157.1:60010724-60025724 GCA_023376005.1 Doryteuthis pealeii | reverse complement strand
CAGTTATTTAAATGCAACCCAAGTTTCTATAGACAATTCATTTTTATTTTATTTTTGAGCTTGAGCTCTGTCCTCATCTGTTTTTTTTTTTTTTTTTTGTGTCAGTGAAACAATTCCTCACTTGACACACCCTACACCTGTTTTTATTTTGCTCTTAAAACCTCTGTATACCTTTTTTTTTACCTACTGACTTCCCACCCCCTAAGACTTCTGGCTTTCAACTCCCACATTACCCAACATGTTATCTGTTTTTGACCCTAGTGTATGTATCTAAGAACTAGGGTCTGGTCATACTTGAGGACAATCCCTTATTAAATCTTATGCTTGTGGTAAGTTGCAAAAGATTATGTGCCAAAAAAATATCACAGAATCAAATGACAATTTAATTTCATTAGAATTATAGAAAAAACATTTTTTTTCAAAATAAGTTATGATTTTTATTCATTATCACATATTGCCAAAAAGTACTCTATTCATGATTTAGATAAAGTAAGAAAAAGAAAAATACCTTAGATTTTTATAAATTATCACATTGCTTCAATATTTTTTTTTCTTTTCAGTACTTGTTTCAAATCCAAAATTATTTTTAAAAAATCTGGTATTGTTATATAAAATAAATTGTTAAACTGTATTGAATAAATTATTTTATTGTATTGAAAAAAAATTGTTTTTTGTCATATTATTAGATTATAATTTTGTTAATATACATACTAAGTAAGTATTTATACTTTATATATATATATATATATATATATATATATATATATATATTATATTGAAGTTTACTCTATAAGTAAAGAGTGCTCAATATCATTAATAGAGCATGTATATCTTAGTTAAGGTAGCAAAGACAAAGTCAATGTCTTGTTCATGATTATAAATTACTGATAGATGACATCTATTACTAATCATATATATATATATATATATATAGTCATTATTATTAGATTATGAATAAAATTGTTTATGTAAATTGTAATCATAGTAATCTTTTGGTAGATGACCAATAGGGATAAGTGGTGAGATAGAGACATGGGAATCTGTGCTGTTAGTGCAAACATGGTGATGATGATGATATAAATTATTGTTTTTGTAAAATTCAAGAAAAATATAGAAATATCATTTAAAGTTGAAAAGCAAAGGCACATAATTTTTGGTGGGGTGGGAAGAGAGCTGACATAAAATTTTGTAAGGGATTTAATTTTTTTTTTTTTTTCTTTTTTTTTTTCAAAGTATGATATCAGACTGTTATTAGCTCAATATTTAATAAAGATTTCCAGCCATTTAAATTACTGAATGAAACGTGTTTGTAATGAGATTGTAAAAGAAAAAAATCTATATTGAAAACATAAAGAAAAAATAACCTGGTAATTTTTAGAATTGCAAACAGCGTGCGTCTATTTATGAAAAGGCTGCAATTCTCTTTTTGAAGCTCACTTTTGCACATGCCGACATCTTAGTCACAGCGAATCATCTTTAGTGTTGGTAAAAAGAAGAAGAAAAAAAGAGAGAAAAAAAACAAACTCTTTGTTCTTGTTAATTCAGTAAGCTGGTTGGAAGAAGAAAAAATTTTTTTTAAATAAGACCAAGCGAGGACAAACTCGTTTCTATTGTATAAGCTGTGAAAGATTATTTTATTGATCTTTGTAATCTTTAAGAATGAGTTCTGTCCAATCCCCTGCTGGGTTTGACTTAGTTCTGCAACAAAAGAGTTGCAGGAAGATGTCTTTCAGAATTCACATTTTGAGAATCTTGCTCGTGTTGTTTTGCTTTTGTTTTTATATATTTGATGATTGTTTTTTTTTTCCCTTGTGTTTCTCTTTTTCTTTCTTTTTTTTTCCTTATCATTTTGGTTTAAAAAATAATAATAGGAATCCATGTTCAGGTGTTATTGTATTGCAAAAGATCCTTTGAAATATGATATAGGTGCTAGAAAGCGGTGGCTGAGGGTCTTCATCTCCTGGGAATGATGTTAAACTCTATCTGATGGTGAGGTTCCACTTCTAGAGGTCTGGGGAATGTGGAGCACCCCTTTATCACCATTTCTCACTAGTCCACTCTGACCCAGAGTGGTAGTTCCTGTTAGGGGTCCCATCTATGGGTTAAATAGAAAAACATGAGTTTATAAAAAAAAATATTGAGTATCCATTAGGAATTAATTTATTTCAAAACTTTGTCGGGATTAAATGACTTACTGAGGTTGATATGCCATAAAACAAACCAAACCAAACCTTTGAAATATGAACATACTATATATTTACCCAGCATCTAGGGGCCTCGGCTTCTGGACCGGTTAGATATAATTAAATTGCGTGATCCCAAGGAATCCTCTCCCTAGGCACCACCTGTCCCCTTGTATAAAAGGAGCATAGCCGGGTTTATTGCTCGGTGCCTCAGGCACCCCAAAATGGGAATGTCAAAAGGATTCACACACTTTTCGCTCTGGGCACTGCATGAGCTTCAGTTTGTGTGTGGCTCCCCATGTTAAAAAGACCTTGTGTCAATCTACCTGGAGTGAAGTCAGGAAAATAATTACAATGAATGTAATTCCCTAACCCCAGGCATAAAATAATCCTAAGTAAAAGGAAAGTTGGCAGAATGGCCTATTGTTGGTATCAGCCAGACAGTGAGAGAGTCTATCCTTTTTTTATTAGTGCTAGACCAGGGAAATTGTTTTTTGGGTCTGAGGTGGATTACTACATCTACCATCAGCTTCCCACAGGGCCTATATTGATTGTCCTGACCATATTGCTGTAATGGCAAACCGCCAAAACTTTTTATCATATATGTGCTAGAAGTTGGTGGCTGAGGGTCTTAGTGTCCTGGGTATGATGATAAACTGCATCTGGTGTTGAGGTTCCAATTCTGGAGCTGTGGGAAGTGTGGAGTACCCCTTCATAACCATTGCTCCCAGGTCGACTCTAAACCAGAGTGGTAGTACCTGTTAGATATTGGTTAAAAAATGAGTTTTTTTAAAAATTGAGTTTTAAAAAAAAAATGAATACCCAACAAGAATTAATCAAACAAAATATCTTCAGCATATGATAACCCAACAAGGGTTGACATGCCATAAAATCCAACCAGCCGTGTTTTTGGCATAACCTGCGAGTGAGAAATAAAATGGGGAGCAAGAGTGAAAAAAAATATCTTGTTTCATCGTTATTATATCTAAGTATCTTGGTTATCCGAGGTACTAAAAGTTCTTTATAGATTATATAAAGTCGGTATCAGCCAATCAGCGAGGGAGTCTATCCCCTTTTTCACTAGCACTAAAAGAAAGAGATCGTTTTTGCATCTGAGGTGGAGCGCCACACCTACCACCAGCTGCTTACTTTACCGCACAGATCCCTGAGCTACTCATACGCTGAGTTGGCAAGGGCTGGTATCGAACTAGGAATCCTATGGTTTCTCGCCGAACGCTCTACTGACTGAGCTAACCCAGCCCCTTATAGATTATATAGCCTTTTGCAATATTCTAACATCTGAACATAGACCCTGAACCTGCGATGACTCTTATGTGTTGTTTGTTGTATTTGCTACTGGTTTATGCTTGCCATGTTTTTGTGTGTGTGTGTGTGTCTCACCGCTACCCTTTGTTGTTGTTGTCTTCTCCACAGGTTGTCACTGAACGCTTTAATGAACTTAATAAGGTGACTCGGTCAATCTTTGACTACTGCTTCTTACATTTGTTCCATTTTCTCTTATATAATACCTACAATATTAATAACAACAACAATGTTTATTTTTCTCTGAGTTCCATACCATAAAAAGGCCATTGTTTTATGTTTTTAGCATTATTTCTTGAGACTTTTATAAAGGTAGAATTTGCAGGGTGGCCTATTGTTACTATCAGCTGGACAGCAAAGCAGTCTATCCCCTTTTCATTAGTGCAAGACCAGGGAGATTTTTTTTTTTTTGCATCTGAGGTGGAGTACTATACCTACCATCAACTCCACATTTTACTGCACAGATCCAAGCTGTGCTACTCATGCATTGAGATGACGAGGGCTGGTATCAGACCCAGACCCTTGAGGTTCAGAGGCGGATGCTCTACCGACTTAGCTAAACCATCCTTAGCTTAAAGGCCTCCTTATTGTACAGCAATTAACCTAGTTATTCTCAAATTTATTTCCAAGTTATAAAAATTGTTATCATATGAAAAAAAAATTTGTCACCAAAAATCATCTTAAAAACAATCGAAGTAATTAAAATTTGGTTAATCCAAAATTTCAGTATTGCAGGTTTTGATTCGGATGGAATGTTTTTAATTTGCTAACAGAGTTGACCTGATTCCAAAATGGTATATGTTGGGCTATGGCCTCTAGGAGTAAAGAAAACTTGATAATCCAAAATTTCAGGATTGCAGGTCTGGATTTGGCTTGAAATGTTCTTAATTTGCTAACAGAGTTGACCTGATTTCAAAATAGTATGATATATTGGGCTATGGCCTCTGGAGTAGATTTTTTTTTTTAAATGTGACACACTAATATTCACATTCATGTTTTAGAGAAGAAAGACTTTTATGTAATCACTGTCCTAAAAAGAAAAAAAGAAAAGTATATCTAATAGAGATGGTGCTAACAGAACATTGACAGAACACATTGTATATACTCATGTATAAGGCAGACAGCGATTTTCCTGTATGTCAACTCTTCATAGACAAGGGAAATAGTCATATATATATAAGTCATCAGGGCGGTCTTAAAGTCAGTATCAGCCAATCAGTGAGGGAGTCTATTCCCTTTTCACTAGCGCTAGACCAAGGAGATTATTTTAGCATCTGAGGTGGAGCACCACACCTACCATCAGCTTCTCACTTTACCGCACAGATACATGTGCTACTCATATGCTGTGTTGCTGAGGGCCGGTATCGAACCAGGAGCCTTGCGGTTTCTAGTTGGACTCTCTACTGACTGAGCTATACCAGCCCTTAAATATAAATGTAGAATGTATGAAATAACCCAAGACAAGTTGACATGCTGTTAAGATCTATCAATAAATAAATATTTGAGCTTAGCCTGATTAATTAAAGTCGTCAGGGTGGCCTAAAATCGCATCAGCCAATCAGCGAGGGAGTCTATCCCCTTTTCACTAGCACTAGACCAAGGAGATTGGTCTGAGGTGGAGCGCCATACTTACCATCAGCTATTACTTTACCACACAGATCCCTGTGCTACTCATACGCTGAATTGGCAAGGGCCGGTATCGAACTAGGAACCTTGTGGTTTCTAGCTGAACACTCTACCGACTGAGCTAACCCGGCCCTCTGATTATTAATAGACAATGCATTTCAATGCGGCTATTGAATATGAAATGGTTCCCTGCCTCTGATCTCATGTACCGGTTGAGTCTTGATTTACGATCATAAAATCAATAATCTATGATGCTAAGTGTTGCTCCAACTCTTTTAAATGATGTTTGAATTTCAAATACGAAGTAAAATTTCCCAGCCTAATGACTATTTTCTCCTGGGTTTGTTTTACATTATTATATAGCTAGATTATATTGCAAGTTACATGGTGTAATGGTTAGAATCGTAGGAAATGGACCATCATCCCGAGTTCAAATCCTGGACAAGGCTGTTTACATTTCACATAGCGCTAATACCCTTGGAAAAGGTAGGAATCCAACTATTCTCCCTCCAACTATGAGTAAATAGTACAGCAGGCTGGGCTCTATAACCTTGAGTAGGTAACCAGGAGAACTCTGAATTCAAACCTATTAAATTCTGCTTAAGAAATTGACCTTGTGTCACATCCTGCTTGTGCGAGGGGTTGGTAAATATATATATTGCAAGATTATACCCTTTCTATTCCTGGGGTGAGTGGCAGTTCCTATGGTGTAATGGCTAACCTGCTGGACTGCAACATCATAGTGGGTGAATTTGAACTTTTAATCATGCTATTACGTTCACTTTTGGACTAATACCCTTGGGAAAGGTATGATACCTCTCATCCCTCTAGCTTCGGTTAAATAGTACCATTACTCTTCTTTAACAAGGAGGGATTTGGCATTAAATAATCCACAAAGGTTGATATGCCGTTAGACATAGTAATTGTTGGGTTGAACTAAAATGAGGCAAATTATTAACCAGTATGTATATAATACATTGGAGATGATCATAATGTAATGGTTATTGTCATAGAAAAAGGAATCAGCGACACAAGTTCAAATCCTGGACGAAGCTGTTTGCATCTCACATAGTGCTAATAGTCTCATGAAAAGTATGCATCCAACTATTCTTCCTCCAGCTATGGGTAAATAATAGGACAGGCTGGGCTCTTTAACCATAGTATGTTAATCAGTCTAGTCTTAGACTCCCAACAGTGATTCCCAACATGGGGCCTACTATTCAAAGGGGGGCAATATGAAAAAATAGTAATATCAACATTTTTTATTTTTTTACCTATAAGGCTAAAAATTATAATTCATTGGGTAAAATTGTAATTACAACCTAGCTGAGCACAACAGCTTGTGCAATCTAGTCAAGTGTTCACCCACTAATGTTGTCATGCATCTGGCACCAGCTATATGCATAGTTCCGCTTAAGAAATTGACCTTGTGTCGTATCCTGCTCGTGTGGAGGAGTTGGTAAATATATATATGCATAGCTTCTGACTCGTTTAAACTTTGCAGTTCTTCATCTGTTGCTCTCCCCCGCAATTATACACATTATAAAATGGATTTTATTTAATTTTTATTTGATTAAATTTAAAGTTTTATTTGAAAGATACATTTTTTTTTATGTTATACTTCTTCAAAACTGATATTGTTATATCATACTAAACAATTAACAGGTGGGGGACATCAAGAAATTTGTGATAAAAATGTGGGGCATGGTACTAAAATGGTTGGGAACCACTGGTCTAATAGAAGGGCAAACTCTGAATTCAAACCTGTTCAACTCAGTTTAAAAATAGACCTTATGTCACATCCTGCTCATGTGGATGGGCCAGGCAAATGCATACCAGTCATTCTACGAGATGCACAAAGTTATTTCTCATTTACTGATACCAGTTTCTTACCTAGATATTTAGTCTTTAAACTTCAACCTATACACGAGTATATACAGTAAGTTTTTAACCTTATGCAAAGAGCATCCTGTTGGCAGAGCGTAAAATACCCTGAATGTATTCCCTGTACAGGGTAAGCCCCACTTGACTAAAAGAAAAGGGTGATCTAGGTATGTTTACTAAATTACATCTAACAGTTAGGCTCAGTTTCTGTGGAGTGCCATTACTCCCAGGTTCACACTCTAACCCAGAGTGGTAGTACCTGTTAGGGTTACGCGTATGGTCAAATCATGTTGAAAGCACCAGCTCCCGCTAGATCATCGAAGTTAAGTAGCGATGAATATTTTTAATACTATGATGGGGAACCATTTAAGCAACAGTAGGTACTGTAAGCCATCAAAATGACTTGATTCAGCATTAAATGACCCAAAAAGGTTGATATGCTGTAAAAACAAACCAAAACAGCCTACGTTTTGGTTCTATCTATGGACTGTTGTATAGGATTACCTACCCCCCCTCTAGACCATAAAAGAATGATTGGTTCGGTCTTATAAATTAGCTGTTAGACAACAAGATGGGGAGTTAGTATGTATATAAATAAATACTATTACCAAGTATTTGATTTTATAGGGCCAGGTTAGTTCAGTCGGTAGAGAGTTCGGCTAGAAACCACAAGGTTCCTACTTTGATACCAGCCCCCGCCAACTCAGCATATGAGTAGCACATATGAGTAGCACAGAGATGTGTGCCATAAAGTAAGGAGCTGATGGTAGGTGTGGCACTCTACCTCAGATGCAAAAACAATCTCCTTGGTCTAGCGCTAGTGAAAAGGAGATAGACTCTCTCACTGGTTGGCTGATACCGACTTTAGGCCACCCTGACAACTTTACTTACTTACATATCTCCTACTTCTCTTTGTGTGTGAGTAATTGGCTGACACAAAAGGGACAAGTAGATTTGTTTAAAAATTATACATATTCAGTAGAATCATGTGCAAAATAACCCTCTTAAGAAACAACTACACAAAAAATGTAAATTTGAATTTATAATGAATGCAAATCCCTAACATCGAGGCATAAATATCCCCAGATAGGTTATTATGCTATTAAAATCAATATAACAATCTCATGCAAAAAATAGCTGTTGACTTGTAGATATTTTAATAAGTCAGTCATTTTGATTTTTTTTGGTGCATGAATGGGGGTGGGGCTTAACACATAACTGAATGGCTTATCAAAATAAAATCTATTTGTTAAACCAATAAATTGTCATTTTTGTGGTTTGTCTATTCCATCTTAGTTCATCACAATATTTCTTGTACCATTATAATATGTGGCCTACGAAAATCATGTCTCTCTTATAGTATGTGGGCTACCATAAAAAGCATATCATAAGGTTATAATAATAACTGCTAACCTTAACTCTATTTATTTCAGAATTTTAGAATTAAATAGATCTCTGATTCATGTAAATTACGGATAAAATTCTTTTTTAATTATTCTTAATTACTATAAACAACTTATGATTGAATTGCATTTCTTGAAATTGAATATCTGTGAAAAATAATTAGTTTCAATAAATTGCCTACTACTTATATCTATAAATATACTCTTACTGGGGTAGGACACATTCAAACTGGGTAGGCCACATACTGTAACAGAATCAAAAAGTTAGGCCACATACTATAATGGCACCAATTTTTTGTCCTTCTCCTAAATTGAGGATGATGACAAAAGAATTTTTCAAAGGCCTTTTTGCAATATGGAACTGAGAGAAAAATAACTTGTTTATTTATCTAATATTATTGCTCCTGCTATCATTTCAGCATTTTTTTTTTACATCTTTGCTTGCTTTCTGTGAATGCCTGTACCAAATTTGTTTTGTCCCTCCCTTTAAACATTTCTCAATCTCCATTTTGTTGACAAAATGGTTCCGCCACTGATTACAACTGACTTGATTGTCTACTAATACCATCAGAAGATTTGATTTTGGTACCTATTGGAATTGATTTTTTTCTTTACCCACAAAAGATTTAGATCAGATATTGACTTGTCTTTGTCTCATGTTAGAATTTAAATTGAAGTTGTTCCATTATATATATATATATATATATATATATATATATATATATATATGGCCATGAAACCTAAGGTCGCAGATAAACATCCATGTAATTAAATAATATACACAAACTAATATATATTCATTTATTATTATCATATTATAGCTCTATTTCAGATATTGAACACTCTCCTAATAATACTGCAAATATTAGCCCACACTGACTCACCAACTGAGATAGTGTAATCATACATTGTTGTAATATATATATATATATTATGTTTTAAGATATATATATTATTATTATTATTATTTTATTATTTTATTTATATACTCCTTGGTGGTTTTTCCCCCGAAGTCTGAGTGACAGCAAATTTCCTCAGATTCCCAAGACTCTACTAAGTATCTTAGTTAATTTTAACAGTACTGTGGTCTGGATGGAGTCAATTTTTCCTCTGATCTCCAGTTCATCCAGTATCTTTTTCTGGTTCTTGGGGACAGTTCCAAGTGCACCAACAATGACTGGTACCATTTTTGTATTTACAATTTAAAAATACATAATGTATTTAAAAAAAGGTTTGTAAATACAAAAATAATGCTTTAAAATACTTTTGGTGTATGATAAGAAAAACTACAATGATTATTAAAAAAAATTCTGTCTAATTTACTTGTTTGTAACAGGTAACATAAAGCCATTTTTATTATGTAGAATTATTTCTAAATGCTTTTTTCTAGGATAGAATGACCCATATTGATGTCAATAGGTCTAAACATTACATGATCAGATATAATTTTGCTAAGCTTTGAAGTTAGGCTGCTTGTTTGAATGCAAAAAGCAGATGATTTGTTTTTGGCTTTTCTTTTTTCTTTTTTTTTTTTTTTTTTTTTTTCTTTTTTTTTTTTCTTTGCTAAAAAACAACACTAGAAAATATTGATGTGCAGCAGACACTTTTGCATTTCTTTTTGTTTCTTTTTTTCTTCATTTGCCTTTTCTATTTTATATGTAGATAGATAAACATTTTTTTTATCATTTATTTATTCATCTATCTTAGAAAAAGAATCTTTTTTTATTTATATATTCATAATATTTTTCGTACACAGAATTAAAGTTTTTTTTTAAATTTTAGGAATCAACATATCTATACAGCTGTTTTTATTTGTTTTTGTTTTTTTTTTGGGGGGGGGGGGTAATTCAAAGAAAAAATTTCAAGGTGTATTTTTAATTCTTTTTTTTTTTAATTTCTAAGTTTTCTTTTTTTTAATTTCTAAAATTTATATCAAAATTTTTAAAATTATACTTTTTTCATTTTAACAATTTAGACTGAAATGGATTTTTTTTTTTTTTTTTTTTTTTTTTTTTTTAATTTAAAATTTTTCTTTTTATTATTTTAAATTTAAAAAAATAGATTAGTTGAAATCTTGATCAGATATCAAAGATTAAAGATTAATATTGTGCTCTCGAGAAGATAGATCAGATTATCAATCTTAGATGATTAAAATAATGTTGTTTTCTGAAAGATAAAAAAAAATTTAAACACAGCAGAAAAGTCATTGCAGTAGGTACTTTGTAGTAGTACTTATTACTTAATAACTAAAAATTATACTGCAGTAATAACATTTTTTTCCCACCACAGTCTCAAAAATAACCTTGTTTTTAGATATGAGGTTCTCAAAGAGATAGGGGTATTATTGTTAATTCCCAAAAAATATTGTTTAATTTTTTATCAGACCAAAATTGGACTTATATATGGTGTATTTAACAATTTTTCTCAACTTCAAAGAATGAAAGTTCTGTCTCACTGGTCAAATAAACTTGGTTTTTAGTCAAGGAGATTCTACTTATGCAGCTGTCTTGGACAGGAGTTATCTGATGGAGCCATTACTTTCTACAACTGATTGAATTCAGTTTTCCTTATAGACCAGTTGCCATACCAAAGTTAAAGAGCCTAGTCTGTCCTACTGTTTACGCTGGAATAATTGGATTCATGCCTTTCCAAGTGTATTAGTTGTGTGAAATGCAACAGCCTCATTCAGAATTTAAATCCACTGCATACAACAAAGAGGTTAAGATGGAAGAATAAGAAGTACTAAGAGAAAAAGATAGAAGGATAAGAAGTACAAAGAGGCAAGGCTAAGAAGTAAGTACAAAGAGGCAAGGAGAAGTACAAAGAGGAAAGAAAGGCTAAGAAGTACAAAGAGGCAAGGCTAAGAAGTACAGAGGCAAGGCTAAGAAAGTACAAAGAGGCAAGGCTAAGAAGTACAAGAGGCAGGCTAACAAAAGAGGCTAAGAAAGTACAAGGCTAGAAGTACAAAGAGGCAAGCTAAAGAAAAAGTACAAAGAGGCAGGCTAAGAAGTACAAAGAGGCTAAGGCTAAGAAGTACAAAGAGGCTAAGCTAAGAATACAAAGAGGCAAGGCTAAGAAGTAAAAGAGGCTAAAGAGTATAAGAAGGCAAGGCTAAGAAGTACAAAGAGGCTAAGAAGTAGAAGTACAAAGGGGCTAGACTAAGAAGTACAAAGAGGGCTAGGCTAATACAAAGCTAGGCTAAGAAGTACTAAGAAGTACAAAGAGGCAAGGCTAGAAGGATAAATATTGTGTACTAATCTGAATTTAATCAGAAACTACTCAGAATTTTTCATTATTTAAACCCCTTTTTCTCATGGTCTTATTGCATCATTCAACATGCATAGAACCTACAGTCACTTCCTGCAACAAATCCCCCTTCCCATCCAACTATTTGTGCGATTGTTATTATTTTTACGAATGCATTTATCCAAGGTGGTAAGTATTGTTGGCTGCAAACCAGGAACCTTAATCACCCCCACCTCTTACCCCTTTAAGTCCCTGTTCTGATTTATTAAAGCATGTGACTATAACCCCCCTATTCTGCCCATGCATAATGAAGTATATATAGAAACTAATCTTGACTAATATTCTCTTGATTATTATGCCCCCCCCCCATTTGTGTCTTGTCTGCAATGGGACAGAAGGACAGAAAATTAAGGATCTGGCATGTATATATCAAAACTTGTTTTAAAAAAACAATGAGGACCGTCTAAGTTGCATGCTCAAATTTTGATTGTATATATATGAGGTTGTTCTTTATTCTATGTATTGACGATTTTGGGTAATATGACATAAGCAGTGACGTAGTTTATCTATAGAAAAATAGAGATTGAATTTCGATTATTAATAGATATAGTGAGGCTCCAGTTCTGGGAAGAGTGAAGTACCCTTTCATTGCTATCACTCCCAGTTCTACCTCTGACCCGAGTGTAGTATATGTTAGGGTTAAATAGAACTGTTTCTGGTTATCAGTATTAGATAAGAATATTTATCAATGAAAGACTGAACCATTTTTTTTATTATTACCATAATTTTAATGAAACTTCAATGTCTTTAGACAAACATAGGAAGTGATTATTTTCCTTGATTATTGTTGTCAAAGTTCCCATTGTTGTAGCAAAAAGACATTAGCAAAGTGTCTAATCACAAAAATAATGATTTCAAATCAAGAAAAGAAAATAGAAATTTTTTTTTTTTTTTTACAACTAAGTGGACCTAAATATTAAATAATAATAAATGGTTCTGATTTTTCACTTTTTTTGGTCCAATATTGTATAGGCATGTATTGCCCTTATGCAAATTTAATTGGAAAAAGAATAATTCCATTATTATTATTATTATTATATCCACTAACTCTCTGTAAGGCTTGCCAGTGTTGGTGCTGCATTAGAATTGTTGTACTTCCTTGAAGTAACGTCCATCACAGACAATGGCTAATAGGACAACTAATTGACAGTCAAAACAATAGTGTCTGGGCATGATAAATAAAAAAAAATTGATGCAATCACAGATGACTCAATATTTTTCAAAAGCCAAACAAATTTCCTCATACACCAAAAATAAATTCATATTACTGCACACCACTGCACTGGCAATGACCTAATCTGAAGAAAAAATAGAAATCAATATCACCATGTCACTCCAGTGGGTCTAAGACTGACCATATAATGAAAGAAAGGAAACTAAAATGGTTGTTTTCAATTAATTTGTACACAGAGTGTATAGATATGTTTGATAAGCAAAAATATTGACCATTTTTTTTTACTTTAGACATTAACTGCAGTTTCTATTCACAGCCAATGAAACCAGTTTTAATGCCTCAGTGAATGTTACATTTTTTGGGGGCCCCCTTGCAAATTTTAATGCATTTTATATTGCAACTGCAGACAAAAGTGTTTGTTGAATTTACGATTTCAGTATCCGTTGTTGTTGAAATTTTAGTGAGTGCAGCGTAGCAGGCTTGTCTTCTGGTACCAAAACCCAGAACACACTCCTTGACGGTTGGGAATCTTTGCGCACAACATTACAGGCCGTTACTTCCAGGGTTTGTTGAATGCTGCAGCCATTGAAAAAGGAGCTATAAAATTTGGCACCATACCCAACCTCCTCTTTTTCTCCCCCTCTCTCTCCCTCACCCCCGTTTTCTCTGCTCCATCTTCCCCCCCCCCGTTTCTCTCTCTCTCTCCCCTCTTTCCTCTCTCTCTCCCTACCTCTCCCACTCTTCTCTCTTCCCTTCCCCTCCCTTCCCGGTTTTTCTCTCTCTCTTCTGCCCCACCCCCCCCCTTTCTTTCTCTCTGCTCTCACCTTCCCCCTCTCTCTCCCCTCTTCTCTCCCTCTCCCCCTTTCTCTTCTCCCCTCTTTCCTCTATCTCTCTTCCTCTCTACTTTTCTAATCTATCTCTCTTCTCTATCTCTTTCTATCTATCTCTCTAATTCTTTCTTCTCTATCCTCTCAAACTCTTTTTTTTCTCCTCTTTATTTCTCTCGTCTCGTTTTCTCTCCCCTCCTCCTTTCTCATCCTCTTTCCTCTCTTGTCACCCCTCATCTTTCTCTTTTCTCTCGCTCTTTCTTTTCTCTTCCTCTTTCTCTCTTTCTCTCACCTCTCCTCTTTTTCTCTCTCTTCTCTCCTCTCTTTCTTTCTCTCCCTCTCTCTCTCCCCTCTCTTTTTCCTCTTTCTCTCCCTGCTCTTTTTCTCCCATCCTCCCCTCTCTCTCCCTCTTTTCCCCACCCTCTCTTTTTCTCTCTCCCCTTTCTCTCCAGTGTGGTTTACAATGACACAGTTTATCTTTCTTCTCCTTGGCAACATTCCTATAAAGCCATTTTAAAGTAGAATCTTGATCTTTTGTTTATTGTCTGGTTTATAAAAGAACGTTGTTTTGTGAAATTGTGTTTTTGATTCCGTAATAAAAGAAGCAGCTGAATAAATGAGGTAATATATATTTTAAGTCGTTGAGGGTAAAATTTTTTTGCAGTTGTAATGGTGATAATCAGTTTTTTTTGAATTTCTTTGGACAATTGCATCTCTGTATTGTTGCCTTGTCACTGTCAAAACATATTTTCACCTGCTTGTTGGCTGGGCCTTTAGAATAGTTGACTGTATTCCCCCTCCAGAGGAAGTAGACCCCCCCCCCACAAAATTAAAAGATTGGGTCTTCTGGCAGAAAAAGTTCAACTAGCAATGGATTTGAAGGAAGTTGCCCACGATGCTTGAATGCTTTCTGTCCTCGAGTCTCTCTCTCAATTCGCAATTTTTTTAAACCAGATATGCTTTGTTGTTTATGGGAAGTTCCATGTAAAGTGATGTAATTTTAACAAACACATTCTTATCCCAGATAATCCAACAACCTTGAAACATGTATAAATTAATTAGTATTAGATAAGAATACTTGAAATTTAAACAACTGTGGTACCAAATTATTTTGGTATTAAGATAGGAAGAAACTTAAAATAACAAATGATTATAGACAAATTAATTTGTAATTAGAAAAGGAAATACTTATACATCAATACAACTGTATGAAAATTATTTGTATTAGATAGGAGTAGTTTATATCATAAACTAGGCGCGGCTACTGGTGGTCG
>CM042157.1:59979718-60010624 GCA_023376005.1 Doryteuthis pealeii | reverse complement strand
GGAAAGAGAGAGCATAGCTCTTATAGACAAGGGATAAGTAGTCATATATATATAAGTCATCAGGGCGGTCTTAAAGTCGGTAATCAGCCAATCGTGAAAGGAGTCTATTCCGCTTTTCACTAGCGCTAGACCAAGGAGATTATTTTAGCATCTGAGGTGGAGCACCACAGCCTAGCCACCAGCTCTCACTTTACGCGCACAGATAATGTGCTACCATATGCTGTGTTGCTGAGGCGGTATCGAAACCAGGAGGCCTTGGCGGTTTCTAGTTGGACTCTCTACTGACTGAGCTATAACCAGCGCCTTAAATATAAATGTAGAATGTATGAATAACCCAAGACAAGTTGACATGCTGTTAAGATCTATCAATAAATAAATATTTGAGCTTAGCCTGATTTTAAAAGTCGTCAGGTGGCCTAAAGTCGCATCAGCCAATCAGTGAGGTCTATCCCCTTTTCACTAGCACTAGACCAAGGAGATTTGGTCTGAGGTGGGTGCCACACTTACATCAGCTGCTTACTTTACCACACAGAATCCCTGTGCTACTCATAACGCCGAATTGGCAAGGGCCGGTATCGAACTAGGAACCTTGTGGTTTCTAGCTGAACACTCTACGACTGAGCTAACCCGGCGCCTCTGATTATTAATAGACAATGCATTTCAATGCGGCTATTGAATATGAATGGTTCCCTGCCTCTGATCTCATGTACCGGTTGAGTCTTGATTTACGATCATAAATCAATAATCTATGATGCTAAGTGTTGCTCCCAACTCTTTTAAATGATGTTTGAATTTCAAATACGAAGTAAAATTTCCCAGCCTAATGACTATTTTCTCCTGGTTTGTTTTACATTGTTAGATAGCTAGATTATATTGCAAGTTCATGGTGTAATGGTTTAGAATCGTAGGAATGGACTCATCAACCCGAGTTCAAATCCTGGACAAGGCTGTTTTTACATTTCACATAGCGCTAATACCCTTGGAAAAGGTAGGAATCCCAACTATTCTCCCTCCAACTATGAGTAAATAGTACAGCAGGCTGGGCTCTATAACCTTGAGTAGGTAACCAGGAGAACTCTGAATTCAAACCTATTAAGTTTCCGCTTAAGAAATTGACCTTGTGTCACATCCTGCTTGTGCGGAGGGGTTGGTAAATATATATATTGCAAGATTATACCTTTTATTCCTGGGGTGAGTGGCAGTTCCTATGGTGTAATGGCTAACCTGCTGGACTGCAACATCATAGTGGGTGAATTTGAACTTTTAATCATGCTAT
Source organism: Doryteuthis pealeii (assembly GCA_023376005.1). Taxonomy (NCBI): domain Eukaryota; kingdom Metazoa; phylum Mollusca; class Cephalopoda; order Myopsida; family Loliginidae; genus Doryteuthis; species Doryteuthis pealeii. Next base: position 60,009,348 of record CM042157.1, on the reverse strand, counting down.
TACGTTCACTTTTGGACTAATACCCTTGGGAAAGGTATGATAACTCTCATCCCTCCAGCTATCGGTTAAATAGTACCATTACTCTTCTTTAACAAGGAGGGATTTGGCATTAAATAATCCACAAAGGTTGATATGCCATTAGACATAGTAATTGTTGGGTTGAACTAAAATGAGGCAAATTATTAACCAGTATGTATATAATACATTGGAGGTGATCATAATGTAATGGTTATTGTCATAGAAAAAGGAATCAGCGACACAAGTTCAAATCCTGGACGAAGCTGTTTGCATCTCACATAGTGCTAATAGTCTCATGAAAGGTATGCATCCAACTATTCTTCCTCCAGCTATGGGTAAATAATAGGACAGGCTGGGCTCTTTAACCATAGTATGTTAATCAGTCTGAGTCTTAGACTCCCAACAGTGATTCCCAACATGGGGCCTACTATTCAAAGGGGGGCAATATGAAAAATATAGTAATATCAACATTTTTATTTATTTTACCTATAAGGCTAAAAATTATAAATTTATTGGGTAAAATTGTAATTACAACCTAGCTGAGCACAACAGCTTGTGCAATCTAGTCAAGTGTTCACCCACTAATGTTGTCATGCATCTGGCACCAGCTATATGCATAGTTCCGCTTAAGAAATTGACCTTGTGTCGTATCCTGCTCGTGTGGAGGAGTTGGTAAATATATATATGCATAGCTTCTGACTCGTTTAACTTTGCAGTTCTTCATCTGTTGCTCTCCCCCGCAATTATACACATTATAAAATGGATTTTATTTGATTTTTATTTGATTAAATTTAAAGTTTTATTTGAAAGATACAATTTTTTTTATGTTATACTTCTTCAAAACTGATATTGTTATATCATACTAAACAATTAACAGGTGGGGGACATGAAGAAATTTGTGATAAAAAAGTGGGTCATGGTACTAAAATGGTTGGGAACCACTGGTCTAATAGAAGGGCAAACTCTGAATTCAAACCTGTTCAACTCAGTTTAAAAATAGACCTTATGTCACATCCTGCTCATGTGGATGGGTCAGGCAAATGCATACCAGTCATTCTACGAGATGCACAAAGTTATTTCTCATTTACTGATACCAGTTTCTTTCCTAAATATTTGGTCTTTAAACTTCAACCTATACACGAGTATATAAAGTAAGTTTTTAACCTTATGCAAAAAGCATCCTGTTGGCAGAGCGTAAAATACCCTGAATGTATTCCCTGTACAGGGTAAGCCCCCACTTGACTAAAAGAAAAGGAGTGATCTAGGTATGTCTACTAAATTACATCTAACAGTTAGGCTCAGTTTCTGTGGAGTGCCATTACTCCCAGGTTCACTCTAACCCAGAGTGGTAGTACCTGTTAGGGTTACGCGTATGGTCAAATCATGTTGAAAGCACCAGCTCCCGCTAGATCATCGAAGTTAAGTAGCGATGAATATTTTTAATACTATGATGGGGAACCATTTAAGCAACAGTAGGTACTGTAAGCCATCAAAATGACTTGATTCAGCATTAAATGACCCAAAAAGAGTTGATATGCTGTAAAACAAACCAAAACAGCCTACGTTTTGGGTTCTATCTATGGGACTGTTGTATAGGATTACCTACCCCCCCCCCTCTAGACCATAAAAGAATGATTGGTTCGGTCTTATAAATTAGCTGTTAGACAGACAAGATGGGGAGTTAGTATGTATATAAATAAACATACTATTACCAAGTATTTGATTTTATAGGGCCAGGTTAGTTCAGTCGGTAGAGAGTTTGACTAGAAACCACAATGTTCCTAGTTTGATACCGGCCCCCACCAATTCAGCATATGAGTAGCACAGAGATGTGTGTGGTAAAGTAAGGAGCTGATGGTAGGTGTGGCGCTCCACCTTAGACGCAAAAACAATCTCCTTGGTCTAGCGCTAGTGAAAAGGAGATAGACTCCCTCACTGGTTGGCTGATACCGACTTTAGGCCACCCTGACAACTTTACTTACTTACATATCTCCTACTTCTCTTTGTGTGTGAGTAATTGGCTGACACAAAAGGGACAAGTAGATTTGTTTAAAAATTATACATATTCAGTAGAATCATGTGCAAAATAACCCTCTTAAGAAACAACTACACAAAAAATGTAAATTTGAATTTATAATGAATGCAAATCCCTAACATCGAGGCATAGAATATCCCCAGATAGGTTATTATGCCATTAAAATCAATATAACAATCTCATGCAAAAAATAGCTGTTGACTTGTAGATATTTTAATAAGTCAGTCATTTTGATTTTTTTTGGTGCATGAATGGGGGTGGGGCTTAACACATAACTGAATGGCTTATCAAAATAAAATCTATTTGTTAAACCAATAAATTGTCATTTTGTGGTTTGTCTATTCCATCTTAGTTCATCACAATAACTTTCTTGTACCATTATAATATGTGGCCTACGAAATCATGTCTCTCTTATAGTATGTGGGCTACCATAAAAAGCATATCATAAGGTTATAATAATAACTGCTAACCTTAACTCTAACCGTAACCTTATTTCAGAATTTTAGAATTAAATAGATCTCTGATTCATGTAAATTATGGATAAATTCTTTTTTAATTATTCTTAATTACTATAAACAACTTATGATTGAATTGCATTTCTTGAAATTGAATATATGTGAAAAATAATTAGTTTCAATAAATTGCCTACTACTTATATCTATAAATATACTCTTACTGGGGTAGGATACATTCAAACCGGGTAGGCCACATACTGTAACAGAATCAAAAAGTTAGGCCACATACTATAACGGCACCAATTTTTTGTCCTTCTCCTAAATTGAGGATGATGACAAAATAATTTTTCAAAGGCCTTTTTGCAATATGGAACTGAGAGAAAAATAACTTGTTTATTTATCTAATATTATTGCTCCTGCTATCATTTCAGCATTTTTTTTTTACATCTTTGCTTGCTTTCTGTGAATGCCTGTACCAAATTTGTTTTGTCCCTCCCTTTAAACATTTCTCAATCTCCATTTTGTTGACAAAATGGTTCCGCCACTGATTACAACTGACTTGATTGTCTACTAATACCATCAGAAGATTTGATTTTGGTACCTATTGGAATTGATTTTTTTTCTTTACCCACAAAAGATTTAGATCAGATATTGACTTGTCTTTGTCTCATGTTAGAATTTAAATTGAAGTTGTTCCATTTTATATATATATATATATATATATATATATATATATATATATATATGGCCATGAAACCTAAGGTCGCAGATAAAACAATCCATGTAATTAAATATATATACACAAACTAATATATATTCATTTATTATTATCATATTATAGCTCTATTTCAGATATTGAACACTCTCCTAATAATACTGCAAATATTAGCCCACCACTGACTCACCAACTGAGATAGTGATAATCATACATTGTTGTAATATATATATATATATTATGTTTTTTGAAGATATGGAACTAATTATTATTATTATTATTATTATTATTATTATTATTATTATACTCCTTGGTGGTTTTTCCCCCCGAAGTCTGAGTGACAGCAAATTTCCTCAGATTCCCAAGACTCTACTAAGTATCTTAGTTAATTTTAACAGTACTGTGGTCTGGATGGAGTCAATTCTTCCTCTGATCTCCAGTTCATCCAGTATCTTTTTCTGGTTCTTGGGGACAGTTCCAAGTGCACCAACAATGACTGGTACCATTTTTGTATTTACAATTTAAAAAAAAATACATAATGTATTTAAAAAAAGGTTTGTAAATACAAAAATAATGCTTTAAAATACTTTTGGTGTATGATAAGAAAAACTACAATGATTATTAAAAAAAATTCTGTCTAATTTACTTGTTTGTAACAGGTAACATAAAGCCATTTTTATTATGTAGAATTATTTCTAAATGCTTTTTTCTAGGATAGAATGACCCATATTTGATGTCAATAGTCTAAACATTACATGATCAGATATAATTTTGCTAAGCTTTGAAGTTAGGCTGCTTGTTTGAATGCAAAAAGCAGATGATTGTTTTGGCTTTTCTTCTTTTTTTTTTTTTTTTTTTTTTTTTTTTCTTTGCTAAAAAACAACACTAGAAAATATTGATGTGCAGCAGACACTTTTGCATTTCTTTTTTGTTTCTTTTTTTCTTCATTTGCCTTTTCTATTTTATATGTAGATAGATAAACATTTTTTTTTATCATTTATTTATTCATCTATCTTAGAAAAAGAATCTTTTTTTATTTATATATTCATAAATATTTTTCGTACACAGAATTAAAGTTTTTTTTTAAATTTTAGGAATCAACATATCTATACAGCTGTTTTTATTTGTTTTTGTTTTTTTTGGGGGGGGGGGGGGTAATTCAAAGAAAAAAATTTCAGGTGTATTTTTAATTCTTTTTTTTTTTTTAATTTCTAAGTTTTCTTTTAATTCTAAAATTTATATCAAATTTTTAAATTATATTCTTTTTTCATTTTAACAATTTTAGACTGAAATGGATTTTTTTTCCTTTTTTTTTTTTTTTTTTAATTTAAAATTTTTCTTTTTATTATTTTAAATTTAAAAAAAATAGATTAGTTGAAATCTTGATCAGATATCAAAGATTAAAGATTAATATTGTGCTCTCGAGAAGATAGATCAGATTATCAATCTTAGATGATTAAAATAATGTTGTTTTCTGAAAGATAAAAAAAAATTTAAACACAGCAGAAAAGTCATTGCAGTAGGTACTTTGTAGTAGTACTTATTACTTAATAACTAAGAAATTATACTGCAGTAATAACCATTTTTTTCCCACCACAGTCTCAAAAATAACCTTGTTTTATAGATATGAGGTTCTCAAAGAGATAGGGTATTATTGTTAATTCCCAAAAAAGTATTGTTTAATTTTCTTATCAGACCAAAATTGGACTTATATATGGTGTATTTAACAATTTTTTCTCAACTTCAAAGAATGAAAGTTCTGTCTCACTGGTCAAATAAACTTGGTTTTTAGTCAAGGAGATTCTACTTATGCAGCCTGTCTTGGACAGGAGTTATCTGATGGAGCCATTACTTTCTACAACTGATTGAATTCAGTTTTCCTTATAGACCAGTTGCCATACCAAAGTTAAAGAGCCTAGTCTGTCCTACTGTTTACCAATAGCTGGAGAGAGAATAATTGGATTCATGCCTTTCCCAAGTGTATTAGTGCTATGTGAAATGCAAACAGCCTCATTCAGAATTTAAATCCACTGCATACAACAAAGAGGTTGAGATGGAAGAATAAGAAGTACTAAGAGAAAAAGATAGAAGGCTAAGAAGTACAAAGAGGCAAGGCTAAGAAGTACAAAGAGGCAAGGCTAAGAAGTACAAAGAGGCAAGGCTAAGAAGTAGAACAGAAGAGGCAAGGCTAAGAAGGCTAAGAAGTACAAAGAGGCAAGGCTAAGAAGTACAAAGAGGCAAGGCTAAGAAGTACAAAGAGGCAAGGCTAAGAAGGCTAAGAAGTACAAAGAGGCAAGGCTAAGAAGTACAAAGAGGCAAGGCTAAGAAGTACAAAGAGGCAAGGCTAAGAAGTACAAAGAGGCTAGGCTAAGAAGTACAAAGAGGCAAGGCTAAGAAGTACAAAGAGGCAAGGCTAGAAGGATAAGAAATATTGTGTACTAATCTGAATTTAATCAGAAACTACTCAGAATTTTTCATTATTTAAACCCCTTTTTCTCATGGTCTTATTCTGCATCATTCAACATGCATAGAACCTACAGTCCACTTCCTACAACAAATCCCCCTTCCCATCCAACTATTTGTGCGATTGTTATTATTTTTACGAATGCATTTATCCAAGGTGGTAAGTATTGTTGGCTGCAAACCAGGAACCTTAATTCACCCTCCACCTCTTACCCCTTTAAGTCCCTGTTCTGATTTATTAAAGCATGTGACTATAACCCCCCCTATTCTGCCCATGCATAATGAAGTATATATAGAAACTAATCTTGACTAATATTCTCTTGATTATTATGCCCCCCCCCATTTGTGTCTTGTCTGCAATGGGACAGAAGGACAGAAAATTAAGGGATCTGGCATGTATATATCAAAACTTGTTTTAAAAAAAACAATGAGGACCGTCTAAGGTTGCATGCTCAAATTTTGATTGTATATAATATGAGGTTGTTCTTTATTCTATGTATTGACGATTTTGGGTAATATGACATAAGCAGTGACGTAGTTTATCTATAGAAAAATAGAGATTGAATTTCGATTATTAATAGATATAGTGAGGCTCCAGTTCTGGGAAGAGTGAAGTACCCTTTCATTGCTATCACTCCCAGTTCTACTCTGACCCTGAGTGGTAGTATATGTTAGGGTTAAATAGAACTGTTTTCTGGTTATCAGTATTAGATAAGAATATTTATCAATGAAAGACTGAACCATTTTTTTTATTATTACCATCAATTTTAATGAAACTTCAATGTCTTAGACAAACATAGGAAGTGATTATTTTCCTTGATTATTGTTGTCAAAGTTCCCATTGTTGTAGCAAAAAGACATTAGTAAAGGTCTAATCACAAATAATGATTTCAAATCAAGAAAAAGAAAATAGAATAAATTTTTTTTTTACAACTAAGTGACCTAATATAAATAATAATAAATGGTTCTGATTTTTCACTTTTTTTGGTCCAATATTGTATAGGTATATATATGCCCTTATGCAAATTAATTGGAACAAAATGAATAATTCCATTATTATTATTATTATATCTACTAACTCTCTGTAAGGCTTGCCAGTGTGTTGGTGCTGCATTAGAATTGTTGTACTTCCTTGAAGTAACGTCCATCACAGACAATGGCTATAGGACAACTAATTGACAGTCAAAACAATAGTGTCTGGGCATGATAAAAAAAAAATTGATGCAATCACAGATGACTCAATATTTTTCAAAGCCAAACAAATTTCCTCATACACCCCAAAAATAAATTCATATTACTGCACACCACTGCAAATGACCTAATCTGAAGAAAAAATAGAAATCAATTATACCCTGTCACTCCAGTGGGTCTAAGACTGACCATATAATGAAAGAAAGGAAACTAAAATGGTTGTTTCAATTAATTTGTACACAGAGTGTATAGATATGTTTGATAAGCAAAATATTGACCATTTTTTTACTTTAGACATTAACTGCAGTTTCTATTCACTGCCAATGAACCCAGTTTTATGCCCTCGTGAATGTTACATTTTTGGGGGCCCCCTTGCAAATTTAATGCATTTTATATTGCAACTGCACAAAAGTGTTTGTTGAATTTACGATTTCAGTATCCGTTGTTGTCGAAATTTAGTGAGTGCAGCGTAGCAGGCTTGCCTTCTGGTACAAACCCAGGAACAGCTCCTTGACGGTTGGGAATCTTTGCGCACAACAATTACAGGCCGTTACTTCCAGGGTTTGTTGAATGCTGCAGCCATTGAAAAAGGAGCTATAAAATTTGGCACCATACCCAACCTCCTCTTTTCTCCCCCCTTCTCTCTCCCTCCCCCCCGTTCTCTCTCTCCCTCTTCCCGTTTCTCTCTCTCTCTCCCCCTTTCTCTCTCTCTCTCCCCCTCTCTCTTCCCCGTTTCTCTCTCTCTCTCCCCCCTTTCTCTCTCTCCCTCTCCCCTCTCTCTCCCTCTTCCTCTCCCTCTCCCCTTTCTCTCTCCCCCTTCTCTATCTCTCTCTCCCTATCTTTCTCTATCTCTCTATCTCTTTCTATCTATCTCTCTATCTCTTTCTATCTCTATCTCTCACTCTTTTTCTCTCTTTATTTCTCTCTCTTTTCTCTCCCTCTTTCTCTCTTTCTCTCCCTCTTTCTCTCTTTCTCTCCCTCTTTCTTTCTCTTCTCTTTCTCTCTTTCTCTCCTCTTTTCTCTCTTTCTCTCCCTCTTTCTTTTCTCCCTCTCTCTCTCCCTCTCTTTTTCTCTTTCTCTCCCTCTCTTTTTCTCCCTCTCCCCCTCTCTCTCCCTCTTTCCCCCCTCTCTTTCTCTCTCCCTTTCTCTCCAGTGTTTACATGACACAGTTATTTTTCTTCTCTTGGCAACATTCCTATAAAGCCATTTTAGTAGAATCTTGATCTTTTTATTGTCTGGTTTATAAAAGAAACGTTGTTTTGTGAAATTGTGTTTGATAAGTAAATAAAAAGAAGCAGCTGAATAACATGAGGTATATTTAGTCGTTGAGGGTAAAAATTTGCAGTTGTAATGGTGATAATCAGTTCTTTGAATTTCTTTGGACAATTGCATCTCTGTATTGTGCCTTTGTCACTGTCAACACAATATTTCACCTGCCTTGTTGGCTGGGCTTAGAATATGTTGACTGTATCCCCTCCAGAGGAGTAAGACCCCCCCCCCACAAAATTAAAGATTGGTCTTCCTGGCAGAAAGTTCAACTAGCAATGGATTTGAGGACAGTTGCAAACGATCTTGAATGCTTTCTGTCCTCGTCTCTCATTGGCCAATTTTTACCAGAATTACCTGCTGTTGTTGGGAAAGTTCATAGATAGAAGTGATAATTTTACACATATCTTATACCCAGATAATCCAACAACTTGAAACTGTATAAATTATTAGTATTAGATAAGAATACTTGAAACTTTACAACTGTGTACAAATTATTTGTATTAGATAGGAACACTTAAAATAACAAATGATTATAGACAAATTATTTGTATTAGAAAGGAAATACTTATACATCATACAACTGTATGAAAATTATTTGTATTAGATAGGAGTAGTTTATATCATACTAGCGACGGCTACCTGGTGTCGCCTGGGTAGAGGGGGATTTTTTTTTAAAGCTAGTCCCGCTATCCATTATTACTGAATCATGATTGAATCCTTGTGGGATGCCCCATTTAAATCCCTATGTAAAAAAATAGACCTTGCATTGATCCAGCTACTCGGAAAAGAAATGTTAATGTCTACTATCTAAATATTAAATGAAAAAAATAAATCCATGCTGTTATCATTTAAATTTTATTTTTTAATTATCTTCACAATATAAATCAAATCTCTATTATTATTATTGCTCAAAAACCAAGCCCTGGTGATATTTAATGTGTATATATATATATTTACTTTGTCGTTAATTGTTTTATTTTCGAAGTTTCCTCCAGACATACATATACACACAACTGCCCTTTATATATGTATAGATAACTGTGTGCCTCAGTGGTGTCATGGACTATTGATGATAATAATTATGATTAAAGAAAATATTGTTTTCATTTTCTGTATGGATTTTGGACATATATGATTTATTGTTCAATATAAATAAAATGCGGAACTTCTGCCCAAATGAAATCCTTTGGGCTTCATTGTCCTGATGAGAAATAAAAGGCACAATGCCAAGATTAACTTTTTAAGGAAGATGTAGGCCAAGACAAACATCTTGACAATTCACTGCCAGTCGCCACCCTCCTTCAGTTTCAAATAATTTCCCTCTACCTTGGTTGGCCACACACATGGACTCGACCTAAATACTAGCACAAAGCATTTGATTGGTCTTTGTGTAGTTTTCAAATAATTCTGCTGTGACTATTGCTTTATTTATATTGTGGATACTAATACATAAAACCTCTAATGGTGAAGTTCCAGTTGTGGAGGAATGGGGAGTGTGGAGTATTCCTTCATTGCCATTACTGCCAGGTCCACTTTGATCCGTAGTTGTAGTACCTGCTAGGGTTCCATCTATTGGTTAAATAGAAAAAATGAGTTTTAAAAAAGAATTATTTTGGGTGGGAAAAAAAATTTGAATACCATCAAAAATGAATAAAACAAAAACATCTTCGGCATGAAATAACCCAATGGGTTGACATGCCATAAAACCCAACCAACCTATTTCTCTTACTACTTATATATATATATATAGCAATAATATAGGGTTATCACATGCTCACTTAGTGAGTTATTGATGAACCAAGTTTTTTTTTTTACTAGTGGAGTGCTCAATATCAGTGATAGAGCTATTATATATAAAAAATATATATATAATCCACAGACACAGTCTTTCGACGTTTATGTCGCATCAGTGCAGCTTGACTTTTTTAATAACTATTTCTAGCTGGAGTAAAACCCGACAGAATTTTTGTCTGTCAAGCTCATTATCCTCATGGCTATCAGATACTCTCAGTCAGAAGCGAACAATTGGTACATACTTATGCAGATGTATGTTTTTAAAATCACTAGAGAACTCAAGTCTGCAAACAACAGGCAAGTAAATATATATATATTTCCTCTGTCTTATAAACACGCGGTAAGAAAAAACCTGGCAAATAATTTGATAGTAAAAATATACTACCAAACTTCACCTGGGGAAAAACATGAAACAAAGAAAAGACAAATAGGGTCATACGAACCGAAAATAATTGATTAATACTATAACACTTGGCCAAAAAAAAATTATATATATATATATATATATATACGAAATATATATATATAAACCACTAGGATTATATAAAGCTAAAATGTAAAAAGTGCTCAATACCTAAGTAGAGCAAATAATAAAGTTAAACCTAATGAGTCAGATATACCTACTAATAGTTTCACTTAGTAGCTCATCAGGGCAAGAATATATATATATATATATATAAATAAACAGTTTAAATCTCCTCTAAGGTTTATTCAATAACTAATAGTTTCATGTGTTTTTCTTAAAATACAAAAAAAGATCATCAGATAGAACTTTTTATGAACCCAAAATGGTCTGTCCATTCCTGGGCCACCTTCAGGCAAAATCGAATATTCATTAATATTTACCACATACCCGGGTTAGGCACAAGGCCCTATTAATGAGGGACCACCCACAAACTGAAGTTCATGGGAGGCGGGTGCAAGAATGTGTTGATCCCGTCGGCATTCCTCCTCAAAGGGGGCCCCTCAGGCATTGGCAATAAACCCAGCCCTGCCCCTTTAAATCGAGGGGGCAGGTGTTGCCTGGGGGAATGGCCCCCTGGGATCAACAATGTTAACTTATTCAGTTTAGGGCCGAAGCGACCGGACTGTCCAGTCGAAACTAGAGTTTTTTAATGTCCCTGCAGAGTTTTGAAGTGGGCCAGTTTCTGTTTATATACTTCTGTAAGGATATCTTTTAACTTTTTTTGTTTTTTTATAAAATATCATTTATGTTCTTTATTTATTTATCTTCTGATTCATTCAATTCCTCTGAGGGCTGCGTCATTTTGGCAGTCACATGGCTTTTGTCACCCAATGGAATTTTATAAGCTGGCAAAGAGCCGCCAGAATCTGACGACTCTGGTCTCAACAAAAAGGAGGATGAAGAATAGGCTAGTTGAAATGAGAAAATACTATAAAGATCAAAACTATAATAAAAAGAAAATGTTCCTTAGTATATTTTACCTCCCACAATGTAAAACAAATTGACTCCACACTAAAATATAAATTTAACTTTAAAATTGCACTGCAGTATATTTTTTTTGATTGGTTTGTTTGTTTAATGGGATATCAACTCTTTTCAGGTCATTTAATGTCAAAACAAGTAATTTTGATAAAAGTTTCTATTTTTTGAATTGGTATAAATAATTTTCATTAACTTCATTTGGTTTGCTTTTGTTTGGTTCAGATTGGTTTGTTTAATGGTATAATAACCCTGTGGGTTATTTAATGCCAAAAACTGTTAGTTGGTACTCCAGTTTCCTTACTGCTGTAATTTTTATAGATGTATTTTATATCTGATTCGTAATTTTTTATATATTTTTGAAGATCAAAAAAATGAAATAACCAATTTATGATAAAAAAATGCAATTTTGGTGTGAACAAAAAAAAAGTTGTATATTTATGTATTGGTTAGATTTTTAAAACCTTTCTAGAGAGCCTTACTCTATCTTAAGATACATTCACTGTAGGCTCTTCAGAGGGGTAGGTAGGACCTACTTCAATACAACCAGAAACAAGGTTTGTCCTGGGAATGGCACTAAACTGGAGATCATAGAGTACCCCTTCATTGCCATTGCTCCCAGGTCCACTTTGATCCAGAGTGGTAGTACCTGTTAGGGTCCCATCTATATAAATAAAAATTATTGGTATTCAATAGGAATACTTAATACTGCATAGCTAAACTATTTGTATTAAGAATAGTTACTTGAATCCATACAACTGTGTGTAACTTAGTATTTGACAGGAATACCTGATACCATATAAGTGTGTGCACATTATTTGTATTAAGATTAGATACTTGAAGCTATAATTGTTTATTGAGGATTATTATTGTGATGATACCAAATAATTCTGCAACCAAATGATTATTTGTAAGGGTTTAAATTCAAATATAAGAAGGATCATAAATATATTAAGTTACTAATGAGTGTATACAGTATATAAAATGTACGATTTTAATATTGATGATATAACAAAAAAAAAAAAAAACAATTTATTTGTCTGAATTTTTTAGATTAGGCTTGATAATTTATATTATTTAAATTTTGGACTGTTTTCATCTTTATTTTTATATTCACAACATTTTGGACTGATGTGCCCTCTGGCCTTCTTCAAGTGTTTCTTGTCTAACTCGGGGAGCCTTCACAGAACTTTAAACCAAACCTTTATTTAATCCATTGGGTTAGTTTGTTCTCATTTCAAAACCATGACTGGGTACAAGTGTTAATCTATGTTAAGTATTCAATTATTTTCGACCGTAGTGAGGATTGAACCTGCGACCTCCAAATGCTTGTCACTTAGAACTATATTAACTCAACCCTTATATCCGTTGCGCTATGTGTCCAACTGAACAATCTATCTTAATGGATTGAATAAAGGGTTTGGTTCTTTGAAAGCTCTCAGTTATGACATTGAAGGCTCCTGAATTCGACAAGAAGGTTCCAGAGTTGACCAAGAAATACCTGTAGAAGGCCATAGGGCATATCAGCCGAAACATTGTGTATATAACAAAGATGCAGACAACAGTCTGAAAAATCTAAATAATACAAATTTCTGTTCATTTTAAAATAGTTCTTCTAATCTGATCACAGGTATGTAATATGTATTCTTCCTTTTCGTCACTTTTTGATTAGTAGAAAAATAATTCAAGATTTCTTGCATGCATTTGTAACCAGTCTTTCTATTTTGTTACTAAAGGCTTTAATCACCAGTAAAAAAAAAAGTATATATATATAATTATATATATATATAATATTGTATTTTTGTTTTAGACTTACACCTTGATGCCATGAGAATCATAGTGACCTGCTTCTTTTTTAAATTGTTGATCACCATTCAAATATTGTATTGGTTGTATATACATACATATATATATATATATATATATATATATATATATATATATAATCACTTTGGCGTTGTATCTTCTGAATTCAAATTTTTTTATTTATCTTGTGAATTATATTCAATTTTGTTTAATTTATTAAGAAAATTGAATATATATATAATATATATATATATATATATATATATATTCTTTTATCGATTCATTAACTCTTTCTGTATTGTTTTTTTTTTTCTTTCTAGAACCTCTCATCCAAAACCGGGGATGAAATCAGTGTTACTATGGGACAAGACATCATCCGTATCACAACAGAAAATCTGGTAAGTTTTTTTCACTTATAAATATTTTGTCAGAACCACACACCACTTCTCTCTGCCACATCTTTTTTTGTCTTGATCAACAAGTTTCTTGGCAAAAATGTTAGCCTTGTTAGTGGGGCTTCGAATATGCTGACTATCACGGAAGACAGGTAAGATCTACCCCACCCTCCAAAAGGGGTATCCTGGATATGACACTAAACTGCATCTGATTGGGAAGCTCAAGTTCTGGAGATCAGGGGATTGTGAAGTACCCTGCTTGCATTACTCCTAGGTCCACTCTATTTATTCTTGAGTAGTAGTATCTGTTGAATGGTTGTTTTGTTTTATGGCATATCAATCCTTTTTGGGTTATTTAATGCTGAATCAAGTAATTTTTGATGACCAAAGGACTGGTTGCTTACAGTACATACTTACAGTACCTACTGTTGCTTAAGTGGTTACCCAATTAAGTATTGAACAGACTCATCTTGTTATGGATCTATCCATGGGTCGAATAGTTCTGTTTAAGAATTATTTGTATTCGATAAGACCATGTGCAAAAAAAAAAAAAAAAGACAAACAAAAAAAACTTTTAAGGAACAACTACACAAAAAATGTAAATATGAATATACAATGAACCCAATTCCCTAACCTCTTGGCACCATATCTGCTTCATTATTATATCCTTCATTTTTTTTTTTTTTTTTTAATTAAAAGAAAAAAATATCTTATGAATCTGACTTCATGTTTCTATGACCATAAATGTTTCTGTTCTGTCGTAAAATCAAGGAAGGTTGACCCACATGTAAATATAACAAGAGGGTTTATTTTCAAGAAGAAATACAATACACGGTTTGTAACAATTCATATAACCATTTTAGGGCTGTAGTTTTACAGTGGAGATTTTTTTGTGGCATAAAGTTTGATTCTTTCTTGAAGTAGAAAGATGTTGTATCAGTTTTAATCCTTGTCAGCTGATCTTTCTTTAAAGTAGAAAGTTTTATCAGAGTTGATCCTTCCTTTAAGCAATCCATCTAGCAAGTATTTTTAGGACAATTTATCATATAAGTTGTGGTCTTTAGCACACCTTATACCAAAATAATCCAACAGAATTGAACTAAGGTAAAATATGATTAGTCTTACTGTTCTCCCAGCTTTGAGAGCTGGCCACTAAATAATCCTCAGACTAGTCCATATTGTGGGGGTAATATGTCTACTCCATAACAGTTTTGATTATGAAAAAAGGAAATTTGCTATAAAAAGATATTTTTTGGTCTATTCCGAGGTGAACTTGAAATGCATGTGCACCGTTAAATGTTTGCTGTGAAAATATTCAAATTGAAAGGTGCTATTTTGTTTTGCTGATTTAGCTCCATTGGTAGAACACTCATCTAGAAATCATAAGGTTCCAGGTTTTTACCAGTCGACAACTCAGTGTCACAGCTTGGGTAATTGATTTGTACAGTAAAGTGGGAGTTGATGGTAGGTGTTATGCTCCATTTCAGCAAAAAAACAATCTCCTTGGTCTAGCATGGGTGAAAAAGTGATAGACTACCTTGCTGTCTGGCTGATACTGACAATAGGCCACTCTGCCAACTTTGCTCACCTTGTTTTGATGATGTAACTGATTTGAGGGTACTTTTTTGAGAGAAGTCATGGAAATCAAAAATCAAAATTAAGAATGGATATTATTTGGAATTCTATGGAATTCTAATTCTAGTTAATTGAGTAGGGATATGTAAAGAACTCTCTTGATTACGATATTGTCTCTGCATGTTTCTTTTATCACCCCACATGTGCGTGAGCATGCACTGTTTTTTTATATAGTCTATCAAATCTGGATTATATCTACTTGGTGGGAGTCACTGTGATGTAGTGACTAACGTGTTGGAGAGCAAGATCGTAGTAAGCGAGTTCAAACTCCAGTCACACTATTAAATTCACTTTCAGACTAATACCTGTTATGTTTTTAACATACAGATGAAATTATATGGAGGATAGGAATGATAAATGCAAGACCAGGTTTGTTATAAAATTAACAAGTATTTATTAAAACACAGAGTAGAAAATGCTTCAATCTCTCAAGCAAGCTTAACCAGGAACTGAACGCTGCATTCCAGACGAAAACAAACGAATGTAAACAAAACGCCATCAACACGTAAGATGACAGAGACCTCACTTTCGGCTTTGGCAAATCAAAGGGGAGCAACTCTATTTTTGTTTTAAGTCTATTTTGTTAGGTGTTCCTAACAATACCCTTGGGAAAGGTATGAATCAAATAGTTGGACTGTTGATCAAACAAGGCATTAAAGAACTTTTGAAGAACTCATTCAAATAATAATGTCATTGTTTTTGCATGCCTATTAATCCAAGAGGCATAACAAGAAGTGTCACAATCGTTTTTTAAAAAATTGGTTGGCATTCCTGCACAACTTGAAGTGTAAAATCCCTTGGCATTAGTTATTTTCTGATATTTTTATTTTTAAAGTAATTCACTTTAAAAACAATTTGATCTTGTCTTTTCAATTATTGGTTCCCATATTGTGTTCATTTCTATACTTGGTCTACTCAAGAGGCCACTAAAGCCCAGCATATGCAGTGCTTCTTTAAGACGTCTTCTTTTCAAATGTCCTTCTCTATCTATTATTTTTACTTTATCCTACAATTTAGTATTTTAGTATAATGTAGAATGAAACATTAAAAAATATAGATTTTATAAAAATCAACATTTTTTTTTATTTGAGGCAACAGTTTTATTTTATATAAAGTTTTTGTGCAAAGTATAAAATTATCCTGTGAGTTTATAATTCTTACATGTTTATGCCAAGAGCAGAAAAAAATCATGGATGCCTGGATAGAAATAAATAAATAAATATATATATATATATATTATAGAGAGAGAGTAGTTTTGGAAAAGTGCCTGTGAGTTCATCAAATAATTCAATATATTGGATCTTTTTCTCTCCCTCTCCCCCCTTTCCCTCCCCTCACACATGAGCAAACGTCCTGAAACCTTTTTCTCTTACATGCTTCCATGCACCTAGCCCATTTTCCATCAACCCCCACTATTGCTTTTTTTTTTTTCAATTCTATTGAATGCATAAGAAAAAACAAATTATAATAAAATGAAGATTTGTAAAATCATATCCAACTACATGCCATTAACCTCTATTATTTGCATATATATATATATATATATATATATATATATATATATATTGGTTAGGAGGTTGATTTAGAAGGCTATCACAATGCAGGTGTAAATAAAAAAAATAATAATACGGTAACAATGGTGTTGTGTGTTAACCTGTATTTAATTCTTGAATTTTCGAGATAAAATCTCTTTTTCAAAAGATCACTGGAAGTGAAGCAGTCTAGTTATGGCATTTCTTTTTAAATATATAAACTAACACTTTATATACATATTTATATATATATAACACTTATATATATAAAAGTGTTGTTCTGGTTCCAACAGGAGAAAATTAAATATTTCATAAAAAAGAAGGTCCGCAAAATGGATTATGTTTTTAGAAAAAAATGTTTATTATTTTTATCTTACATTTGCGACACGTGTTTCAGATCTTCTGGTATCTTCTTCGGGGGATGATATCATATATATAATATATATATATATATAATAAAGAAAAGCATGTGAGTCTATCCCCCTTTTGTTAGCACTAGACTAGAAAGATTGTTTTTGCTTAGGTGTAGTAGCATACCTACCATTTGCTCCTAGATGCTTTACTGGACAGATCAGATTGCCTTAGCTGTGCTGAGTTGGCAGGGACTGGAATCAAACCTGGAACCTCGTGATTTCTAGGCAAATACTTTACCAACTGAGCTAAACCATCCCTATATATATATATATATATATAATGTATGTATGTACATTTCGACCTATTATGCCTCATCAGCAGAGTTATAGACTGGAAGCCGCTTTGTGTGTGATTCGAACCCTAACTGCCAGGCTGACAAGCGGGGATTCTATATATATATATATATATATATATATATATCTGAGGAAAAAATGAGTAAAGAAAAGAAATGTAGATGGATAAAAATGAATTTTATCGATATCACTTTTAATCGATAAAACTCATTTTTATCCATCTACATTTCTTTTCTTTACTCATTTTTCCTCATATTGTCGGATTCATTTCCCATTCTCACACATATATATATATATATATACATCTCAGTCATCTCCAGACATGTATTTCGAAGTTTACTTCTCATCAGTGCGCCTTGACTTTTTAACAGCTACCTCTAGCCGGGATCGAAACCTGACAGAATTTTTGTCTGCCAATTTCCATAACCTTGCAGCCATCAGCGGCTGTCAGTCTGGGGTGAACAATTAATTGATACATACAGGGTATGTTTTTATAATCATCAGAGAACTCACGTCTGTAAACAGTGACTGGCGAGTAACGTCTTACGCTAAACGGTGAAATTTCAATTAATGTCTCCCTACAGTGCTCTACAATGGGATATTATTCAATTGCAACTCAAGCATTTTCACTGTAGTAGCATTAGTAGTTCATCCAAAAAGTGCTCAATATATTACATAAACATAGAGTATTAGTAGTTATAGAAATGCATTCTCTCTCTCTCTCTCTCTTTCTCTCTTCATTAGCCACCATTAGAAACATTATTTACCAAAAGGACATATGATTAAGAGATGAATAAACAAAAACTGCAAAAGTATAAACAGAAAGGGAGAGAAAGAAAGAAGTGTAAAGTAGGAGAGGGAGAAAAACAGCTAGAATTACAAAATAATATAACGTTTCAGAAGTAGATATGTAAATCCACAGACAGACAGCAATGATAATTTCAAAGGAAAAATATCAACTGAAAAGTTTACTGAATTTATTAACTAAAGTCAACACAACAATAAAAAGATAGAAATGGTGATCAAATATTTCTCTGAATGTTTGAGATGAGGCTTGAAGATTAGTATTATCTGTGTTATTCGCAGTTAGAAAAATAATTAATTAACACAACTCCTACCCCAGCTATGGTTAGCGGAATGAGAACAGGATATCCCCATGGAATAAATAAAGGGTTAGGTTCAAAGTTCCGTGATGGCTCCCGAATACGACAAGAAAGTTCCCAAGTTCGACAATAAATACCTGAAGAAGGCCGGAGGGTATATCGGCCAAAACGTTGTACAAATAACAATGAAGATGGGGACAATAGTCTGAATAACGCAGATAATGGTGATCAAATACTCCCTCTTTCCTGCTGGCAAGTATATATAAAATGTAATTGTCCACCCTATTTAGCCACCCTGTCGGCTGGGGCGTTAGAATGCATCGACTGCACCTCTGCAGAGGGGTAAGACTCCCCCAAAGGGGCCACTTGTTGGCCGTGGGTGGCGACCCGTGATGCTTAAGGATAGAACCCAGGTGGATGAGCAATCCATGACTTGCAATATTCCACTTTAGGCTAATCTTGGGCTAGACGGGTGGTCGAAGAGGCCCACTACAATCAATCGGCTGGTCACATCAAGCCCTAGCACCTATATGATTGCCCCAACAGCAACCCTTAATCCTTCTTATCATATGGGTGCTAGAAGGCAGTGGTTGAGGACTTACATGTCCTGGGAATGATGTTAAACTCTATCTGATGGTGAGGTTCCAGTTTTGGAGGTTTGGGGAATGTGGAGCATCCCTTCATCACCATTGCTCCCTGGTCCACTCTGACCCGGAGTGGTAGTACCTGTTAGGGTTCCGGAGTGGTAGTACCTGTGAGGGTCTTAGTCTCCTGTTAAACTGCATCTAGTGGTGAAATTCCAATTCTGTAGCTCTGGAGAGTGTAGAGTACCTCTTTATTGCCATTTCTTTTGGGTCCACTCAGACCCGGAGTGGTAGTACCTGTTAGGGTCCTATCTATGGGTTAGATAGATCAAAAAATGAGTTTTAAATAAATGTGTTTAAAAAAGATAATTGGATACCCAACAACCATGAATAAAACAGACATCTTGGCATGAAATAACTAAAAGGTTGACATGCTGTATGTTAAGTTTTTATGGGTCATCCTTTGGCCTTCAAGCAAGAGTGCTTGTTAGCAGAAATCCTTGGTAATCTTTTGGTAAAGAATCCTCAGTATTGTAAGTTTCTTCATCAATGGTCGCATGTATACTGTGGAAGGATCAGTGTTTAAGTAGTTAATCAGCCGAACATTATGGCTGTTGATTGGCATAGGAATAAGCCACGTGACCTCGGCTAGTCTATAAATTCAGGTGGGGAATTGGAGCAACCTTATATACAGAATATTCCAACACTGTAAAATCCAACCAACCAGCCAGACAGCCTCTCATTTTCTGCTTCTTTTTTTCCCCCCCCATCTTCATCCTTAATGGAGAATTTTACATCGGCTTCTCTTACAATCTATATATCAATACTCATGTTCCTTAAAAGTACAACCGTTATCATCTTGCAAAACCCCCCGATTAAAAATGAGATCGTCCAAATCCTTCAAGATAAAATGAAAAAAATGTAAATTCTGATTATCTGGTGTTGCTTATCTGCCAAATTCTTATTTCTTATGAGTGTCGTCACCTCAGCTAAATAATGTACCATTCCATTTTTATTATAAAGAAAGAAAGGGAAGAAAAATTACAGGCTACACAGAAAAAATATAATAAGAAAGAAATAAAGAAAAGAGAGTAGGGGAAAGATACACACGGAAATGATAACACTAATTTGTTTCAATCGAACATATTGAAAAGAAGGAAAGAAAGAAAAAAAAAGAGAGAGAGAGAGAGTTAAATCAAGATTATTATACTTTTTTCCTATTGATCTATTTTTCAATCTCTCTTAAGTAACATATCAAACATTGTAATAATTAAATTATCATACTGTGGTATATCAACAGATCGTGCTAGTATATTTTATTATTTGTTATACTCATTAATTAACCTAGAACTTTTGATCTCTATTCATCTATCCAGAAAAACCGCAAAAAGCAACAAACAGAATATTAGTCTCAGTCGGTTATTATGGTTTAATCAAATAATCAAAACGTTGGTTGGTTGTAAAAAAAAAAAAAAAAAAAAAAAAGGATTTTACTTTGGTTTAATATAATTCTGGTTTTTATACCATCTAGCAGGACCTGTGGATATACCTAAAGTCGGTATCAGCCAGTCAGCGAGGGAGTCTATCCCCTTTTCAATAGCGCGTCTAGATTGTTTTAGCATCTGAGGTGGAGCGCCACACCTACCATCAGCTCCTTACTTTACCGCATAGATCCCTGTGCTACTCATATGCTGAGTTGGCGGGGACCGGTATCGAACTAGGAACCTTGTGGTTTCTAGCCGAACGCTCTACCGACTGAGCTAACCCGGCCCCTTATACCAAAAGTACAATACAAAAGTACAATAATTTAATTATTACAATGTTTGATATGAGTATATATAAAAAAGATATGAAAACCCACAAAATGCTGTTAAAGTGAAAACATATTATAACTTCGCTGATATTGAACAATATTTCGATTTTATGAAATCGTCATCAGAGCTTGTTTATACTCCGTGTTGTTAAGAGCGGAGACAAAAGTCATATGAGTTCAAAACAAAAACCTTGACGTTGCAAAAAAGAAAAAGTTATACAATAGTTTCGAATGTGAGCCACTTCCGCCGCATTTTTCTCAGTCATCAGATTATGTATATCTTATTGTAACAGTTTTTAAAAAAGAAGATATATTGACAAGATTAGACACTAGACGAATTCTCTTTCTAATCACAGTAATTAAAACTTGGGAATCCATAATTTCAGGATTGCAGCCCAGAATGTTTTCTGTTTGCTCACAGAGTTGGTCTGATTCCAAAATGGTATGATATGTTGGGCTATGGCCTCTAGAAGTAAAGTGAAAAAAATGTGACAGACTGACACTTGTATTTGTTATATATATATATATATATATATATATATATATATACATTAATGCAGATTCACACACACACACACACACTCTCTCTCTCTCTCTCTCTCTCTATATATATATATATATAATTTTTTTATTTGAAAGAAAGAGAGAAAATTAACTCATTTTTATCATCGCAAAAAGTTTTCTTGGAATTCAAATAATGTTTGATTTCCCTTTTCAAAATGTTCCACTGCAATGTATCATTGCTAATAATTCTAGTCATCATAATCTATGTTATTTGTCAATAAATATATTATATTTTAAAGCCTTTTGTTTATTTTTATCAATTTTTTAAAGATTTTATGTTGATATTTTTTTACTAATAAAAAACATAAATTTTGTAAATTCTAAAAAAAATTACCCAGTACCTTTAGTCATTAGTGTGGTGCTCTCATTTTTAAGGGTCACGAAGGCAATTTTTGGATAACCCTCTCTTAGGCTAAACTTATCCCTGTATGTATGTATATATATATATATATATATATATATATATATATATAAAATACACTTTTTAAATTAAAAAAATTCATCTTTTATTTGGAGTTGGTAAAATGCTAATTTCTTAAATTATTCATAAGGCTGGCCTAAATTGATATTTAAAAAAGAACTCTTGGAAGACCTAGTGTTTTAAGGGTTAATAGTGAATTTGATTCTCACTGGGTGCCCTATACTTTCTTTCCTTGTGCTTAACCTAGTATATGACAACTGTGTTAAAGAAAAACATTTAGTGAACTATGCCTCCCTTTCCTTCCACCCTCTTTCTTTTTAAAAACAAGAATTGTATAAGTTATATATTAATATTGATAATATTGCGTGCTATATTTATAAGTAAATAGTGCTTAATATGTGGATAGAACATTATATCTAAGTTAGGGTAGCATAGAAATGAAGTCAGTTGTGCTTGGTTACTGTCAGTTTCTCACCTATGCGATTTTCAAAACAGTTTGGATTGAGAATCGAATAGGCGAGAAACTGTCAGTAACCAAGTGCCATTGATTTTATGTCCACGCTACCACAAACTTATATATATATAAAGTTTGGGTGGGTATGAAAAAATTAAATATGATGAGTAATGGAACATTTGCTCATCATTCTATAACTTTAGTTTGACTCGAACCAACCACGTTTATGATAACCTAACTGGTTTTTGAAGGAGCTCTCCCTCTCTCTCTTACTCTACCTTAATCTCTACTACCCAGCCTTGCCGAATCTTGTGCTAGTAGCAGTAGGCAAAGCAGCATCACTTGTAGCACCAACAGCTGCAGTAATAAACACTATTGTTGTATTGATAGTGTACAAGCTAAGTGTTTATTCCACTACTGCCACCCGCAGAAGATGGGAATGGCCTCGGGCAAATCTATTTGGTTTTAAGGCTGCCAACCCTTCCTGCTTGACTTGTCCAAGCTTCGTAAGTTTTGTCCTATCATTTTTTAAAAAAAAATTTTTTTTTTTTTTTTACTGCCTTTATTGTCTTCCATAGGTCTTATGAGGGATCATTTTGGGAAGCCACTTTTTCTTTTGTCAATCAAGTAGAATATTTCATTAATAATTTGTTTTTAAGTGATAATTTTCAGAACATTATTGGTCAGTTTTTATTTCTTGGTTATATTGTTCCTAACACATTCTCACACACACAGACACACACACTTCACGCACACAAACTTATTTGCATGTGTGTGAAGTTGTGTTATATATATATATATATATATATTATAATGTTATGTTTCTTAAGAAGTAATACAGTTGAGTCACACTGAAAACCCCAGTTCCTGCTAGATCACCAAAGTTAAGCAGCAATGAGCCTGTCCAATACTTAATTGGGTGAGCACTAGCAGGTACTGTAAGCAAGCCAAGTTCTTTGTTTATCAAAATGACTTGAAAAGAGTTGATATCCCGTAGAACTAAAAACAACCAACCAACCTAAAAAAATAATGTTTCTGTACACATGCAACTTCCTTCTTCATTTCCATGTGAGGCATTAGTCCTCCTTGGGGATTAGTGTGGGCTGAGAATTGGTTTATAGTAGAAATTTGTTCAGGTTTACTATGAGATTCAATCTGTAACTGTTATAATATTAAGATGAATGAATGAGAGGAAATTTGGTTTCATGCCTTCATCTAAGATATTAGTAAGAAATAATGCAATGGTTTGTTGTTGTCATTTAAATCATTCTTACATACACTTTTCTTGATATCCTACTTTGCGTATATGTGTTTGTATATATATATATATATATATATATATATATATATATATATATATATATATACATACATACATGTGTATGTGTGTTTATATATATATAAACCTGTATATTTTGTTTTGTTTTACACCATATCAATATATATATATATATATATATATATATATACACACATGTGCATAAACCTATATATTTTGTTTTGTTTATTTTACACTATATCAATATATATACATTTGTGTGTGTGTGTGTGTGTGTGTATATATATATATATATATATATATATATATATACTTGCTTATCCTCAATTACGTTGAAATCACTAGGATTAAGTAGCGAAGAGTCTGTTTGATACTTAAATGGGTGACTAAGCAATAGCAGGTACTGTAAGAAACTGAATATCAAAATGACTTGATTCGGGGTTAAGTGACCTAAAAAGGGTTGATATGCCATAAAACAAAACAACCAAACCAAAATATATAGGTATATGCATGCATGTATATGTGTGTGTGTGTGTGTGTGCATGCATGTATATGTGTGTGTGTGTGCATAAATGTATATATGTGTATACATATATTGAATTTTTCAGATAAACATAAATAATATTTGATATGTATATATCTCTAAAAGTCTTGTGTGTGCACATTACTCTGGGGTACTGTCCTAACTAGGTCCTCCTCTTCATTTATGGATTTGTACCACACTTAGCTACGGTCAGAAAATATATGCTGGTGTTTTATTATCAATTCTTACTTTATTTGTTAACTAGAAGTGGCTACCCGACGGCATTTAAAAAAAGTTAGTCTCACAGATCTATTATTACTTATCGCAGGTTGGATCCTCGCTGGATGCGCCATAAAAAACCCCATGTAAATATAACAATATAGTAAGAAATTTGAATTCAATAGTTTACAATTTTTTAGAAATAAGATATAAGTTAAATGAGGCAATTAATTCAATCAATCAAGATTATATTTCAAAGTGAAAAAAAAAAAACAACAAAAAACATGCAAACAATAAATAAATAACGTGCTAATGACTTTCCCTTCTGTTACTTTACAAATTTCAATTTTTAAATTCTTCCCAAATATAAATAAAATCTTCATTATTTTTGCACAAAAAGCAACCTCTTGTAATAGTGAATGTGTATATGTATTTACTCTATTATCTGCATTATTCAGACTATTGTCCTCATCTTCATTGTTATCTGTACAACGTTTTGGACGATATGCCCTTCGGCCTTCTTCAGGTATTTCTTGTCGGACTCTGGAACCTTCTTTTTGGACTCGGAACCTTCTTGTAGTAATCGTGAACCTTCTTGTCATAATCGGAGCCATCACAGAACTTTGAACCTAACCCTTTATTCAGTCCACGGGGTATCCTTTTCTCATTCCGCTAACCATAGCTGGGGTAGAGGCATTAAGCTGTGTTAATTATTATTCTATGTTACTGCTGCTCTTGATCAGGATTGAACCTGCAATTTAGGATAACTGTCATTTAGAACTGTCTTAACCTAACTTCTTTATCCACTAGGCTATGTGTCCAATTAATAGTAATCAAGCCTCATCTCAAACATTCAGAGAAATTGTATTTACTCTGTCGTTAATTGTTTTATTTTCATACTTTCCTCCGGACATACATACACACAACTGCCCTTTATATATGTATAGATGGTCTTTGTTTTCTGTTGTGTATTAATTTGTTCTAAATTCTTGTTCACCTCCTAAGTACTATCGACTGCGCCTCTGAAAAGGGGTAAGCCCACTTGTGGGCCATGGATAGTGACACGGATGCTTAAGGATGGAATCCTGGTGGATGAACCGTCCATGACATGCAACACTCCACTTTGGCCTCTAGGCTAAATGAGCAGTTAGAGAGGAGGCCCCCTCCAATCAATCGACCGGTCACATCAAGGCCTACCACCTTTATAATTGTCCCAACCCTGTTGCCTTTTCCTGGGTTGGGTATGACGTTAAACTCTAACTGATGGTGTGGTTCCAGTTCTGGAAATCTGGGAAATGTAGAGCACCCTTCATCACCATTGCTCCCAGGTCCACTATGATCCCAAGTGGTAGTATCTGTTAGGGTCCCATCTATGGGTTAAATAGAACCATGTGTTTAAAACTAATTGAGTACCCATCAAGAATGAATAAAAACAAACATCTTTGGCATAAAATGACCCGATGGGTTGACATGCTGTAAAACCCAACCAACCTTGTTCAACCTCCACGCACTCTCAATTTCTCTGTCCTGCTACAGGTTGTGTTTTGTTGGTGTCATTTATTTTCCTTTACTCACAAATTGTTTATATTTTATTTGGTTGTTATTGTATAGAGCACCTAATCAGAATCAAAGTTACTTACAATTGTCTGCTCACCTAGCTAGCTAACCACTATACCCATTGTGGTGCCCTTTCTTATTTCGCCTGCAAAGGGGTAAGACTCCCACAAAGGGGCCACCTGTTGGCTGTGGGTGGTGACCCGTGATGCTTAAGGATAGAACCCAGGTGGTTGAGCAGTCCATGACATGCAACACTCCACTTTGGCCCTTACTTGTGTTAGACGGGCAGTCAGAGAGGCCCCCTCCAATCAATCGGCTGATAACGTCAAGCCCTAGCACCTATATGATTGTTCCAACCCTTTTTATCATATATGTGCAAGAAGGCAGTGACTGAGGGTCTTCATGTCCTGGAAATGACGATAAACTCTATTTGCTGGTGAGGTTCCAGGTTTGGGGAATGTGGTGCACCCCTTTATCACCATTGCTCCCTGGTCCACTCTGATTCAGAGTGGTAGTACCTGTTAGGGTCTCATTTATGGGTTAAATAGAAAAATATGAGTTTATAAAAATTGAATATCCATTAAGAATGACTATTTCAAAACTTTGCAGGCATTAAATGACCCACTGAGGTTGATATGCCGTAAAACAAACCAAACTAAACCTTTCTTATTTAGTTGCTTCATTTTTGTTAGTAACTTGGTTTACTTCTAAGTAGGTCTGGTGCTGACTGAAAGATTTTAATGGATAAATATGAGATCAATAGAAGAACCAAAATACTATGATGGTTGGCTGACTGCATCCTCTGCAGAGGGGTAACTCCCTCCCAGGAGTGACATCAGTATGACAATAAACTGCAACTGGTGGCGGGACTCCAGTTTTGGAGATCTGGGTAGTTTCGAGTAGCCCCTGATTACCTTTACTTCCAGATCCTCTCTAAATAGTTACTTGAAGTTATACTTGTTTACTAAGGATTATTATTAGTTACATAAAATTCTCTAGCCTCGGAATAAAATAACCCTTGACAGGTTGACATACTATTAGAATAGATCAATCAGTCAAAAATATGATAATATAACAATAACCTTCTTGACAACCTATAAGAAAAAGTATGTTTTTGTGATTTCACCTGAAGAAGATCAGAGAATGGGCCAGTTCAAAATGAAGACAAAAAATACAGTATAAAAAAAAAGAAATAAGCAACAAATAAATATTTTCTTTGTTATTAAGTTATATATATAAAAACCTAATGAGTCGGTTATACCTACTAATAGTTTCTCTTAGTACCTCATCAGGGCAAGAATCTGAGTCAGATTCTTGCCCTGATGAGCTACTAAGCGAAACTATTAGTAAGTATATTTGACTCATTTGGTTTAAATTTATTATTTCTCTACTTAGGTATTGACACTTTTTATATTTTAGCTTTAGATAATCCTAGTTTATATATATATATATATATATATATATATATATATATATATATATATATATATATATATATATATATTTTTTTTGCCAAGTATTAATCAATTATTTTCGGTTGTACGACCCTCTTGGTCTTTTCTTTTTTCATTGTTTTCCCCAGGTGAAGTTTGGTACTATATTTTTACTATGAAACTATTTGCCATTTTTTTTCTGACCGCAAGGGTTTACAATTAGTTTTTTTATATATATATATATATATATATATATATATATATATATATATAGGACAATCATGGTTGCGTTGCCACTTCTAACCCACAATGTTTACAATCTCGGAGACCTCAAATAATGAGTTACAACAATCTGTACTCAAAACTCACTAAACTCCAACCCACGTTGTGTGGACAAAAGCAATTTTATACATTACTTTATTTAACACAACACTTCTTAAGCCAACCAATCCTAATTTTGTATGTGAAGAAAACAATATTATCCACACCTATTCTTCAGGTTTACAGTAATTTCTCTCCCCACCCCCTTTGCTTTTTGACAATAACCACCTTATGTCTATTTCCTTATCACTATTTGTCTGACATGGAATTTTTCTCTAATGAGAAAAGAACGGGTTCCCTTTTTTAGAATCTTAAAGTATGTTAAAATGCATACGCTTTTAGAGCCATATATTTATATATATATATATATATATACCAACTACTTCACATGAATAGGTATGGCACAAGGTCAAATTCTTAAGTAGAGTTTGATTAAATTTTTCTTTCTTTTAGACTGTTTTCTATGCCAAGGTTAAAGAGCCCAATCTGTCCTATTCTATCCATACTTGAAACGAGACTGCATACCTTTCCCAAGATATTAGCGCTATGTGAAATGCAAACAGCCTTGTCCAGTATTTGAACTGTGGTTGCCAAATTCATTTCCTTCATTGATAGACCATTTCACCTCAAGTGACTTCTGTTAAAGTTACAGAAATAAAGACAGATCCTCTTTCTTTGGTTTCCTTTCTCCTCTTTTTATATAAATGTCCTGGGTATGAAGGAGAACTCTGAGGAATGTGGAGTACCCTTTATCACCATTACTCCCAGGTCCACCTTGACCTGGATTGGTAGTACCTGTTATGGTTCCAACTATGGGTTAATAGGAAAAAATGACTTTAAAAAAATGACTTTAAAAAAAATGTTGAATACTCCCCAAGAATAAATAAAACAAAATGTTAAAATAGCCCAACAAGGGTTGACATGCCATAAAATCCAAACAACCAAACTTTTGTATAAATTTATAAGTATTTATATCACCCAAAAAATGTGGCACAAGGTCAATTGAAGGTGGGGGTTGTCAGTGCCAAAAACGGTTCAACTTTATTGGCATTCCCTTTTGAGGTTTTTCAGGTGTTGGATTATAAACCCAATCCTTACCCCCTTTAAAGAAAGAGGTCAGGTGCGGGTTGGGGGTGAAATGAACGAAAGCTGAGCTGATTTATTTTTAATACTTCACTTAGTACAAGTGCCAAACTTATGATGTTCACATCATCGTTGAAATGTTTTGTTTGGGTTGTTTTCAGAAAGGCTTAATGTTGTTCTAGGTATGGCCAAAATTTTGGTCAGTTGTTCTTTAAACTTTAATTAAAAAGAAAAATCAAAATTGTAAAATGTCACTTATTTTGATTTTTTCCTTAAGCCTAAACTTAGATATAAAAATTTTTTCTATGAATTTCTTAATTATAATAACAAAATAAATCACAAATATAAACATAACATTCAGGCCACAGTAACCTCGGGCCCTGTTCAGATGTTTTTTTTAAATTACCTTAAAATAAGTCATCTTCAAGTGATTTCCCAAGATCCCAAGGCATGGTTGGCCACAAACAAATTATCAGTCATATGGAAATCCGATCTCCTGACAAGCTAAAGAGACAATTCTTCCAGGCTGTAGTTATATCGGTACTGCTGTATGGCTGCACCACTTGGACCCTAACGAAGTGCCTTGAGAATAAGCTAGGTGGGAGCTGCACAAGATTGCTGCGAGCAGTTTGAACAGGTCGTGGAAACAGCGCCCCATAAGGAAGCAGCTGTATGGCCACCTGCCCCCCATCTCACAAACCATCCGAGTAAGACGGACTAGGCATGCATTCATGAGTGGGTAAAAAATATGTGAAATTTTGGCCATGCCTGTGTTGCCACTTCTAACCCCACAATGTTTATCATCTTGGAAACATCA
>CM042157.1:59909718-59974718 GCA_023376005.1 Doryteuthis pealeii | reverse complement strand
TTTAGAAGAAAATGATTTTTTTATCTAAAAATCATGTTATGGATGTACTTATTTAGAGGTAATACTGTTGCTGTTTTTATAAACCTTCTGTATATTTGATAATAGTTTTTATTGGATTAAAGCTATCCAGCATTCCATTAAAAGAAAAGCTGTGGTTGGTCACTATATTAAGCCTCTTATTCTTAGTATCTCCCAGGCCCAAAATATTGATATAATAAAATAATGCTCAGCTCAAAATATCTTTTGGGTTCAAAGGGTTTAAAAAAATTTTTTTTTAAAAGAAGGTAAATATTATCTGAATATAATTATCTCTCTTGTATGAAGAGTTCTTTGTTCACCAAACTTCTTTTTGTACACTGTTCTTGAATTGTCTATATTCTTATTCAAACCAGCTTTGATATTTTAAAAGAGAAAAAAAGACTAAAACTAATGTTTGAATTTTTTTTTAATTTTTATTTTATTTTTTGTTTCTTTCTTTGAGTCAATTGATTTTATTTTTTTTTCCCTCAACAATTCTTTTTTTTTCTTGCATATTGTATTTTTATCTTTAACATTGTATTTTCTCTCTTACCAACTCTTTACAATATGCATTAAAAATGATATATATAATATACCAGGTCCTTTCCGAAGATTCCAGAGTCTTGTATCGGCTACATCTTTAAGCCCTACCTCGGGTAAGCCACTTGCCGTCTGCTCGTGCCCGTTGATTCAAAGCAGCATTTTCCGCTGCATCTCTCAGCATGAAACTTCAAACACTGACTCCGTATCCCCTGTACCATCAACATTGTTGAATTATCACGCCCAATTTTTATTTTCTGTACCCTTCATGTCTTCGTTTGTGTCTGTTTTCCGAACTACGTTTCTACCACTATTCTTAAAAAATTTTGCTTTGATGTATCCAATTTTGTAAAAAAAAAAAAAAAAAAAAAAGTATTGTGTTTCTTACTTTGGATTAGTTGTTATATATATATATATATATATATATATATATATTCTGTCTTTTGTCTGCATGTTCCTTGTAGTTGAATGAAAGCCAGTTCTCTTCAACTTTGTTCACTTAATCATATTCCTTCCTTTTTCTTTTAAAAAAAAATGCTTAAACAAACATTGAATCAATTACTGTATGATCAAATATTGCATGTCATCACTTCTGTGGGACTATTACATTCAATTTCGAACTACTATCCTTGGGAAAACCCTCATCTTATATATGAGTGTGTAAAAATGTAAAAATGATACTGATACTGATTCCTGCTAGATCACTAAAATCAAGAAGCGATGAGCCTTTTCAATACGTAGATGGGGGCCCATTTAACCCACTGCAGGTACTGTAAGAAACTGTATTTCAATATGACTTAATTCAGCATTAAATTACCTGAAATGGGTTGATATGCCGTAAAACAACTGAGCAATGGATACTTGCAAATGTGACTCTGAATCGTTTGTCATTGTAGATATTTTTTTCAACAAAGCTGGGAAATCTGTAAGAACAAGGCCAACTAAGTGATTTGCAAAAGAAAGAGGCTAAAAAATTACATAGAAAATAGAAAAGCAAAGTATTCCAAAAAAGTTGAATTTATTCTATATAGTGAAGTCGAAGTCGAAAACGTTTTGGTTTTTATCAAACCTTCATCAGGACAATAGGATGGAAAAAGTGTTTTCTGAACAGTGATGGATATATTTTCCTAAGATATCTTTTCAAATAATGAATTATATATATATATATATATATATATATATTAAGATATCCATCACTGTGCGGTAAAGTAAGGAGCTGATGGTAGGTGTCCTGATGAAGGTTTGATAAAAACTGAAACATTTTAACATTTACTTCACCGTCTTAAATAAATTAATCTTTTTTGGAATACTTTGTTTTTTTATTTTCTACACGCACACACACACACACACACATACACACACACACACACACACACACACACACATACATATATATATATATATATATATATATATATATATATATATATATATATATAAAATATGTAAATAAATGCAATGGTATGTAAAAATGTAAACAAGAAAAAAACATTTTAAGTTGCACTGAATGCAACTGTTCAATACTTAATTGGATGACCACTTAAGCAGTAGCAGGTTCTCTAAGCAACCTGGGTCCTTTGTTTATAAAAATGACTTGATTTGGCATTAAATGACCTGAAAAGGGTTTATATGGCATAAAACAACAAACCAACCAAGAGGCAAAAAAAGTATATCTGCTGCCGCATGAATCTAAAAATAAAAAATAAGCTTGTTATAAAGGGATCATTCGTCATTTACCACACACATAATCGGTCATCAATATGTTTGTAAACTAAAATGTAATTATCAAAAATATAATCACTTTCCCAAAGAAGATATAATTCAATGTAAAACATATATATGGGTTGAATAGTATGAAGTTTTTTTGGTTTTTTTTTTACAAGGATGGATTTGGCATTAAATAGCTCACAAAGGTTGATATGCCATTAAACAAAGAAAATACATACCAAACCAAACCAAACCAAACCAAAAGATGTTGGGAAAGGTATGAACTGTCTTATCCACCATCTATGGATTAAATAGTTCCACAATTTGTATAAAGAAAACTTTGGCATTAAATAACACATAATGGTTTAGTATGCCATTAAACAAAGAAACCAAACCAAGTCTGTGGGTAGCTCAGTCGGTAGAGCGTTTGGCTAGAAACCGCAAGGTTCCTAGTTCGATACCGGTCCCTGCCAACTCAGCGTATGAGTAGCACAGGGATCTGTGCGGTAAAGTAAGGAGCTGATGGTAGGTGTGGCGCTCCACCTCAGATGCTAAAACAATCTCCTTGGTCTAGCGCTATTGAAAAGGGGATAGACTCCCTCGCTGACTGGCTGATACCGACTTTAGGCCGCCCCGTCGACTTTACTTATTAATGGCCAAACCCGTGGAAATTCCATGGCGTAATTAGAGACCACCACCATGGATTAAAGATTATTTCATTTTCAATGATTTATTCATGAGTTAGATTAGATCCAAATAAAATAAATAAATATATATATAATAAAGTTAAACCTAATGAGTCAAAATATACCAACTAATAGTTTTGCTTAGTAGCTCATCAGGGCAAGAATCTGATTCTTCCCCTGATGAGCTACTAAGCGAAACTATTAGTAGGTATATTTGACATTAGATTTAACTTTATTATTTGCTCTAAGGTATCGAGCACTTTTTACATTTTAGTTTTAGATAATCCTAGCGGTTTATATATATATATATATATATATATATATATATATATATATATATATATAATTTTTTTCTTGTGGCCAAGTGTTATAGTATTAATCAAGTATTTCGGTTGGTACAACCCTCTTGGTCTTTTCTTTTTTTCATTTTTTTCCCCAGGTGAAGTTTGATAGTATATTTTTACTATCCAACTATTTGCCGGGTTTTTTCTTACTGCAAGGGTTTACCAATAAGTTTTGTATATTTTTTATATATATATATATATATATATATATATAATGGTAGTAGAGGAAAAGAGTTAAGGGTCTACCATGGTTTCAATCCAACTAAGTCGATGTAATTCCTTAGTTAAACTTGTTATTTGATGTGGGTACATCTCTGCACCCAACTCAAAGAACAGTTGAGGGTTGGGGCCTGATGAAATCATTTGGATTGAAATCATGGTAGACCTTTGATTCTTTTCCTCTACTAATATTATTATTATTATTACTGCTCTATGTTTTTAATCTATTTTGGATTATTTACTGATGCCACTGCAACGGAAATGTTAAAGCGGCAATTGGATACTATATATATATATATATATATATATATATATATATATATATATATATATATATATATATATTAGATTAGATAATCATCAAGACGTGCTGATAGCAGTGATTTCCTTAACTCCCACTTACTGTCCGTTCCTTTTGGTCATTGCTTTTTGCAAGTTCTCTAAAATGTCATCCAGTATTCATATATTTTTTACTGGTCGGACAACACTGGTGTATCCATTTTACGTGTCCACAGGAGAACGTAACTTATGAATTTGTATACTGCTCCAGTAATGTCCAGCATGTCTTATTTGTCTTACTTCGATGGTTTGCATGATGGGGAGGTAAGTGCTGCTGCTGTTTTTATTGGGTACTGCTTCTAAGATTTGTTCAAAACAGCATCCAGCATCATTGTATAGTTCCCATCTAGCTTTTTCACCAGGTGTTTCACCAAAGTCCAACTGGTGCAGCCATACAATAGTACTGTGACAAGCACATATATATATATATAATAAAATAAAATTGAACAAATAAATGAAACTACTGAAAAAGAATTTAAAACTTTATGATAAACAATATTTTTCGTAAAAGTAATTTCTCTTTTCTCTTTTAGGCCTCTGACTTTCGTTATTCTTAGATTGTACAAGTTTCACTTTCACTTTTGAATGGAAAAAAGTCAGAAGGCTTTTCTTTTTTTTGTTACATAATTTCAATTCTGTAAAATGTGGTAATAAATAACATTAATAATATCCATTTTGATTGTATAATATTCCACTAGAAATAATAAAATTTGGGAATCTTTGACTCTCTATAAAGAGTGGACAGACTCTTTTGAATTATTGGTATATATCCCATGCTCTGATAATACTTCATTATGTACATTTTTTCACCGTAGCTATTGGTTAAATAGTACCACTATTTCAATGCTGTAAGTTTGGTTATAAATAATGCCTAATAATATCTGTTGTGTATAATGTTCCAGTAAAAATAATAAAATCCTGTATAGAAGAAAATTAACTTATTAAAATCCTGGTTTAGAAGAAAATTAACTTTTTATTAAAAATCATTTTTTCTAATTTTTACTCTAGATGAAGACTAAAACTTAAATTGGTATCATCCAAGCAATTATAAATTAATGATTTTACAAGTGTTTTTAAACACACCCAAACTGAGACTGCCTTTATTGCATTTTGGCAATGTTTAACTAGATTATTATTATTATTATTATTTGTTATAAGGACACCTTCCGGTCCCGTTAGGGCCAATATCAGTTTATTATTTTTTATAATTAACTGCAAGTAAATAAATAAATTAATTAAACAAAAGGTCCTCATTAATAAGAATTTTAAAATTATCTCCTCCAAGGAATCTTAATGAGCGAGGTGCCCTTTATCACACACCACATGCTAATTAGATTGGAACATTTCAAAAAAAAGAGAATATGAGATAAGTTAAAAAATGTTCAAGTTTGAACCTGTATTTACTAAGACAGAAATAAACAAAAATGAAATTCTAATATTCTTATTGTTGAGTATTTTATGGTATAAGGTGTTCTAATGACCACAACTTATATTTATATACTTTTCCAAAACAGCGGTGGCTGAATTGGCCAAT
Source organism: Doryteuthis pealeii (assembly GCA_023376005.1). Lineage (NCBI taxonomy): Eukaryota > Metazoa > Mollusca > Cephalopoda > Myopsida > Loliginidae > Doryteuthis > Doryteuthis pealeii. The sequence goes on along the minus strand of CM042157.1, from coordinate 59,969,331 downwards.
CAAAACCGCCCAAACATGTATTTAATTTACTATTCAAAGGCATTGATAAATTGTCCAAAAATTACTCGCCAAAAGGACAGACCAACAGACAAGGATTATACAACTCTCTACTTCAAGACAGGAGAAGCTCTGATTCAATTAATGCTTAAAAAATGTTAACACTTCTCTTTGAATTACCTTTATCAAAGAAACAGAACCAATATCATATCTTCAAACTGTTTCTATCCATGGCCAAATATATATACCATTAAGATATATATTGACAAAATATACCATATATATTAATGGATAAAATCTAAATACCATTAGAAATATTTGAATATATTAAAAACTGTATTTTGGGAAAGTTGCCATGTGTTATATGAAAATCTCTGAGACTATTTGTAATAACAGAACAAAAGAATTAAAAAGATTTAATCCTGATTTATTCAAAGAAAGGAATTATCATTTTATTATTCCAAACATTTTAAGTGTGCATAATCCATGAGAATCTGGCTTGCATACTACAATAATCCTCATCCTGCCATACATTTCCTCAAAGAAAGCCTGTTGTTGTTATTGTGGCGTCCAGGCTGAGTTTTACATCTTGCATGTACAATAATCATCATCTCAATAATTCCATTCATTTGTTTATTTATCTCTTCATTTGCCAGTTTTATCTGCACATCAGTGTGCACACAATCACATGCAGAGCTTTTTTTGCTGTTAGTTTCTAGATTATGCCATTTGCACACATGCACACAAGTGCACACTCAATTGATTTGAGGAACTTCACAGGACACCGAAACTCACCTGTTACTTTTGAACATTACAAAAAGTATGAGAAATGAATGCCACTTGGGACCAAGTATCCAATAGGCACCCCAAGTCATCAACTTAATGAAAGGTTCACATTTTAACTCGTCACCGGTAACTTCTGCTTCCAAATTTTTGTAAACAAATGATTTTAATCAGAAGTTTATGGAGATGTTGAACTTATGATAAAATAAATATATGGTTGCTACCTCTAATCAAATTAAAATTCAATAGCAAAATCTTTTTTTTAAATTAGTACTTTTTAATCAGAAGTTTATGAGTATTTTTCAACACTTACGGTAAATGAAAAAAAGACGAAAGACGTTTTTATATTAAAATAGTTTTTACTTAATCAGAAGAGAAATGCAATTATTTTTATTCAAATTGAAATACAGTTTTTATTTCCAAAATATTTCTTATGTTTATTTAAATAAAAGAATGCTGTTTAGAAATAGTATCACAAAATTTGTAAAATGTGTTTTTGTCAGATACAAAAAATTATCTGTTTATCATTTATTTTCAAATATTTGAAAGTTTAAGCTACCGGTGAAGAGTTAAAATATGAACCTTTCATTAATTTGATAATTTGGGGTACCTATTGGATACTTGGTCCGCCACTTGCACTAGAAAGGTTCATAAATGTTAGTGAGATGGTGCTGAATGTACCGTTAATATAGTTTTTCTTCCTTCCTTTCTACTTCTTTTTTTCTTTTCTTTTTTCTGTTTTTACTTTCTTTTCTTTTTTTCTGTGTTTTACTTTCCTTTTCTTTTACCCTCTCTATTTTTTCTATTTCTACTCTCTTCACTCTCTCTATTTTCTTCTGTTTCTATACTTTCCTTCTCTTTTCTCCTCTTCTTTCTTCTCTCTTCTCTTCTTTCTACTCTCTTTTCTTCTCTTCTCTCCTCTTCTCTTTTCTTCTTCTTCTCTCCTTTCTTTTTTTCTTCTCTTCTCTTTTTCTTTCTCTTCTCTCTCTCTCTTTTCTTCTCTTTTCTCTCTTCTTCTCTCTCTTCTCTTTCTCTACTCTTCACTCTCTTCTTCTTCTCTCTACTCTTCTCTCTCTCTTTCTTCTCTCTTCTCTTTCTTTCTTTTCTCTTTCTTTTCTTTTTCTCTTCTTCTCTCTTTCTTTCTTCTCTCTTTCTTCTCTCTCTCTTCTTTCTTTCTTTCTCTCCTCTTTCTACTATCTACTCTCTTTCTACTCTCCTCTCTTTCTTCTCTCTTTCTACTTTTATTTCTACTCTCTCTACTATTTCCTCTTTTTCTACTTTTTATTCTATTCAAATTTTTCTTTTTCTTTTCTTTTTCTGCTTTTTTGTTATTTTTTCTACTTAATTTTCTGCATTAATCTTTTTCCCTTTTCTTTTCTCCTCTTCTTAATAGTAATATCAATAATATAAGAATAATATATTTTCCTAGAAAAAAGAATTAGGCACTCCAATGACAATGAACAATGTTATGTGCTAAACTTTTAATTTTATAAGACTATATATACATATAATTGTGTTTTAGCATACTTTTCTAAAAATTGCTCAACTGAGTAAATAGGATCTATATGTAATATAATTAAAAAAGGAGTGCACATAAGTAAGTGTTGCATAAAAATATGCATGATGATGATATTGCAGAGCAGGTATAAACTCTAAAAAATATAATCATGAACACTACAAGTTTCATGTGGTGTGCACAATCATCAGACAGAAATGTATGTATATACAGGGTGGGCCAAAAGTAGGGTTACAGTTAGCACTTAAACTTAATGAAGTAACTGTAACCCTACTTTTGGCCCCCACTCTATGCATATATATATATATATAAACTAATTTGTATTAAATTATAAAACAGTGGTCTCAAACACTTGATCCAGCATCTATTCATTTGTAACCAATTTCATAACCAATATTTTCCTGAAACTTAGTCATTTAATTAAGAAAAAGAAAAAAATTATTATTTTGATTCACATTGGAATTTTCCTAATAGTTCATATAACCATAAAAATTTACTGTCACATTTTGATAGATAAAGAGTCCCTTCTCTCCAGCTGGTTATTAACTGCTGTAACAATTTCTCACAAAGGTAATTGTATCAAATTCAACACAAGACTCCTTTCTTTCTTTTGGAAGTCCGTCACAGACGACGATGACATTACTCAGTTGGCGTTGCGATAGAATGGTCTCAATTGAGTCAATGCGTGCTCTGCTTCTAATTTCTAAGTGGGAGATTTTGTGCCATGAGAGACTCCTGCCACCTTTTTGTTGACAACAATGGCGTAACTAGTACTTCTGGTTTCTTAGAACTCAAAAACTGAATTACAACAAAGGGAGAGTCCCCAAGGTGTAGTGGCTAACACTGGATTACAATGTCATACTAAGCGAGTTTGAACTCCAGTTTCAGAATAATATCCTTGGGAAAGGTATGAACACCCACTTCCTCCAAGTTATGGGTCAAATAATACTAATACCATTCTTCTACCAGGATGGCTTTGGCATTGAATAACCCATGAAGGTTGAAAATCCATTAAACAAACCAAACCGAATTACTACAGACCGCATTGCAGTTATATATATATATATATATATATATATATATATATATATATATATAATATAAAGTAATCCAAAAGTCCAGAGAAGAAATCTTCCTTACGACATAGGTTTTTTTAAAAACAAACTGTCGCAGTTTGAGAGCTCAATGTGTGCTCTTATTGTTAGAGTCACAGAGCAAATTTATATTTAAATAAATAACAAAAGCTCCCTGAAATAGTCTATAATGCAGGATCTCTAAGTCTTTTGTTATTTATTTAAATATATATATATATATATATATATATATTAGAAATTGGAGATTCACATTACTCCAACTTTGATTTTGGTCGATTATGTCTTTTCTGAAGAACATAAGATCTCATTTATGAATTTGACAATCCGATTGTTAACAAAAAATTCTATTAAACATTTTGATATTCCTAGTTTATTTCCTCCCAAAATTTAATTTGATGTTTTTAAATTTGATTTAGCAGTGGCACTTTTTTCATTTCTTGTTTTAGTATTGCTGTGTATAGTTTTATAGTTTTTAATCAGTCACCATTCACTTAGTTTCAACTTATGTATTTGTGCATCTTTTGATATATCTATTTACATGATTGATTTCTCTTTTATTTCTTGTACTTATTGACCTGTTCTCTCCATTGTACTTACTGACCTTTATCAATCTTTATTTCTTTTTTTTTTCTTTTTTTTTAATTTAGAATTAAGTTGACTTTTTGTGTAAATTTAATGTTTGAATTATTGAAATTCAAAGTTTTAAAAATTATCTAAAAAATTTTTTTTTTTTTTTAATTTAAAAAAAAAAATTTAATTTAAAATTTGAAGTATTTATTTTAAAAATGATATTTCTTCATCGGAAAATATCTTTAAAAAAAATGTGCAAAATATTTTGTATTGTATTTTGTGAAAAGTTAGAAGAAAAAAAATGAATGTATAGGTTGGCCCGAAAGTCTTTTCACTACCTACCAAAATATAATTCCAAATTCAAAAAGAAAAAATGTCAGCAGAGTGGTCTTTTCACTAGGGACTGTTTTGGTGAGGTGGAGCACCACAGCTACCATCAGCTCCCAGATGCTTTACCACACAGATTAGATGATCCAATTTGTGCTGCTCATATGCTGAGTCGGCAGAGACCAGTATCAAACCCAGAACCTTCTAGACAGATGATCTACTGACTGAACTAAACCAGACCCTAATTAATTGCTAATTAATCAACTATAATTATTTGAAATAAACCACTGGAAATGAAATAGAAAATAATATTATTATTGATATTTAATATAATTAATGATATTAAAACAAAAAATAATGAAAGTTTAAACAATATGTATTGGTGAGAAGACTTTCGGACTATAAAAAGTGTTTAAAAATGGCATGTTCACCCATATTTTCATCTTTCTTATTTCTTTTTCTTGTAACTATTCTATTGTTCATTCTCATGTTTGTCATATATTGTATTGTTTCTTCACCTGTAATGTTTCAAAAATTATATGTATACTAAAAAGTTAACTAAAACATTTTTTCATTAAATTGTTCATTGCTTTTAGAGCAGTTTCCACAGTTTCCATCAGTATTTTTTTTTTTAACAATCACCAAACATTATGAGGTACAAATGGATAATCATTTCCTTTTTTTTTTTTCCAGTTCTTTTTTTTATACTAATTCTTCATCCAATCATAGTTAATCTTAAACTCAGTTTTAATACTAGGGTTGATTGATAAATAAGGTCTCCAATCCTATAAAATAAGTTTTAGACCAGATCAAATAATGGAACTGGTATCAAAATGAAATATGATGGTTGATTGATAAATAAGGTCTCCAATGCTATGAAACAAGTTTTAGACCGGATAGAAAAATAGTTTGTTTTTTTTAAAAATCTATTTTAATAACATTAATAATGTTTTCTGTAATGATTTTTGTCTCAAGCACAAAAATTTATGTTTATCCTTAAATGATATTGCATGTCTGTCTATAATGAAACGATCTTGTTTGTCTGCCCTATCCTTAAGCCATCTTGTTTGTCTGTCTCTCCTTAAACCCTCATGTGTGTCCATCTCTCCTTAAGCTATCCCATGTGTCTGCCTTTTCTTAAACCATTTAGTGAGTCTGCCTCTCCCAAAACATTGTCGTGTATCCGCCTCTCCGAAAACATTGTTGTGTATCCGCCTCTCCGAAAACATTGTCATGTATCCGCCTCTCCCTAAACATTGTCGTGTATCCGCCTCTCCCTAAACATTGTCGTGTATCCGCCTCTCCCTAAACATTGTCCTGTGTATCCGCCTCTCCCTAAACATTGTCCTGTGTTTCCGCCTCTCCCTAAAGTGTCTTGTGTGTCCACCTCTCCCTAAAGCGCCTTGTGTACTTTTAAGAACACTATGAGTGCTTCATGTCATTTTGATTTGGTGGATGTCTTTTCTTAAACAGCAGTCAAAAGTTTCTGTCATAATCAGATTAGTTAATGAAGGCTAATGATGGGTAATCTTAAGCAGTTTCCCCCCCCCCCCCGCCAACTGCTTAAGATTACCCATCTTGAAGGGGTTTTAAACCAATAATAAATTCTCAAGTGCAGAGTATTTAACAGAGGAGTCATCCTTTTAATCTACTTAATTATTGGCAATTTGATTCCTCGGAAAAAAATAAAGATAACAACTTAGAATAAAATAAAAAAAGAAAAGTTCTGACTGCAAACTGTTGAAGTACTACAACATTTATTCAACAAAAACTGAAATTGAATATTTAGTCTCACAAAGTATAACTGCATGCATATATATATATATATATATATATATATATATATGGTGCAGCAGAAAACCTCCCACATTTTAAACTGTCACCTGTGTGGGGCAAATGAATTAAGGCAAGTTGTAATAGTTAGCTCCATCTAGCTAATGTCTTAGCACTTTTTGGGGTCTCTAAGTTGGTACCTGAGGTAAGAAAATAAATGATTTTAGGTTTTATCCTGCTCTCCTGGCCAGTTTTTGAGCACTTTTTTGATTTAAGGATAAACACTTTTATCACATTTTTTTCATTTTGCTATTATATATATTATATATATATATATATATATATTTCCTAATTGTCTTAATCCCAGGTCCATTGTGACCTGGAGTGGTAGCTTCTATTAAGATCCTATTGATGAGTCTAATAGTTTTAAAAATTATCTGTATTCAATAGGACTGTGTGCAAAAAAAGAAACCTCCTAAGAAACAACTAAACAAAATTTATATATATAAATAAAATTGCCATAAAAATCAATCAATCTAAATTGTCTGTCTTAACCTTTTCACTATTTTGAGAGGCATATGTGACTTTCAGTGTTACCTGTGACATGTTTGAGGACCAAATGTGGCTCTCAAACCACATTTGAAATAAATCATAAAAATCTTGTGAGTAAACACTGCTAATTTGCCTTGAACAGTGAAATATTGAATTAAAGATATTATTATTAAAAGTCTGTGACACCATTGAAAGGCCTCTTTTGTGTTTTACACAGTAATTTTTTACTGTTAGTTTAAACCCATTATATTGTTTAATAGAGCTCATTGAAATATTTCTTTTGTACATAAAATCTATTTTCTTACCATCCACTTGTCAAAGCTCTATTTATTGAGGCCTATTTTGTGTTTTACTAAGTAAATTTTTACTGCTAGTTTAAACCCATTATATTGTTTAATAGAGCTTGTTGAAATCTTTCTTTTGCACATAAAATCTATTTTCTCTCCCTCAACTTGTCAAAGTTATATTTATTGAAGCCTACTTTGTGTTTTACACAGTAAATTTTTACTGCTAGTTTAAACCAATTATATTGTTGAATAGAGCTTGTTGAAATCTCTTTTACACATAAAATATTGTCAAAGCTATATTTATCTCCCAATAACATCAAAGAATTGTATTAAAAAAATGGTCTTAATGTTGTTGTGGGCTGTTAATTTCTTATTCTAACTTGAAGTTGTGACATCAGTGGTTATACTCCCAATTTTTAATAATTCAAATTTACCCTAAAATACAATGGACCATAATGATGAGACACATTTTAAATGCTATTTTCTCAGATTATAAAAACGACACAGAGTACTAAATATATTTATTACATAACTGGTACACAGAAGATTTACATGTAACATAAGATTTGAATATTATTTCCTTGAGATGGTCACCATCATGACGAAAACATTTGGGAGCTCGATTTCTCATATCACATAAAGTGTGGTTTAGCATATCAACTGGAATAGTTGTTATCTCTCTACAGAATTGCCTGTCTCTTGGAAATTTGTAACAGCATGAAGGATCACCTTTTGGGATGGAGTATCTCGCTTTCCAAAATGCTGTTGGAATTTTCTTTGGGCTGCAATGATGGATCTTTGGCTGGCGAAGTATTCTTCGACTACACATGCAATTTCTTTTGGACTCCACGGCATTATGAGGATCACCAAAATCAATACCTGAAAGTAATAAAAACTTAATGTTATATTCAAATCTTAGATAACATGTAAAAGTCCTGTGTATCAGTTATGTAATAAATATATTTAGTACTCTGTGTCGTTTTTATAATCTGAGAAAATAGCATTTAAAATGTATCCCATCATTATGGTCCATGCTGTATATCTAAATTAGAGGGCCAGTTGAATGTCTTGTCGCCTCACACCAACCCTGTACAAAATAGAATAAAATAGATTTCTTTTTTACTATTCTGTAGCTTAAATACCATTTCCTTTTTCACCCTCATGCTTAATACTTGGTATGTCATAGCTTCTCTAGAACAAAAATAAGATTACCTTCATTTTTGTTCTAGGGTAGTTATGACATAAATGCATTAAGAGATTTTTTATTCTTTTATACCTTTATTTGCTCATTCTTTTAATCTTTTATACTTTTATTTGCTCATTCTTTTATTCGCTCATTCTTTTATATTTTTATTTGCTCATTCTTTTATACTTTTATTCGCTCATTCTTTTATATCATTCTTTTATATTTTTATTCGCTCATTCTTTTATTCTTTTATTCGCTCATTCTTTTATTCTTTCATATTTTATTCGCTCATTCTTTTATTCTTTCATATTTTTATTCTTTTATTCTTTCATACTTTTATTCGCTCATTCTTTTATTCTTTCATACTTTATTAGCTCATTCTTTTATTCATTAATTCTTTATACTTTAATTCTTTTATACTTTTATTTGCTCATTCTTTTATTCTTTTTTAGTCCCATTCTTTCATTCCACCTGTTCTTTAATTCTTAACTGCATTTTATCTTTTGATTTCTATGCAATAAAATAAAATAAAATCTACAAACCATAATGAGAAATCTGTCATTCTTCAGCGAATGGTATGAATGGTCCTGCGACTGGTGGGAATAAACCATCTGATGGTAGGCCAATCAGTGCACTCCCTTAGTACTTGAGTGTCCTGTCCTTCTAATTTAAAAAGACCAATTTAGCTAATAATTCTTAAATGACTATCCCTTGCATTCATTTTTTTTTTTTTTTTTTTTTTTTTTTTTTTTACCTTTCCTCATATAATAGATTTTTTTATAAAAAAAGATTTGACAACAGAGGTGGCGGAAGGGTAACATGCTCGACTGCCACATTGTAGTAAGCTAGTTTGAACTCCAGTTGCACCATTACATTCACTTTCAGACTAATACTCTTGGGAAAGGTATGAAACCTGTCACTCCTAGCTATAGTTTAGATAGTACCACTACAGTTCTTTTACAAGGATGGCTTTGGCATTACATAACCCACAAAGGCTATGTCATTAAAACAAAGAACCTTGAATATTAAGATTTAAAAAAAATAATTTAACTTTCATTCCTTTGGGAATGTATGTTGTCTTATCAGAAAAAAATATTAATTTGTATTTAGTATTATTTGTATTATTCAGACTATTGTCCTCATCTTCATTGTTATTTATACAATGTTTCGGATGATGTGCCCTTTAGCCTTCTTCAGGTATTTCTTGTTGGACTCCGGAACCTTCTTTTCGAACTCAGGAACCATCACAACTTTGAACCTAATCCTTTATTCAGTCTATGGGGGTATCCTGTTCTCATTCCACTAACCATAGATGGAGTACAGGTGTTAAGCTGTGTTAATTATTATTCTATGTTACTGCTGCCCCGGATTGAACGTATAACTGTCTTAACCAAACTCCTTTATCCACTAGGCTTTGTATCCAATTGTATTTACACTTTCTTAAATTCTGACAATTGTAAATTTTGCAACAAATTTCTGTTAATTTTGTTTACCATCCAAAGATTGTTCATTTTTTATTATATTTATTAAGAAAAAAAGAAGAGATAAAAATTATTTGTATTTAAAAAAAAGAAAAGAGCTATGAGAAATGTAATTTAATATTTTTCTAAAAAAAATTACGATTTTTGCATTGTTGAATTTGTATATATTTATTTAAAAAATGCTAAATACTTTAAGAAAATTTTCTAATCAATTTATTTTTCTACATTGTGTATATTTGATTATTTGTTACGAATGATTTGATAATAAAAAGATGTAAATTAAAATTTTGTACTTTGATTTTTCAAAAGATTCAATAAACACCTATTCATTATTTTTCTACTTGTAAAAAAAAAAAAAAAAAAATTCTCAGATAATCTCGTAAGACTTGGTTTGAAAATCCCATAGGCACATAAACTGACAGTTACCAATCGCTGTTGACTTTATGTCTTCACTATCCTAACTTATATATAAATGTACTATCAATGATATTGAACACTATTTACTTATAAATATAGCAAACTATATCATATATACATGCCCGCACACACAGACACATATATACATGCAAACACACACACACACACACACACAAACACACACATATATATATATATATATATATATATATATATATATTGGTAGAGCGTTCGGCTAGAAACCACAAGGTCCTAGTTCGATACCGGTCCTTGCCAACTCAGCGTATGAGTAGCACAGGGATCTGTGCGGTAAAGTAAGGAGCTGATTGTAGGTGTGGCGCTCCACCTCAGATGCTAATAAACAATCTCCTTGGTATAGCGCTATTGAAAAGGGGATAGACTCCCTTGCAGTCAGCAGGCTGATACCGACTTTAGGCCGTCCCATCGACTTTACTTACAATATATATATATATATATATATATATATATATTCTTGCACAGATACACCCACACATGCGATTTTCAAACCAATTGGTTTGAAAATAGCATAGGCAAGAAACTGACAGTTACCAAGCACTGTTGACTTCATCTCCACTACTCTAATTTACATGTAATATATATGTGTGTTTTTGGTAAAGAAAATGTGGTAATAGATCTATTTCTACTTATAAGTATATGTGTATACTTACAGGAATTTTTTTGGGGTGGGGGGTGGGGAGGGGTCTGAATAAGCTCAGTTCTTATCTTCACCTTAGGACCAGAACAACTTTAACATTCCGTTATTAAAAAAGGCCCACCTTAGAATCGTCCTAACACCAATTAACCTGGTGCTCAGTTGCTAGAGCATCAGCCTAGGAACCACAAGTTTCCAGGTTCGATACCGGCCCTCGCCAACTTAGTGTATGAGTAGCACAGTGATATGTGCGGTAAAGTAAGGAGCTAATGGTAGGTGTGGTGCACCACCTTAGATGCGAAAATAAAAACAATCTCCCAGGTCTAGCACTAGTGCTGATTGACTGATACAAACTTTAGGCTACCCGATGACTTTAATTACTTACTGTTGTATATCTACAGGTCCTGCTAGTCTTATTTAATATTAGTATAAAGTCTTAGTTTTTGTACCTATTAGTTAAAAAAATACCTTGTCATCTAGATTATTCTCTTTATACCATCTACTTGCAAGTCTTGATTTATTAAGTCATTTGAACTGATCTTGTGACTAGATTTAAACTTGTTCTCTTGAGGAGTGGAGGATTGAATAAATCCGACAAAATGTGGTTGAGAGTAGAGGAAAATGTGGATATAACAACACAAACAACTATGTTCAATTGATATTTTGCCTCATTATGGGTTGAGGCTTCCTCAGAAGTTTATACCAATAATGAGGTGAAATATCAATTGAACATAGTCATTTGTGTTGTTATATCCACATTTTCCTCTACTCTCAGCACACTTGTTTTCTTGTCAATAAATTGACCTCTTGGCTATCAATATCTTGTATACTTTCTTTCCATAATGGAAAAACGATCTGTGGCAAAAAGGTGTGCTGTTCTTATCTTCAATAAAATTACCATTATTACATTCATTATTTGTCCTATTGTATTTTTTTCTTATGTTTTGGCATACAAAGGATGTAGAATATGGTTTTCAGCCTGCATGACTAGTTGTGGGGTTGCATTTGACACACTTAGTTTGTAAGGTATTAAAAAGAAATTTAGATAAAAGAAAAATACTTAATAAAACATGAAACAAACTAAAATATAAACACACACACACACACACACACATTTTATATATATATATATATATATATATATATATATATATGAGAGAGAGAGACAGGGACAGTTTAGCTCAGTCAGTTGAGGATCCGGCTCAGAACCACAAGGTTCCGGGTTCAATAACGGCCCTCGCCAACTCAGCGTTATGTGAGGCAAAGTGGGGAGTTGATGGTAGTTTTGGTGCTTCACCTCAGATGCAAAAACAATCTCCCAGATCTAGCGCTAGTGAAAAAGGGATAGACTACCTCGCTGTCTGGATGATACCGACAACTCTGTCAACTTTATATATATATATATATATATATATATAGTTGGCTTCATTTTTTGAAGCACCCTACACATAACAGTATATAAGGAAAATATGAACACAAATAATTCACTTGGTTTAAAAATCACACAGGCAAAACTTGTCAGTTACCAAGCATCATTGACTCTGTCTATGTAACACTAACTTTATATATTAATATATTTTGCCAAATTTATAAATAAAGATTGCTCAATATCAGTGATAGAGTATATATATCTAAGTTAGCATGGAGTAGTCAATGGACAAAGATTACATAGGGGAGAAACTGACTGTTACTAAGTCCTGTTGACTTATCCTAACTTAGATATACAGTATTTTCTGGTTTCAACTGATTTTCTGAAAATAGTTTTGCATGTGAGATTAGGTCAATTAAGGCGATCAGGATAATCTCCTTTAAGCTGGAATTTAACCTTGAATTATAGGACAGTTATGTTGCCTTGAATTTGATTTTAAAATTTAATCTGAGTTTTTTAATTAATTAATTAAAATTACAGGGGCCAATTTAGCTCATTTGGTAGGGCATCCAACTAGAAGCCACAAGGTTTCTGGTTCACTACTTGCCCTCACCATCTCAGCGTATGAGTGGCACAGGGATCTGTGTGGTAAAGTGAGAAGCTGATAGTAAGTGTTGCGCTCCATCTCAGATGCAAAACAATCTCCCTGGTCTAGCGCTAGTGAAAAGGGGATAGACTCTCTCGCTGTCCAGCTGATACTGACTTTAGGCCACCCCGACGACTTTACTTTTATTTTTACAATTAAAAGGATTTTTTTTTTTTTTTTTTTTAGTTTATTGATTTAGATCAGCCACCCTGTAAGCTATGCTGTAGAATACACTGACTGCACCTCTGTAGAAGGGTACGAATGGGACTACCTGTTGGCAGTAGGGTGGACCCATGATGCTTAAGGATGGAATCCTGGTGGATGAGCAGTCCATATAATGTAACACTCCACTTTGGCCCTTACTTAGGCTATACGGGCAGTCAGAGAAGCTCCCTCCAATCAGTTGGCTGGTTATGTCAAGTGAAAGTACCTATATGATTGTCCTGACCCTATTACCCTTATGGAAAATCCCCAATCCTTTTTATCATATATATATATATATATATATATATATATATATGCTAAAAATTGTGTTTAAGCAAAATTGAGTTTAAATTTAAAAATATATATATATATATATATATATATATATATATACCAGTCGAGAATGAATAAAACAAAATGTCTTTCAGCATAAAATAACCCTATGAGAGTTGATATGCTGTAAAATCCAACCAGTCAATCACCATGGCAGTTGGGGTTGTAGAATACATAAACTATACCTCTGCAGAGGGGTAAGATCCTACATTCTTCCAATGGGGGGTGGGGGGCACTTGTTGACTATGAGCAAGTAAGTAAAGTCTGCGGAGTGGCCTATTCTTGTTATCAGCTGAACAGCGAGGGGAATCTCCTTTTCATTAGTGCTAGACCAGGATGATTGTTTGTCTGAGGTGGAGTGACACACCTACCATTAGCTCCCAGGTGTTTTAACACACAAATCAGATTACCCAAGCTATGCTACTCTTGTGCTGAGTTGGCAGTGACCAGTATCGAACCTAGAACTTGTGATTTCTAGGCGAATGCTCTACTGATTGTGTTAAACCGGCCCCTCCACAGTCCGCTTTACTTGGGCTAGATGGTTGGTCGGTCGGGAATGCCTCATTAGATCAATCAGCTGGTCATGTCAAGCCCTAGCAACTACATGATTGTCCTGACTGTATTTTTTGAATTGCTCTAAACCCAACCCTTTATATCATAGGTGCTAGAAGGTGGTGCCTGAGGATCAACCACCAGTTTATTAATTCTACCAATTTGTTAAGTGTCCTGGGTATGACATTAAACTGCATATGATGGTGAAGTTCCAATTTTGGAACTCTGGGGAGTGTGTGAGTACCCTTCAGCACCATTATTCCTTGGTCTTGGAGTGGTAATTCCTGTTAGGGTCCTATTTATGGGTTAAATGGGAAAAATAAGTTTTTTTAAAAATGTGTTAGAAAAAAAAAATTAATTTAAAAAAAAATTAAATGCACATCCAAAATGTCTTTGGCATAAAATAACCCAACATGGGTTGACATGCCGTAAAATCCAATCAACCAACCAAAATGTCTTTGGCATAAAATAACCCAACATGGGTTGACATGCCGTAAAATCCAATCAACCAACCAAAATGTCTTTGGCATAAAATAACCCAACATGGGTTGACATGCCGTAAAATCCAATCAACCAACCAAAATGTCTTTGGCATAAAATAACCCAACATGGGTTGATATGCTGTAAAATCCAACTAGCCAACCAATTAGTTAATACGCATGAAGATAAAGAAAATAATTTCTGCTAGATTATAAAACCAAACAAAAATATTTACCTACAAACTATTGACTTAAAATTCATAAACTTCTTTGTAGAGAACAAAAATTGCTTGATCATGTTGATGAGTTGCAAGATATCGTACACTTAGCAGAATGTCTGATCGGGTGTGTTGGCCACCCGTGATGTATTGTTCATATACCACCTGTTCAAAACGTTTGGGTCATTTAGAGAAACTATGTTGAAGTAGAATGTACAAAATTAATGCAAATTTAGACACCTTTCTTAAAGAAGAATTTATTGAAATAGTTTTTGATCTTGAAGCAAAGTCTCTGTACACATTAAAAGTAAATTTGAGATAATTCCATATCAAATCACCCAGGCCATGTCACCCACCCGCTTCAATTTTTCTGAAATTTTCTCCAGGCATGGATTATGTTAAAGTTAGACAATCCCCAAAATTGGAGCTTCCAATTCCAAAAATTGGTGGAGCTATGTCAATTTTTAGCTCTCCAAATGAGTTTTTTTTTGTTTTTTTTTTTGAGGGGGGTGAAAAATGGTGACTTTTTGTAATCTATTTTTGTCTGTAAAATGAGTTCTATAGCTTCCCTACTCCTAAAAATTGGTCTATATAAGCATTTTTGCCCAAGGAATCTAAGAATGCTATCAAAAACGTCTTAGTCTACCAATTTTAAGTTATTGATAATTTCAGATTTTTTCATAGCAAGATCAATATCCCAATGTAGTGCTGCATCTATGACAACATTTTTTCTATTATTATTTCACATATGTTGAACATTATTTGTACCAAAAAGAGAGTTTGATTTTTGCTCAGAATCAAAGCTACAACATCAGTTAAAATTTTGCAAATCAGATATGGAATTACCCTTTGATATTATTAGATGAACAAGAAAACTATTGCAAAATATCCCAAACTTTGTGCAACTGTTGAGTCCATTTTACTCATTTTTTCAAAAATTTTTGATAGTTTCAATTAGATCAACTCTTATTCTTTTTTCTGTAGTTAATCCTATCTTCTCCAGTATCTTCTTGTAACTGTGATTTTTTAACTCTTTTTATTAGTTTTGTCACTCTTCTTTGTATGCCTTCCAGTATTACACTCCTATTTCCATGTCTAGACACTGGAGCCAAGGCCGGAGTAAAATATTATATATGAGGGTCTTTTTTAGAGTTTTCTATATCTTGTGGTGTTTTCCAAGGTACCTATAATATTTTAGCTTAAATTGATCTGGATGGTCTTATTCACCCAGAAAGCAAATAAAATTGGCATATCCTGCCACCCCACCCTCCGTCACTTGTAGAGGGGTTCTATGACAGGACTCATCAAGTGTGTGTGGGGAGGGGGGCGAATAGAATGAATTTTTGTTTAAAAAAATGTACTTTAGTATATTATTAGAAGCATCTACCCAGCATCACCTGGGTAGAGGACGGGGGGACTTTTGAGATTTATAAATGCTGGATTTTTTAATGTAGAATTTCAATGTATTTCTATGTGTATTTTAATTTTTTAAATATTTTAAATATAAATCAAATCTCATAATTTTTTTATCAAAAAGCAAGAACCAGTGATATTTGATGTGTGTGTGTGTGTATATATATATATATATATATATATATATATATTGCAAAAATTAATCATATCGATAATGATTTTCTATAAGCCATATATAGCATGCCGTTTCCAAATTTCTGGAGGAGTGAATTGTGTCATGGTGCTGCTTTCCTCACAAATACTACCCAACTGACTCTAGTTTGCTGCACAGTTGAAAAATCCTGAAAAAAGTGCATGCACAAAATTAGTAATTTCAAATAGCAACAATTCCCATCTCACCCAATATATATATATATATATATATATATATATATATATATATATATAATCTTTTAAAAATACAAATAAGAAAAAATTTGCTATTACATTAGAAAAATATAAAACCTAAAAGATCTTGTAATTATGAACAGTAATGTCAATTACTGTAAGTTTCATAATCATCAATGGAAATTTTTTTTATTGAAAAAAAAAAATCAGTTACTTCAAAAATGATTATCTATAAATAAATGTGAATGAAATGTACTACTGTAATTATTTGTGTATAACACAAACTCATGTATACCATGCACCCCTAACGTTGAACTAAGAAATTCTGGGGGGGGGGGGATCCTTTTGTATAATAAGCACTGACTTTTTAAAAATTTGTAGCGATTAAATTTAACCTTTGTTCATGTTTTTAATAATAATGAAATTTATTGTGTACAGTGCTCAGGTGCAACACAACTCATCAAAGTCTCATGTCTAGTATATAGAATAATGTATTTGTGTCAGGAACATGAATAGCATACAGTAATAATATACATGTATTTGTACTGAGTAAAAATAAGAATTTATATAATTTACATGATGTAAAACTTAAAATTTACTCAGTATTTAGAGCAAACATACTGACATGTTCACACAAAAATGCAGCAAGCTTGTTGTGAAAATAAGCTCACATTAGGAAAAACATAATTATAAACAAACACACATTCTAGTGTATACTTCTCTGTGATTGTATGAAAACATTAGCTTGTACTATAGATATAACTTACTTTTGGTCATTTTGTCATGAATATGGTGAGGGTGTGGCCAAAATAAATTTGATTATATAGTTATTTTTATAGATTATATATGCACCTAACTTTTGTGCTGAAAAAACTGAAAAAATAGTGCATCGTATGCACAAATAATTGCATTGAGCTTATTTTTTCTTTTTTCTTTTTGTACGTTAGTAAAACTAAAGTGCATCTTATATGGATTAACAATATTAATAGAATTATATGATTATGAGTATTAACGCTTAATATTCTCTTTAATAATTGTTGGGTGGTTGCTTTTTTTTTTTCACCTTCATGTACCACAATTATAAGCAACATCGAACACTGTCTGCTAGTTTTCTTTTTTTTCTTTCTGTTTTTTAATTTGTTTTAATGTAAAGCCATTGGATTATAGAACTGTTTAACTTGTTTTCTGCCATGGCTGCACTGAGTTGTTTTTAAATATATATATATATATATATATATATATCAGATCTTTGCCAATCCACGAAGCAAACAAATTTACTTCTGGATTAATTAAAATCGATTTAACATTAAATAAAATTAATTAATAAAATTCCTTGAAGATTTGCTACGGCAAGAAACTGCAGCCAGAATATTTTATAACATTCGCTTTTAAAAACGTATATATATAATATATATATATATATATATATATATATATTGAAGAAAATGATTGAAAGTGAAAAATATATAGATCATGTTAAGTATGAAATATATTGTCATCTCTTTTGTTTCTGCTAGTATTATTTATCTTTTATTTTTTAAATTTGTTTTAATGAAAATCCATTGAATTCTAGAACTGTTTAACTTGTTTTCTGCTGTGTTTACACTGAGTTGTGTTTAAATAAATATGTATATATGTATATTTATTGAAGAAAATGATTAAAAGTAAAAAAGATATATATACACAATGTTAAATGTGAAATATATTGTTTTAATAAATCAACACAAATGTTTCAAAGTCTTTTATTTACATGTATGGAATATTCATTTAAAAACTAAGATAAAATAAAACAAATAAAAATACTGGGCATGCAAACCTTAGATCATCATCAGGACAGATAAGTATAGGTATCATATACTTATCTATCCTGATGATGATCTAAGATTTGTATGCCCAGTATTTTTATTTGTTTTATTTTATCTAAAATAGTTTTTAAATGAATATTCCATACATGTAAACAAAAGAGATCGAAACACTTGTGTTGACTTATTAAAACGGTTGTATGTATGTGTATGTATGTGTGTGTGTGTATGTATGTATATATATATATATATCTGTCAGCAAAACTTTAAACATCTTGTTGTTTTTTCTACAAAACTTTCTACACATATTGTCGGATTCATATCTATTTTACCTTTCATATATATATATATGTATGTATGTGTGTGTGTATATGAAGAGAAAAATAGAAGTGAATCTGACAGTATGTAATATAGTGAAAAATTTGAAAAAACACAGGTTCAAATAAGATTAGTGATATTTATTCAGCCAATGTTGCAGTGTTTCAATCTGTTTAGTAGATCTTCTTCAGGGCTTCTTGATATAAGGAAAAGTAAAATTTATTCACAAACATTCAAAACATTTTAAACTAACTGATCAACAAAGGCTGTCACAGTCTCCTTGTTGTTCTGTGATAAATTTTACTTTTCCTTAATCAACAAAAGCCCTGAAGAAGATCTACTAAACAGATTGAAACACCTTAGCGTTGGCTGAATAAATATCACTCATTTTATTTTAACCTGTATTTTTTCAAAATTTTTCACTATATTACATACATGTATATATATATATATTTTTTTTTTTTTCACTTTCAATCATTTTCTTCAACATATTTGTCAGATTCATTTCTATTTTTCTCATATATATATATATATATATATATATATATATATATATATAAAATGTTGTTCATTTTCTTAAATGTCTTTTCTGCTTTTTTCTTTCAGCTGCTGAAATTGCCGCAGAGCTGGATCGTGACGAACAGGAAAGCTCTGGCGTTATGGCTGCCGTAAAGCACCAAGAGAGGGAGTATCTCGGCATGCTCGAATACAACAAAGTGGATGAAAGTGCACTCATTAAGAACCTCGTACATGGTGAGTGAAATATAAAAGAGAAAATGTGCCTTATTAAAATAAAAACAAGGAATGAGAAAAATTAGAATAAAAAGAGGAAAGGATTATTTATATGTATGCTCTTGGCAATTTCAACAGTTTAAAAATATTTGAATATTCTATACACCATAATATATATATATATATATATATATATATAATAAAGTAAGCTTAATGAATCAGAGAATATCAACCTAGGTTTCTCCTAATGGATCATCAGGATAATATGTATATATATATATTCAAAAGGTCTGTGTATGTATGTGTTTATGTGTGTATTTGTGTGCTTATATATATATATATATATATATATATATATTCAAAGTGTGTGTGCATATGTTTATATGAATGTGTGTGTGTGTATATATATATATATATATATATATATATATATATATATATATATATATTCAAAGTGTGTGTGCATATGTTTATATGAATGTGTGTGTGTGTATATATATATATATATATATATATATATATATATATATATATATATATATTCAAAGTGTGTGTGCATATGTTTATATGAATGTGTGTGTGTGTATATATATATATATATATATATATATATTCAAAGTGTGTGTGCATATGTTTATAGGAATGTGTATGTATGTATATATATATATATTTATATATATATTCATTCAAAGTGTGTGTGCATATGTTTATATGAATGTGTGTGTGTATGTATATATATATATATTAATGTGTGTGTATCTATGTGTGTGTGTGTGTATATATATATATAGGTGTGTGTGTATGTGTGAGAGAAATTTAATGTATGTACTGATTTAAAGAGTACAAAAACATTAACCAATTTTATAATTTGAACATGTAATTATTCACAGATTTTCTTAATTTATTTTTGAATGAAGATTATTCCATCATTTAATTTTCATCTAAATTTTGGTTGTCCTTTCCTTAACTTTTTCTTTTTCTTTCTTAATTTCAACTCATTTGGATCCTTATCTCTATAACACCCAGGTAACCCTGTGGTTTGAAAGCACCAATAAAGGATAAGCTTCAGGTTAAATTTGACCTCATATTCCCTTTTTTGTTTTCTGTTTTTAAACTCATTTTCGTTTTCATTCTCTCCGCAGATCTCCAACCATATGTGGCCGAATCCATGTTGCCCGGCCTGCCAGCTTATATTATTTTCATGTGTATTCGTCACACTGACCACATTAACGATGACGAGAAGGTGTGTGCGCTCCTCACAGGAGTCGTCAATGGAATCAAAAGAGTGGTCAAGGTAAGTGAAACCAACAATGTCTTCTATTTTCAATTCTTTTTAAATAATAATCATCATCAGGTCAACATGGATTCTCATGACTCTCTCTTGCCAACCATCCCTATCAGTCATGTGCACAGAGCAGATTGATGCTGGTCGGCCTACACTGGTGTTGTTGGTTGCTTTTAACGGCATATCAACCTGTCTGGGGTTATGTCATGCTTAACGGTTAGGAAGTAATATATGTTGTGTATTTATATTTATACTTTTTTAGTAATTGGTTTTAACAATGTGTCAGCAGCATTGGGGATCATTTTCTGTGGTATTGATTAAGTTCATGTCTATATTCTATGGTATAATTTTATTTCCCTCAAAAAGGACAGTATGTCCTCCATGTTGATATTTTCAAGTAGATCTTTCATATTGTTTGCATTAAAATAACGGTTTCTGATGTGAGCAAAAAATCTGTATTCCATGAATAAGTGTTTAACAGTTAAAGGTGTTTGACATGTTTCACACTGTGGTTGTTGTTCTTGTTTGACTATATAGGAGTGCATTAGTCTTGTGTGACACTGGTGTATTCATCAGAGTGGTAGTACCTGTTAGGTTCCTATCTATGAGTTAAATGGTAAAATGCGTTTATAAAAAAAAATTGAGTATCCATTAAAAATGAATTTATTTCGAAACTTTGTTAGCATTAAATGACCCACCGAGGTTGATATGCCATAAAACAAAATGTGTTCCTGTGTAGGTATCCACAGGAGAAAATCACTTATGAGTTTGTCGTTGGTTCTCCAGCAATGTCTTGTTCATCTTACTTGCTTGGTTTGTGTGATAGGAGGCAAGTGGCAGTACAGCTGCTTTTTTGTGGAGTGTTGCTTCCAAGATTTGTTCAAGACAGCACGTAGCATCCTTGTGTAGTTTGCATCTAGATTTTTTTTCTAAGCATTTCATTAGAATCAAAGTAGTACAGCCATACAGTAGCACTGACACTGCTACAGCTTGAAGAACTGTCACTTTATCTTATCAGAGAGATCAGATTTCAATATGATCGATAATCTGTTTCTAGCAATCCATACCTTTCCTACCGTATATTGACATTTTCTGTAGATGAAATATTACTACCTAGGTAATTTGAGAGGCTTACCATCTCGTGTGGAGATGTCTCTATCTTAATAATAATGATGATGAAATTTATTGTGTACAATGCTCAGGTGCACCACAACTCATCAAAGTCTCATGTCTAGTACATAGAATAATGTATTAATGTCAGGAACATAAATAGTGTACAGTAATAATATACATGTATGTGTGCACAGGGGTATCAGGTATAGTGTTGGCAAATTACAGGAGGCACTGAAAGATGCAGTGTTTTGGCAGCCTACAACGGATGCAGGCAGTTTATTCTATGCCTCGGCAACTCTGAGAGTGAAAAAATGTTTCCAAAAGTCATGTGAACTATGCTGTTTTCTGACTCTGTAGGCATGCCCACATGTGTTAGAAACATGAAGATCAAAAAGGTGCTCAAGGTTGCTGTTGTTAAGATGGTTAATGACCTTATGAGCGTTTAGCAGGTCATTTGCCAGACGCCGGAGTTTCTCCTGGGTATGATGTTAAACTGAATCTAATGGTAAATTTTAAATTCTAGAGCTATGGGGAGTGTGGTGTACCCATTCATCGCCATTACTCCCAGGTCCACTCAGACTCAGAGTAGTAGTACCTGTTAGGGTCCCATCTATGGGTTAAATAGAACAAAATGAGTTAAATGTATTTAAAAAAATTGAATACCCTCAAGAATGAATAAAACAAAATGTATTCGGTATAAAATAACCCAAAGGGGGTTGACATGCCATAAAATCCAACCAACCATCTTTATCTGTTTAAAACACATGGGTAAAGTTTCAATGTACTAGGGTGAGTCAAAAGTTTTGCAATATTTTGTTAACTTATTTGCTTTATTCTTCGAGTTACAACAAAAACAGCTTATCATTCAAAAATAAAGACCATCGTGCTGCACTGTCTGAAACCATCCTTTCTGCCAGTTCTTTAATCCCACTCTGATAACATTTCTTGTCCTTTGAGGTAAAGAACTCCTTCACTGAAGCTTCTACCTCCTCATGGATCAGAATGAGTAAAAATTCGAGGATGTAACACAAGGCCAGCAGTATGGAGCACCCAATGAGAATCAAACTATCAATCTAGCTTGTTAACCATTACACCACATGAGGTGCCCAGAATCATTGTCTTATACTAACAAATACCCAGCTGCTTTTCCCACTGGACTTTTAAGTATTTATTTACCCAATTTCTCTGCCACTGGCAAGATGTGACACAGGGTCGTATCTCTGAGAATCTGTGTTACGTATCAAAGATACGTGGTTCAAAGTTAACTGACCTGAAAAAATGTAAAAGTTTTTAAATAAAATAACTAGTGCATTATATCTTTTATTCATTAATATATCAACACTGAAAATTTGATTAAATTCTGTTAATTCCCTAATTTTTTTTTTTTTTTTTTTTCTTTCGGCGGGGTGACATACGATGGTGGAATTTAGTCCTTACAATGTCAATCTGGAATTTGAATTTTGTAATAAGTATTTTTTTTATCTTGTTTTGTTTACAAGTTTGTATTTTGTTATAATATTAATTTATTCTTTTTAAATTCTTTTTCTTCCAGAAATCTAACAATGATGTTGAGAGAATGACTTTGTGGTTGGCGAATTCTTGTCGTCTATTACACAATCTTAAACAATACAGCGGAGAAAAGGTACGTAATATGTTGTTTTTGATTGTTCAATGTTAATTTGATGGTCAATCAGTTGAATTAATTTATATTATAATTAATTTAATAAAACATTTCAATTATTAAATATATATCTATGATCTTCATCAGGACATTCTAATATGGCCTGGTGATGTTGGTATGTTTATTTATAAAGGGATTTATAAATAAATATGCCAACATCACCAGGCGATATTTGAATGTCCTGAGGAAGAATATAGATATATCATCATTATCATATATTTGATAATTGAAACATTTCAAACATCGACAAAATTTTTTCAATTAATAATAAAACATCTTCATGGGTCTTATATTTTACATTTATATATGACTAGCAGTGGCTACCCGGCGTTGCCTGGGTAGAGGGGGATTTTTTAAAGTTAGTCCTGCAGATCCATTATTATTGAATCGTGAGTTGAATCCTCGTGGGATGCCCCATTTAAATCCCTATGTAAAAAAAAATAGACCAGCTACTTCGAAAAGAAATGTTAATGTCTACTATCTAAAATATTAAATGAAAAAAAAAAAAAATACATGCTGTTATCATTTAAATTTTATTTTTTAATTATCTTCACAAATATAAATCAAATCTCTATTATTTTTGCTCAAAAACCAAGCCTTGGTAATATTTAATGTGGATATATATTTACTTTGTTATTAATTGTTTTATTTTCAAAGTTTCCTCTGGACATACAGATACACATAGCTGCCCTTTATATATGTATAGATAGATATCTTATTATAATGGAGATTGTGTGTTTGTCTGTCTGTAACCGAAACTAAATCACTATTCAAGTCACAATTCCCTTAGTTGTTGACGTCACATTTACCATGAATTTATTTTTATTTAATCCTCAAATATTGATAAAACTGTTATACCTTATTAATACTGTTGACCACATCTACGTACTAATAGCATGTAATTGTATTTATATATACAACAAAATAGCGGTTTACAGTGTGAACGAGAAGGCTAATTTGCATATTGATATTTAAAATTTGATTTTAATAAATATATGCTTAGTATTATTGATTTCTAATTGTTTGGTTTTCTCTTAACGAATCTGGGCAAAGATCTCGGGGATAAATCTTAAAAGAAATCCATAAACAAGATGAAAGAACTGTAATTTTATTAAATACTTCATAATCTAACTAAATAGATAAATTAGGAAAAATGAAAGATGGGAGTGAAAGAAAATGATGGAAGAGTTAAATCTAAAGCTGTTCTATTTTTTGATTATACCCCTCAGTTTATCATTTTCTAAATAGTTTATAATTTGATACAATATTTTATTACATCAAAACCTAAATACTTGCACCCAAAGGGTGCATATATTTGCTAGTATTTATAAAGTAGTCACATCTGTTTTGGTATATAGGTATTAACTTATAATTCAGAAAAGAGATCTCATTGAGCATTAAAATTGCAAATTCACTTTAATATGTATATAATAAGCAATAGTACAAAATTTAGTTTTTGATTTTTATTGATGAAATGATATAATTCAATAATTAAAAATCAGTTGATTTGTGAAACTCTTCAATTCTTCATAGGTAAAAACAAAAAGCATGTAAAAACGAATTCTTTTTTACTATAAATCAAGAAGCAATTAAGAACTGAATTTAAATTTTTGTCGTATATACAAAGACAAAGAAAAAGGATAACGCTATAACCCCTAATGTGTAACACCATAACATTATTTTTCTTAACTATTCAGGGTATTTTTCTTTTTTTCTGATTTGATTTGGAGGAAAATCCAGAAGAATTAATTGAACATCTCTCTCTTTTTATCTTTTCAGCGATATCAAACATCAAATACTCCAAAACAAAATGAACACTGCTTGCGCAATTTTGACCTATCAGAGTATCGACCAGTATTCAACGATTTGTGTGTCTACAATTATCGACAGTTGATCAAAGTGATGAAAGACAATATTGAGAAACTCATTGGTAAGTGTCTCATTTATTTATTTTTGTCTCATTTATTGCGAACGTTAGCAAATTCCTTGTGTGAAAAATTCGGTAAGCTGAACATTAGCTACATAAATGAGAGTAATCTCCCCTTGTTTTGTTTCATCTTGAGGAAGCCGTTTGGTTTGGTCAGCCACTTTCATTTCACCGTAAATCTACACTGAAAATACAAATTTGTTTGAATCAATACAACTGCATGTTTTAACACGAAAATATCATAAAATGTGTTCTTAATAATAATTAAGTTCATTTCAAATAATGTGCAAGCACAGTTAAGAACAATTATAAATAAAATGTTCAGATTACCGAATTTTTCACACAAGGAATTTGCTAACGTTCGCAATAATGTTCAGATTACCAAAAATTAATTCCAGGTTAATTATTCATAGCTAAATTCAAAATTTAAGCATTGCTTTTAAGAATTTAATAAAAACCACAAAAAACAGATTGGTGTCATCTCACACTATAAAAAAAAAAGTTTTTTTTTCCTTTTTTGTGTGTGTGCATATATCGTCATAGGCATCGCATATAGATTTCTAGTGCTCTGAAGTTACGTTCTAGTGCAGTGCCTTCTGTGACTGTGAAGGCCAATGTTTGAAATACAGTTTCGACCACACATATCGCATGTAAAGGCCAATCTTGAAGATGTTGATGGTGTGCTGGTACTCTGTTGCTGTTGCTTTCTCTTGGGCCTCTTTGCTTGATGCTGTTGCATCAGGGTTAATTCAGATATGAATAGCCCATTACAGAGAGCCTGCTGCCATTGAAGGCAGTCTTCAGCTAAATTGGGATTCGCCTACTATCCATCCAGCAAAGATGACGCAGTCTCAGTAGAGAGCACAAGCTGGTAAGCTGTGCTCTCTCTAGAACTGCTGTGTTAGTGATCCTGTCTCTCCAGATGATGACCAATATACCTCTAAAGCAGCAAAGTAGGAGCTAATATATATATATATATATATAAGTAAAGTTGTTGGGGCAGCCTATATCGGTATTAGCCAAACAGCGAAGGAGTCTATCCCCTTTTCACCAAGTAGATCGTTTTTTTGCATCTGAAGTGAAGCGCCACACCTACCATCAGCTCCTTACTTTACCGCACAGATCCCTGTGCTACTTATACGCTGAGTTGGCTAGAGCCGGTATTGAACTAGGAACCTTGTGGTTTCTAGTCGAATGCTCTACCGACTGAGCTAACCTGGCCCTATATATATATATCAAATACTCCAAAACCATATATATATATATATATATATATATATATATATATATATATATATAAGGTGTATAAAAAATAGTTTTCATTTCTATGGGAATTCCTTTATGATAGTGTTCTAGGTATGATGTTAAACTGCATTTAATGGTGAAGTTCCCTTTCTGGAGCTCTGGGGAGTGTGGAGTACCCCTTCATTGCCATTACTACCAGTACCTGTTAGGGTCCAATCTATGGGTTAAATAGAAAAATGAGTTTTAAAAAATTGTATTTAAACAAAAATTGAGTTAATTTATTTGTTTCTTAATTGTTCTTATATGCTTATTGTTTGTCTTTCTTTACAGTTCCGGCTATTCTGGAACATGAAGCCATTGCTGGGTTGAATAAAGATGACCGCAGAGGTCGTGTACCAACTAATGAAACAGAACCTGACGCTTTAGATAATCTACAAAAGATTGTAAGTAAAATGCAGTCACACTCACCAGATTTCTTTTCTCTGTAAAAATTTTATGTCTCTCTCTTAGATCATTCGTTCATTTTGTCTATGTCTTTTTTAAAAAGAAAAAAATCTTATATGTAGAAATAAATCCAAATATCTACCCATATATGTAATTTCAGTCAGCAGGATATTGTAAACCTTAATGTCAGTCTGTATTTTCAATCAGTTGCCAGACCTGTCAAGCTGTGGCTTTGAAATATACCAACTGCACCTCTGCAAAGGGGTAAGATTTCTCTCTCCCTCCCCCCCCATGTGGCCACCTGTTGGCAGTGGGTGGTGACCCGTGATGCTTAAAGATGGAACCCTGGTGGCTAAGCAGTCCATGACATGCAACACTCCAGTTTGGCCCTTACTTAGGCAAGACGAGTGGTCAGAATGTCCCATCTGATCAATCGGCTGGTCATGTCAAGCCCTAGCAACTATATGATTGTCTCAACCCTATTGCCCTTATGGCAAGCACCAAACCTTTTAATCATATATGTGCTAGAAGGAGGTGACTGAGGGTCTTAATGTCTTGGGTATGATGTTAAACTATCTGATGATGAAATTCCAGTTCTGGAGCTCTGGGGAATATGGAGTACCCCTTCATCACCATTACTCTCAGGTCCACTCTGACCCAGAATGGAAGTACCTGTTAGGATCCCATCTATGGGTTAAATAGAAAAACAATGAGTTTAAAAAATTGAGTTTAAACAGAAAGAAATTGAGTACCAATAAAGAATGAATAAAACAAAACTTCTTTAGCATAAAATAGCCCAACAAGGGTTGACATGCCGTAAAATCCAACCAACCAACTAGTTGCCAAAGTTTGAAATTGGATAAAAAGCAGAACTTTAAATGCTGATTTTCATGGTTTTTTATACTTTTTTTGAAAATTTTTCATTATTTATTCTAGGAATTATTATTAATTATTGTAGAAATTATTTAACAATATAAAATACTTTTAACCCTTTTGCAGGCAGAGTGACATTTTTGTTGTGTTCGCAGTAGGTCAATGTAAGGCATTTTCCTGTTGGCTGCTCATTGACTAATTCACTGTTAATATATAGAAAATCACTATAAGGTCTCACTGCCTGCATTGCCATGGAATTCATGTGATATGTATGTTATTATGTCATATGATATATACAATTAAAAGTGTGTGATGTAATGGTTAACTTCATAGGAAATGGACAGAGTGAGACTAGTTCAAATCCTGGACAAGACTATTTACATTTTGCATAGTGTTAATACCATTGGGAAAGGTATGAATCTAACTATTCAAATGTTAAACTCTGCTTAAGGAATTGACCTTGTGGCGCATCCTGCTTGTGCGGAAGGGTTGGTAAATATATATAATAGAGACAATTGCTGATCAAATTATCATGTTTTGTGTGTCATTCCTTTATTTTATGATTAATTGACTAGTTTGAACATACTGTCTACTTTGATAATTTTCTGAAAATAATTTGCCTTCTTAACATGGATTTTAAAAAAAATTATCTGCTTGCAAAAAGGTTTAAAAGTTTACAAAAAAAAAGAAAAAAGTAATGTATATAAAAAACACTCCCCCTTTAATGTAGTATTTTCATGGATTTAATCATTTTTTAATAAACACATTTGTTTTAGAGTCTTTAAAATGGGAGAATTTTATCAATTAAAATCTGTGTATGTAAAAATGGCATATATATATATATATATATATATATATATATATGTGTGTGTAATATTATGAAAAAAATTGAAAAACACAAGTTCATAAAAGTGTAATAGGGTCTCGGAGATTTCTTATTTTTCCCCTCAAACTAATGAAAGCCCTGATGAAGATCTATTGAAACAGATCGAAACACTGCAGCGTAGGCAAAATAAACATTACACATTTATGAACTTGTGTTTTTAAATATTTTTCATAATATTATCATAATTTTCTGTTACCTAACGTGTAATATTCTTTCTTTGTTTCCTTTTAGATGAGTCAGTATCTGCGTGTGCTGAGAAATCATGCGGTTGATCCAGAAGTTATCACGCTCATTGTCAAGCAGTAAGTGACTGTTCCTCCCCTCCCTCAGGAGATTTTTTTTGTTCCTTCTTTCCTTGGATTCTGTTGCTACATAATCTTTGCTATTTTAAAGGCCTGTGTAGTGTTGTGGCTTAGACCAGCATCTAATTGGCTTTGTAAATGCAACTTCTTAAATTATTGTTTGTAACTGGACAAAATAAGATAAAATGGCCGATTTTGTCTGGAAAACACACATTGGAGGAAGAAAAATTTTGGACAAAACATAACGGCTTCTTCAAAGTGAAACAAACAAGGGGAGATTACTCTCATTTATGTAGCTAATGTTCAGATTACCACGAGAAAATACTGTGATAACTGAATAATTGTCCTTTTAAGGATTATTATTTAAGGAAAGAAAAAGAAAATTTTCATTGTTTTGCGTATTGCTGATGGATTATCTCCCTTGGATTTGTTACAATAGGTGTTTAAGAGTTACCTCCCTTCTATGTACTTCTCTGCAGAAACCATTTTGTTTCTGTGCTCATTGAGGCTATTTATCTTGCCTATGTAATATAATAACAGCCTTCCTTATCGCGGCTCGACATGTCGACTGGGGAAAAAGAATACACCGACTGAACCTCTACAGAGGTGAAATCCCCCTCCCACTAATGAAATTGTGAAAATATTTTATATCCTTTTAAATATATGACTCAAATTTGTTTTTTTCTCCATTTTCAGTTGTTCTATGACATGAACGTGAAAGCATTGAATAATTTACTGCTCCGAAGAGATATGTGCAATTGGCACAAAGGCACCCAAATACGGTAAGTGTTGCACTCTTCTATTACATTCACTGTTTTATCTTTGTTTTGATCTGCTGCAAAAGGATGTGTATTATAAGAGCAAATAATTATTTCTATATTTGATCTTTTAATATTCTTGTTCTGGTGTGTTTATTTTTAGAAAGGACTAAAGGAACGAACCTCACAAAGTTGGGGGGGGGGCTACAATGTATCTCACTGGTCCTTACTTGTGGCAACTCTGTTGTCATACTCAAAGCAGAAAGAAACAGAGGATGAAAGATGATAGAAATTAATATACTACATATTACATATATATATTAATTCTTTCATTTATTACATATCAATCTTCTTGATTTGATTTTCTAAGTGTGCGATGCATTTATTGACTGCAATATTGGTGTGTAGTGATTTTATATCTTGGCTAGCTAAAGATTTGTTTCACATATTTATATTGTTTATTTTGTTGAGTAAAATCCCCCCAATTTTGAAGCTCTGGGGAGTGTGGAGTACCCCTTCATCACCATTACTCCCAGGTTCACTCTGACCCGGAGTGATAGTACCTATTAGGGTCCCATCTATGGGTCAGTTGGAAAAATGTAAGTACCATGAAGAATAAATCTTTAAAAAAAAATGACTTTGGTATAAAATAACCCAACATGGGTTGACAAAAATAAATAACTTTGGCATAATAACCCAACAAGGGTTGACAAGCCGTAAGATCCAAACAATGATTGCTATTCTTCTACAAGGATGCCTTCGGCATTAGCCTCTTCTCTTTCAATTTTTTTATTACCTGTCCAAATCAAGGCAGGTTTTTATATTTGATTAAGTGAATTTAAGAATATTTCTAATAAAATTATCTTAAAGTTATATGGGTTTGAAATATATCCTGTTATTATTATTCCAAGTATGCTCAGTATAGGCATTAGACACACACACACACACACACACACACACATATATATATATATATATATATATATATATATAGAGAGAGAATTGAAGGAAAAAATAAAATAAAAATCTAAGTTTATTTGTTTTATTTGTAATTATGCCAAAAACTGTTTCATTTATATTTCTCACAGCATTAGTTTTGTAATGTGAAATTTTACTTTCATATGAAATCATTTACATTCATTAGAAAAAAAGTTATCTTTTTCTCAGTATCCATTTCAATTTGGAATTTTTAACACAATACAGAAATAAACTAGTGAAAAAGTATTCTTTTATATTTTGAAAATAGTAACTAAAACGCACCACAATTGCTAGAAAAAAAAACACTCACAGAGTACTCAAAACTCATAGAAAATGGGAAATTACTGGCTAATGAAGCATCTTGGGCTAGTAAATTTAGTTTCAGTGATAGAACACAAATACTTGGGATTGTAAAAAGAATGTTCTATCCTGTAAATACTCGGAGAAAAGGTTAAATAACCCATGAAGATTGATATGCCATTCAAACCAAATAAGTATCTATTATTTGGTAATGTGAATATTAGCTACATAAATGATAGTAACCTCCCCTTGTTTATTTCACTTTGAGAAAGCAGGCGGTTTTTATTTCACCATGAATCTACACTGAAAATACGAATTTGTTTGAATGAATACAACTGAATGTTTTAACACGAAAATATCATAAAATGTGTTCTTAATTGTGCTTGTGCATTATTTGAAATGAACTTAATTGTTATTAAGAACACATTTTATGATATTTTCGTGTTAAAACATGCAGTTGTATTGATTACGGTGAAATGAAAATGGCCAACCAAAACATATGGCTTCCCCAAAAAGAAAGAAAAAAAGGGGAGGTTACTCTCATTTATTATTATTTATATTTATTATTACCTATTATTTTTGAGGATGTGCCAAAAGATATTGACTCCTCTTCCCAATTCAATCTTATTACAAAAGGATTTATATTTAGGTTCATTTCTTTGTTATGATGTTGAAAAAGCATTTTACTCTCCTTTTCTGTCTCTGCTGTTTACATGAAAAATCTAGAAAATTTCTTGTAAATATTTCATTTAATTGTTATCCTTTTCTTCTCTAGGTACAACATTTCCCATTTGGAGCAATGGCTTCGAGAGTATCATCTGCAAGACGCAGGGGCATTCAGTACAATGGAACCCCTTATCCAAGCTTCTCAATTACTACAGGCCCGCAAGACGGACGCCGATGTGGACAGTGTTTGTCAGATGTGCCCAAAACTGAAGACTGCACAGGTTAGTTTTTTTTTGTACTAAATATGTGGAATATTTGGGTACCATTATAGTATGTGGCCTACCATAAAAAGCATATTATAAGGTTATAATAACTGCTAACCCTATTTTAGAATTAAATAGATCTCTGATTCATGTAAATTATGGATAAATTCTTTTTTAATTATTCTTAATTACTATATACAGCTTATGACTGGATTGCATTTCTTGAAATTGAATATATGTGAAAAATAATTAGTTTCAATAAATTGCCTACTACTTATATCTATAAATATACTATAACAGAATCAAAAACGTAGGCCACATACTATAACGGCACCGAAAATTTAATGTTCAACAACTTTCTACTAGAGATACCACAACACATTGTGATTGTCCTCAATTTAGTGATATATTTGTACCAGGGTTGATGTTACTTGTCATTGTGGGGCACGTCTTTGAATAGCAGCAGCAGGTGCCATGGTGAACATGAGGCACCCTGGAAAAATGCCTCATCTCACTGCATGGTGATGTGTGATCTATATTTATTTGTTACAGTGTATTAGCCACTTAACTTCAGGGCTTACGGTGAAGTCATGTTGAAAGCACCGGTTCCTGCTAGATCACTGAAATTAAGTAACGATGACCCTGTTCTAATACTTAGATGGGTGACCATTTAAGCAACAGCAGGTGCTGTAAGTAACAACATATCAAAATAAAAACAAACTTATCCTCAGGACAATGCACCCATGAAAGACATCACAACACATTTCAGTTATATATATATATATATATATATATATATATATATATATTTTTGCCAATACCATACACACATACCTACCTATTCTCATGTAGGTTGTGACTGCTTTTTCTGCAAATTATTTCGGTGATTGACTTGTTTCTGCAACCCATGTAATTAGGTCAGACACATGGCTATAGCTTTGCCATGTCTTTGGATCAATTGAAAATATTTTCAACAACAACACAAAAAAGACAACTACGAGTGAAGACACATCATTTTACTCACTCTTATTTACGGTCTGTTAAGAAATTTGAACTTTTTCCTTTTGTGTATATATATATATATATATATATAGTTATCATTCTAATTCATTCCATCGTCTTCAGTTTTTTCCTTTACTGTTTTCTTAGACCGTCTTGGTTAAACTGTCTTGTTAATAAGCACAGAATATTAAAAAATGATTTGAAATATCTAAAGAAAAACCAATTTTTAGTTCTCTTGTTTATTTACATTGTTTTTTCTTCTTCAGATTATCAAAATCTTGAATCAATACACTCCTGTTCGAGGTTACGAGGATGACACCGTTGCCATCTCATTCATCCGCAAAGTTCAGGAGAAATTGTCACAGACTCGGGAAACGGACATGGGCACCAACTTGTTGATGGACACTCAGTACGCTTTCCCTGTTACTTTCCCGTTCAACCCTTCCAACATCGCCCTGGAACGTATCACTGTGCCTGACAAACTCCATCTTGGATTCATAAAACGGGTGTGAGCTCACAGGGGGTTTTAAAAAAATAAATCGCAAAAAAAAATATAACAACAAAACACAAAAACTTAAAAGTACAATATATATATATACATATGATTAAAAAAGAAAAAAAACAACAAAAAACCCAAAAAAACTCACAGATAAAATTCAAACAAGACTATTAAAAAAAAAAGAAAAAAAATGAATAAATGATAATGACTTAATAAATGTTTAAACAAAAAATAAAATTGAAGTTAAACTTCCCCCTTCAACTGCCTGAATTTGATAGACTTTGCAAGAAGCTGTGAAAAGTAAGAAAAAGTTATCTTTGAAATGGGTGGGGAAAAAATTTTCTTTCAGGTACTTATTGGATATATATATATATATATACACACATATATAAGTATATATATCCTTTGGTTTCACTGATAAGGACGGTGGGAAAAATTGAATAGTGACGTCAGATGATTTTTTTGTAAGGAGGGGATGGGGTGTTGATTTCTTTGTAATATACTACAGTTGTTGAATGTTTTGTTGTGTTTATAATAATTGTTTAGAAGTTGATGATGATGATGATGATGATGTGTGTGTGTGTGCTAGAGATGAAGTAGAAATAGAAAAAAAAAGTCTTTAGCAATCCCCCACCCCACCCCCCAAAATCCTGCTTGTATATTTTCTTCTCTCTTTTTGGATGGTTAAGAGGTCACAGTGTTCATTGGGCTGGAGAATTTTTTTGTTGTTGTTAAAGGTTTGCCAGAAAGGACAGAATGGTTATTTGAGAGAATATCCAATTATTACTTAGACCGGCACTTGGCTTAACTTACCCCACCCCCACTGCTTCACAAACTCCCACTCTTAGATTTAGACTGCACAATGTTCCAACTTTCTGGGAATAGAAATAAATCAATAAAAAGCTAATGTATTACCAATTCATTGTTGCAATTCTATTAAGAATCTGATATTGTTTCTTGTATAGCTGTTTTTTCAGCTTTCATGATTAAACTAATATTTAAATCCGTTTGTTGCTGGCTAAAACTAAGAAATGAGGAAAATATCAAATTGTTGTTAGTGCCGATTGGTCGGATGTAGTTTATATAGCCTATAAAAAAATAAATCAAAAACAAACCTTTCAAATCCCAAATCCACCTTTATATACGTTTAGGGGCATCCAAGTTTGTATATTTCATACTGTCTCCCTGCCGTAGATTTTTTTTTTCTTGTGGTTGTCTCCCTTCACTTCCTACTTTCTAGAAAGTAGGAACAAAATTGTTGCACAAAGCATTCCATTTCTGTTTGGGTATGGATCGATACGTGCATGAGAGCAAGTGGGTTTCCAGAATTTTAAGAAAAAAAAAAAAAAATTTTTTTTTATTTTGGTAGTCTAACTAATGTTCTTACATTTCCCTACTTTTCTTTTGTGCAAATGTTTGTAGCTTGAATGTGGTTTTGTTTGTCTTATCCTGTATCTCAAACCAAAGGTAATTCTTAGAAAAACCCTTAACCGATGGTTTAAGGTACCAGTCTCAATATTGGACTTTTTACCAGTTGTTGAAGCTTACTGTGAGAGCAGCAGACTTCCTC
This sequence comes from Doryteuthis pealeii, assembly GCA_023376005.1. Classification (NCBI taxonomy): domain Eukaryota; kingdom Metazoa; phylum Mollusca; class Cephalopoda; order Myopsida; family Loliginidae; genus Doryteuthis; species Doryteuthis pealeii. Next base: position 59,934,430 of record CM042157.1, on the reverse strand, counting down.
CAAATATATTTGAAGAATGTGGTTTCGAGATACTGACGACCTTTGGATCAGTTCATTGGGTTTGTGCCTTTTGTTTCCCTTCTAATAATTTTGTTACCATCCATTGTTAAAAAAAATGGTTCCTATGATCAACCACCACTTTGCTGCTTTCGCAATCATTATTTTCTTTGTCAGCTTAAAATTTAAAAAAAAAAGATATATTGATGAAATTGTAACCAAAAGTCTTGCAATTCTTTTAAATTATGTCCCCCCCCCAACCCCAGTATATTTGTGAACCATTTACTTACTCCAGTCCAGCTGTATAAATGTCAAAAAGAAAGAGAATATCTTTTGATTATCCTTTCTATTGTTGGAAGAAAGAATTTGGTTTGTATTATTTTGAAAAGATCTCAGATTTTCTTTTGGTCCTCATTTTTTTTTTTTTTTTTAGTATTGTGTAAGGTCATTAATAATAATAATAATGACGGATAGAATAGAAAATATCCTGACCCTCACCCCTCAACTTAAGGTTTATTTTAGTTTCATCTGATGAGAGAGAGAGAGAGTGCGTCTTTAGAAAAAGTAGATAAAATAGTTGCTTTCTATGTATAACATGGGGGGTAAACTGTTTGAAGGAGAAAGAGTGAGGGGGGGGGGGCTAAAAAATGAGAAAAAAAATTATAATTCACTCTAACAAACTTTGCCATTTTTTGTTTTTCCCTACCCCAGTGATGGTATTTATTTAAACAAATTAGTAAATATTTGATATGTAAAATTTCTGGCTATTTAAAATACATGTTAGATGATTTGGTGTACAATATCTTGCATAGGCGCACACAGTCTGTGCAGCTTAATATTAACGTATATGTATGTACATACGTATATGTTATTTTATGTGTTTTATCATCTTAAGAAAAGAAAAAAAAAAATTGAACATTAAAAATCTAGCCTGATGAAGTAAAATGTCATATCACAACTTATAAAATGCTGGTCATAAAAGAAAGAAAAAGGATCCTGGCTGAAGATGATTTGAGAGAAAGAAATTGTTTGATTAGATATCCCCGCATTATTTTTTTTTTTTTTTTGTGAATAGCCTTGTCATTGGACATATCAAGTAGACGCTACATGTTGACTGCTACATGTTGAATTGTGGTTCTTGTTTAATTATGTTATAATTTTCATTTTTAAGTGACACTGTTTTAAGTATTTTATTTTTTTTCTGTCCCATCTCTAGAAAATGAGTTGGAAGCTTAGAAGAGAGGAGAAAAAAATATTAGTATGAATTTTTTTTTTTTTTAGAATACCAGATTATTTAAATTCTGTCTTGAATGTCTCATTTTAATTTTTGAACTAAAAAAAAAAAAAAAAAAAAAAAGAAAACTTTAAATTCGTTATCTAACACAGTTGAATGTATTCGTAACAAACTGACTGATAGATCTAGTTTTAAGAATCAACTTTCACAAATATTTCTCCTTTCTTCACCCACCAACTTGAAAAAAAAATTAAAAAAAAAAAAATGAACAAACAAAAATCCCCCTCTCCCATTTCTTAAAATTAATTTATTTTAACAAGACTTCTTCCTGACGAGGACAAAGCAGAGAGTCTACACTTTGAAAGTGACATTTAAGAAAGAAAATTATGATGAAAAAGGAAAGAAAAAGCCAAAAAAGAAAAAGAGGAATGAAACCTCAAAACAAATAAAAATTCATCAAAACAATTTCATGTATTTTTTGTTATTTTTTTTTCTGTTTTTCTTGTTTAAAAAAAAAAATCAAAACAATGTGAATAATTTTTTGTAAATGGTAATAAAATAAAAATATTAAAAACAAAAAAACTCAAACATGTTTTTGTTACATTTCTTCTATAAAAAATATTAAAAATATTTGCAAAATTAATTTACAATTTAAAACAAACCCTGGTATAATAATTACTCTTATAGGAAATAAGTTCAATATAGTAAATACCCTTTTATTAGGTAATCTAAACAATAGCTACATAAATGAAAGTAACTTCATCTTGTTTGTTTCACTTGGCCATTTTCATTTCACCGTAAAATCTACACTGAAATATGAATTTGTTCGAATCAATACAACTGCATGTTTTAACAAAAATATCATAAAATGTGTTCTTAATAACAAGTTAAAATCAAATAATGCGCAAGCACAATTAAGAACACATTTGATTATATTATCGTGTTAAAACATGCAGTTATATTGATTCAAACATTTGTATTTTCAATGAAAATGGCCGACCAAAACATACGACTTCCTCAAAGTGAAACAAACAAGGGGAAGTTATTTATGTAACTAATGTTCAGATTACCAAAGAATCTTTTTTAAGGCCTGTCAAGGGAGGTAACTCGTCTACTCTTTATAAAAAGATAAGTCCTACACATTACACAATAAGACTGCATAGTGGCCTATTGTGGGTATCAGCAGAACGGTGCAGCAAGTCTATCCCCTTTTCACTTGTTCTAGACCTGGGAGATTGTTTTGCTGAGATGGAGCCCCACAACTACCGTCAGCTCCCAGATCAGATTACCCAATCTGTGCAACCTCATGCACTAAGGGGGTAGGACTGGTATCGAAGCTAGAACCTTGCGATTCCTAGATGAATGCGCTACCAACTGAGATCGTAGATTTAAATTTTTAAAGTTGACTTTTCTATATTGTTTATTCATACGTTTGGTAAAAATTTTGGACCAAGTAACCAATAAGCACCCCAGCTGGGAGCAGTTTTGAAAGGAACACCTTTTGCTTTTTACCGTAAACTCCCAGTTGTTTGTTTACAATGTTATTTTTTGCATTAGAATTTCACTTTAAGATTTTTAAAAAGTTTGTTCATGTATATTTACAACCCAAAGGCACATTTTTATACTAAAATAGTTTGATTTTAACTTTTAAAAAATAGTTATTTATTGGTTATTTGGTCCCAAGATCCTTTTATTCAAATAAACAAGAAATATTTTGTAAATAAAAACTATTTTCATATAAATAAACATTTCTGCATTTCTCTTCTGATTAAATAAAAACTATTTTGATATAAAAATGTGTCTTTCGTTTAAAGTTTTTAAAACTTTAAAAAAATTCCTATTGAATTAACAACAACAAAATGAAATAACTAATTTTTAAAATTAAAATTGAAAACTATTTTAGTATAAAAACGTACCTTTGGGACGTAAATATACATGAACAAACTTTTAAAAAAATCTTACAGTGAAATTCTAATGCAAAAAAAATTGTCTGTTTGTAAAAAACAACAGGGAGTTTACGGTTGGTTTTGTTTGTTTTACGGCATATCAACCTCAGTCGGTCATTTAATGCCGACAGTTTTGAAATAAACTCATTCTTGATGGATAATCACATTTTGTTTATAAACTCATGTTTTTCTATTTAACGCATAGATGGGACCGTAACAGGTATACCACTCTGGGTCAGAGTGGATCAGGGAGCAATGGTGATGAAGGGTGCTCCACATTCCCCAAACCTCCAAACTGGAACTTCACCATCAGATAGAGTTTAACATCATTCCCAGGACAAGTAGACCCTCAGCCACCGCCTTTTAGCACCCATATGTTAAAAGGGTTGGGGCTTGCTATAAGGGCAATAGGGTTGGGAAAATTATATAGGAGCTAGGGCTTGACATGACCAGCCAATTGATCGGAGGGAGCCTCTCCGACCGCCAGTCTAGCCCAAGATAGGGCCAAAGTGGAGTATTGCAAGTCATGGACTGCTCAGCCACCTGGGTTCTACCCTTAGGCATCACGGGTCGCCACTCATGGCCAACAGAGGTGCAGTCGGTGCATTCTAATGCCCCAGCTGACAGGGTTTACGGGGAAAAGCAAAAGGTGTTCCTTTCAAAACAGGTCCCACCTGGGGTACTTATTGGTTAATTGGTCCAAAATTTCAGTCTGACAGCAATTCCCTTTTCTTTAAAGTTTCATTAAAAAAATTAAAAATTGTCATTGAGTTTTATTTGTTTCTGTAAGAAAACTAAAATTACGTGTTAAAAAAAAAAACAAAAAAAAAAAACACTTTCCATTATCTTAATGATAACCATGAAGTTAATCCCATTAAAAAGAGCCAGTCTTTAAGAGAGTAGAAATAGCAAAAATGCACCATTTTGACCAATGCAGATTTTAATTACAAAAATTCTCTCATTTTAAATACAGTAGAACATCATTTTTACATTTGATTTTAAAAAAAAAAAAAAAAAAAAAAAATCCTTCCTGTTACAATAAGAATTACGTTAGATTTTATTAATTTTTTTTTTTTTTAGTTTTGTTGAATTCATGGGCGGGTTTTTAAAAAAGTGGAATTTTGTATTTTCGTCAATACGTGTGATACCCTGCCCTCATCAGCTGCCAACTAGGAGTGATAACACAGTTTCGGTAACTAAGGCAGGACTGCCACTCCCAGCGCTACCAAGCAGCTTTTACCACCGGACAGGGTATTAAAAAAAATTAAAAAAAGATAAAATAATGTAGAGAAGAAATAAGATCCGTTCATTTTAGGAGTTTTGTTATCAGGGCAGTTTGTTATTTAAAAACGCGTTTGCTTTCAGCCGTTGATGTGATTACACGCTTGCAGATATTACGTAATAACATATCTATCTGTACACTACAATAGGGTAGGTGGATTTTTCACTTTTTAAAATATCAAATTGTCCATCTATGCAAAAGTTGTGTTTTAGTATACCGAATACTGATACCAAAAATTAGATCTTTTACATGTACAATTGTTTGAGGAAATAGCATCAAATATTGTCTGTTACAGCTTAATTAACGAGGTAAAAAGCAGCATATCAGGTGTCGGTGGTGATGGGGGGGGGGGGACACATTTTTAATTTGAATTCTATTTATAATATTTAATTCGTTTCATTTTAAATAAAATAAAATTTCCGATTTAAATATTAAAAAGGGTAAATTTTCTAACCAATTTCTTGGCTAAATTTTGCAAAAATGAGGATTTTAGTAGACGATCTTTAATGCTATTTCCTCAAACAATAGTGTCAGTAAAAGATCTAATTTTTGGTATCAGTATTCAATATACTAACACACAACTTTCACATAGATGGACAATTTGATATCTTTAAAAAGTGAAAAATCAACCTACAATAACAAAAAACAAAAGTCGTTTTTCATGTCTTGTCAAGGGGAGAACTTGTCTACACTTTTATAAAAAGATGTTTTTAAGTCAGCCCAATTTTAATACTGGCTGTGTATAAAGTAGATTCGAATTTTTAATGATGACTTTTCTATATTATATTAATTAATAATTTATATTTTATTCATAATTTATATATTATTATTGTCTGTCATTAAACAAACAAACATTTTTTTCATTTGTGACTTCACCAACTCATTTGTGAATTTATCGGTAATTATGAACTTTTGTTTAGTAAATTAGGGTGTCCCAGAAAAAACAGAATCCACAAATTTTGTAATAAAACTTAATTTTAAACTAGGAGGGTTTAGGGTTAGTTTAATGGGAAAATAAATAAATAATTTGGGCTCTGTTTCTGTTTCACAGGGTGACCCAGAAAAAACAGAACCCAAACCTAATCCTAAACCGCCCTAGTTAAAATTAAGTTTTATTACAAAATTTGTGGGTTCTGTTTTTTTCTGGGACACCCTAATTTCACAATTACTTTGATATCTGTTAAAAACTTGGTTTTATTTTTTTTTTAAAAAAGCATTTATTTGATTTTTAACTGAAAAATTATTTTTTTTATGTCTATTATTGGAAAAATATAAGATTTTAAAGATCTGTTTATATTCTTTTATGAAAGAGCATGGCAAAAATTAATTTTTACACCACCTAGAGGGCGTTTTTTTTGCTAGTAATAGAAATATTCCTGTTTGTTTTATCCCTTTTGTTCATATATATTTTGCTTGAAGGCAATTACAATGCGTATATCGTATATAATTTGATAATTATAGAAAATAATCATGACAAGCGAACTCGGCAAACAATGTGCAATGCGTAGAACATCGTACAGTCTGTTTCGAGCGGTAAAGTCTCTGACTCTGCCTGCTGGGCTCCCGGTTTTGATTTCTGTCAAAGGGAAATAGTATACATCGCTGATGAGACTTAATAAAGTCAAAACAGGCTGTACGATGTTCTACGCATCGCACATTGTTTGCCGAGTTCGCTTGTCATGATTATTTTCTATAATTATCAAATTTTATACGATATACGCATTGTAATTGCCTTCAAGTAAAATATAAATGATAATATATACTTTAACAACAATGCTTCTAAAAACAAACATCCTTTTATATATATATATATATATATATATATATATATAGTATGAACAAAAAGTCATAAGACAAGCAGGAATATTTCTTATATGTTGTTTATTCTCAACTAGTTTCGATCTTAGGTCATCGTCAGGAGAAATTTTCTGAAGGAATTGTTTATAGATTTTTTGAAAGGGAGCATTATAGAAGAACTATAAAAATTGAAGTGTTTTTGAGGGTTTGACTTGCTATTAAAATCCGGGTAGACGAGTGTGTTAGTAGTAGCAAGTCCATTTGTTCCTGAAGAATCTCTATGAGGTGGGTTATTTTTTTAATGCTCTTATATATGTGAGGGAAGGTTCATGGGAGTTGTGTATATGACTATATGTGTATACATATAAATGTATGAGTGTGTTATATATATATATATATATATATATATATATAAACAAGGTTTGTTTAGAATGGCTTTTTGCCAATAATTTTTTGGAGAATAAGTGTTTAATATATATATATATATATATATATCTTTTGCATTGCTTACATCTTATTATAATGGAGATTGTGTGTTTTTCTGTCTGTAACCGAAACTATATTACTACTCAAGTCACAATTCCCTTAATTATTTACGTCAAATTCTCCATGATTTCATTCTTTTAAACCTTCAGTTATTAATAAAAATTGTATTACATTATTAATTCTGTCGGCCATATCTACGTACTAATAACATGCAATTGTATTTATATATACAACAAAATAGCGGTTTACAGTTTGAACGAGAAGGCTAATTTGCATATTGATATTTAAAATTTTATTTTAATAAATATGTGCTTGGTATTATTGATTTCTAATTGTTTGGTTTTATCTTAAGAAATATAAACAAAAATCTTGTGGATAAATCTTAAAAGAAATTTATTTACAAGAAGAAATAACCGTAATATTACCCTTTACTTCCTATTTTAACTAAATAGTTAAATTAGGAAAATTTACCAATGAAAGAGGGGAGTAATGGAAAATGATGGAATAGTTAGTTTCAAAGTTGTTCTATTTTTCAATTATACCCCCTCTGTTGCAGATCTTTTTATCTGCATTCTTAGTCAGTTTCATTAGCCTTTCTAATTTAATATGATATTTTATTATATCAAAACTTAAATACTTGCACCCGGAGGGTGCATATATTTGCTAGTATTTACAAAAAATATAGATAATTACAAATTATATCTTTTTTTTGTTCTTACCTGTGAGACTTGAAAGATGAGTTCTTTTATGAACGCTAAGTTATTTGGTGATCCCAACAACTGGAAGACAAGTAAATTTGGTAAATTTATCAAATATTGAAATATGTTGATAATAAAAGAAAATTGTCTATTTAAAGATTTGCCTTTAAATCAAAATGAAAATTTTATGATTTTTCTATTGAATGAAAAAAAAAAAAAAAAAAAAACAAAACAAAAAAAACAATCACATTTAATTCAATACATAGAGGTTTTGTAAAGAACTCCATATCTATTAATATGTTTCTGTCTCTGTATGTCATGCCCTGTCATCACATCAGATAAATATTGGCCCATTTCATTTTGATTGTGAGGAAAGAAAGTGAAGAAGAAAGAAAAATTTTTGAATCTTGTGGATTATCTAATGCCTATATATATATATATATATATATATATATATATATATATATATATATATATATATATATATATATATATATATATACCAAGTGTGTTGGTAAATCCTTGCAGAGAGAAAAAACCAGCAGAAAGTTTGATTGTAAAAATATACTACCAAACATTAACCAGGAAGAAAAAATTTTTGAAAAAAAAAGAAAGGACCAAGATATTCGTACCAACAAAAAATAATCTATTGGTACAGTATTTGGCCAAAAGAAAAAACAATTTATATGTATATATATGTATATAAGATATATATATATTCATATAACCGCTAGGAGAAAGCTAATAAGTAAAAAGTGCTCGATACTTAAATAGAGCCAATAATAAAGATAATCTAATGAGTCAGACGAACCTACTATTAGTTTCGCATAAAGCTCTTCAGGGCTAAAATTCAGCCCTGAAGAGCTTTATGTGAAACTAATAGTATGTTCGTCTGACTCATTAGATTTATCTTATATATATATAAGTGTGGATTATGATCAATCCCCAACATTTGATCTTCCAATTTCTTTTATCAAACACTTCAAAATTCTCCATATTTTGACTTTGTATGCTTAAATATCTAATAATTTTCTATTATTATTTTATTTTATATTTAAAATAATAATAAATAGAATACATGTGTACATGAACAAACTAGTTGAAACATGTGTTGGTAACTCAAATCAAATCAATTTTATGCATTCAACATTTCCTTTCCTTTATTTATTTATCCTTTCTACACACACACACACATATATTATAAAGGTACACAATAATAACCTACTCGAGTTTCACCATTAAGGATCTTCAGGGTTACATCTACTAGAAAAACACACGTGAAATCAACTGCAATTAATCAATATCTTGATTAATCCAGTGGATTTAACCCTGAAGATCCTTATGGTGAAACTCGAGTAGGTTATTACCGTGTACCTTTATGATAATAAATTTTCTCTACTAACGTATTGAGCACTTTATATTTGTTATATCGCTGCCTTATCATTGTGAAACTTGCATCAACTAACCACTGTGACCATTTTCACCGGTAAGTCACTTTTTCCACAAATACCATATATATATATATATATATAGTTGGAGTGTATTATGAACAATTTTGATACTTAATATACACTTTTTATACAATTATACACTTTTTATACTATTTTACATCAGGCTCTTTGGAGTCTTATTATATACTGTAATGCTTCTGATTTTTAAAAATTAAAAATAAAATTCATTTTATTTTTAATACAGATAACGCATATTTTGAAAAATTCCAACATTGACTAACAGCGTTCTGTTTGCGCATTCTTCTTATAACGTTCATTTCATCCCGTATTTGCTCTAGTTGAAGACCGATCTATTACATACGGTTGATACAGATATTCCGAGGGACCTCACAACAGTGAGGGTGGGGCTGATGTGCAGTTAAAACCGTTGAGAGGAAGGCCCCGAAACGGTGCACATTCTCTCCTGAGGATTCCATGCATTTGTAAACATCATTTGTGTTTTCAATATATCAAATTCACATTGTCCTATTAAATATCCTTTTATTTTACATACTCTATATATATATATAAAAGAGTAAGGAAATGAACCCAACTGTATATGTATTGATAAAAGGGTATGAAAACACACAATCTTGTTTTTTAATATATATCCATATTTAGCAACACTTGTATTCAGAAATGATAAAATCCCTTTCACATTTTTAGACATTCACTTCCTAACAAATTTAAATTTCACATTATCCCAATACACCCTTACACCATTCATATTTTACATAAAAAGTAATTTTTTAAAATAATTAAATAAAAACATTTCTTTTCTGAAAAAATCCGTTAATAACCGACCATGAACGGGTTAAAACACTTCTTTTTTGAAAAAGAGAATTCTTATATTTTTGAATTTGAAGTATTTCTTTTTCTTTCAAAAACTGTTACACTGAAGGAACACGATGTAGTGAAAGTACATGATGTTAGCGAAACAGCGAGATGTTGCGAATGAACAAAGACAAAGTGATTGCACGGGTTACATGCTTTTTGGGAAAAACAATGCTTCCAGATTGAAATTAAATTATTTTCTGCTTCTCTCTTGATGAGTCCGGATCAAAACATTTACATCTAAAAACGGACCTAATTATCATTATGCTCTGATGATGATTTTTTATAAATCGAAATATTGTCAATATTAGCAATGAAAATGATATATTATATTTATTTTGACAATATTGTGTGTTTTCATACTTATCTCTCTCTCTCTCATATATATATATATATATATATATATATATATATATATATAGATATATAGATATAGATAGATAGATAGATAGATAGATATGTAGGTTTAAAGATGATTGTAAAATGACAAAATTAAACAATCAAATATAAAATATGATATATATTATATATATGAATTATAAAGTATTTTATACATAAATATACTACATAGAATAAAATAAACTTGTATGTTTTTTATAATTAAAATTATACATTATTAAAAATTTTATGAATTATAAACATGGTCAAAGGGAAGTAACTCAGTAAGAGTCTACATTAAATTTCATTTGAAGGGAGACCACTCTAATTTAATTTTGTAAATTTTTCCAGATTTTAGTAAAAAAATTAAAATTTTCGTGAAATATCTGTCAGAGAAATAAAATTTAAATCAAATATATTACATTTCTATTAATTTGATTTTTCTATATTCGGGTTCACACACACACAAAAAAAAAAATACATTAAATAAGTCTCTTTAAAAAATCAAGTTAAGGGAGGGAATTTAGTTAAAAAAATATCAGAGTTATTTCCCTTAGACAATTTTTTTTAAAAAAATTCAACTTTGCATTGGGTGTCACTTCGTGGAATAATTGTTAACATTTTAGTTTTACCATAGTTACTGCAAAAGCCACGTTGATTCGCACTGGGTGACCAACTAAGCAAATACTTTCGTTCATTAGACAAAGCACTAAGCATTTTTCTCTTCTTTTTTCGGCGAGTGGGTGGGTGTCGAAGAAGTCCAGACCGGATAAGAAAATTCGTTGAAATGGGTTTTATTTGCTATAGACATAAGTAATTTAAAATAAAACACTTGAAATTCTGCAATTTTATATATCACTAAAAATGGTTTACACGTGGATGGGGGCAAAGTTAAAGTAAGTTGGAAAATATGAAGATATGAAGACCTACGTGAACAATGCGTCAGAAACGGATAGATAACAAATGTATTTCCCATCGAAGTCGGATGCCGGGGATTTATTACCAACTCAACCATGGCATTTTTGTCTAAACTTGGACTTTCTCCACCAGACAAGATGAAATACATAAAGATCCAGGAGAAAACTCTAACCGCATCAGCGTGGATATGGCAGTCCTATATTGTGACATCAAACCAACAAAGTCTGGTGGTATTGTGAGATACTGCTGGGGCGCTCTGGGTTAATGGTAATGATGCTTCGGTCCCGAAACCATGCCTGAACCCAGAGTCATCATCGGATGAAGACTTTGTTGGTTGAAATGCTACTGTGTAAATAGCAGTCATTGTATGAAGATTTTTTTTAGGTACTGGACATGTATATCGAAATACGGGGGCAGTCCCTTTAAGGAAAAATTGTGATACTGTAAAATGGGTGTCGTTATAGTATGTTGCCTACACGGTTTGAATGTGTCCTACCTCAGTAAGAGTATATTTATAATATAAGTAGTAGGAAATTTATTGAAACTAATTATTTTTCACATATATTCAATTTCAAGAAATGCAATTCAGTCATCAGCTGTATATAGTAATTAAGAATAATTAAAAAAGAATTTATCCATAATTTACATGAATCAGAGATCTATTTAATTCTAAAATGTACTAAAATTCTAAAATAGGGTTAGGGTTAGGGTTAATTATTATAGATTATTTTTATTATAACCTTATATGCTTTTTCTGGTAGGCCGCATACTATAAGAGACATGATTTTATAGGCCACATTCACAAGGTAGGCCACATACTATAGTGGTACCGTAAAATGTAACTGGTATTTTTAAAGGAAGGGGAGGGTGTCATTCCTAAAATGTGGTAAACAAGCGAGTACCCGGTACCATTAGTATTTTTGTAATTTAACCATTGTAGTTATTTTAGACAATAACAAAATGAATAAAATTATTCTAATTGATTATTATTCAGATACATCCATTGCAATTTCCATATGCCACAGTTGAATAAGCTATCTTTATCAAATTGTAAAATGACTTGAGAGTTAAATTACAAGTAAAAGTTAGTAGAAAAATGACATGATTTTATCTAAAAATAAATTATTATAGATTATTTTTATTTTGATATAGATATATATATATATATATATATATATATATATATATATATAATATATGAAAACACACAATGCTGTTAAAATGAAAATATTCTATATCATATTCATAGCTAATATTGAACAATATTTCGATTTATAAAAATCCTCACCAGAGCTTGTTTTTAATCCGGACTCATCGAGAGAGAAGCAGAAAATAAATTTTATTCTCTCGATGAGTTCGGATTAAAAACAAGCTCTGAAGATGATTTTTATAAATCGAAATATTGTTCAATATTAGCTATGAATATGATATAGAATATTTTCATTTTAACAGCATTGTGTGTTTTCATATCCTATATATATATATATATATATATATAATATATATATATATATATAATAATGGAGATTCGCTTCCGGTTTATGTCTGTAACAAAACTACGTCACTGCTATCAAAACACAACCAAAAATCGTCATAACAGAATAAATACTCAAAATTTGAGTATGCAATGTTAGACAGTCCTCATTGTTTTGTTTTGTTTTAATAAATACATACCTGGTATTAACTATCTATATATAGTTTGTTTTATTTTAATATATATTTAAAGTTATCAAAACTATGTTTCCATTTCAATTTTTTACTCCTTTAATAAATTTATTTTATTTTTTACTCCTTTAATAAATTTGATGATTTTACTTTACTTACTGATACAAACTCTCTGATATTAAATTTTCAACTCCCATCCTCGGGCAATATTTATTTTACGTTGCCCAGAGGGCGTTTTTTTTATTTTGCTAGTATATATAATAAATGTTATGCTTAAGTAATAGGTACCAGGTAGTTTTTACAATGTCACATTTTTTTTCATAAAGCATACATGTCCGGTGCCTAAACTTTGATACCACCCAGTGTGCATATACATAGTATGTAATGTGGATAATTTGCATACTGGTTAAAACAAAACATGGTTTAATAAATAATTACTCGATTTTATTGATTTCTAATCTTATTATAATGGAGATTGTCTGTTTTTCTGTCTGTAACCGAAACTATATTACTACTCAAGTTACAATTCCCTTAGTTATTGACATCGCATTCTCAATGATTTTATTTTTTTTATCTAAACCTCAATTATTAATAAAATTGTTTTACATTATTATTACTGTTCACCATATCTACATACAAACAACATGCAATTATATTTATATATACAACAAAATAGCGGTTTACAGTTTGAACGGAAAGGCTAATTTACATATTGATATTAAAAATGTGATTTTAATAAATATGTGCTTAGTATTATTGATTTCTGTTTGGTTTTATTTTAATGAATATAAGCAACAATCTCTTCAATGAATCTTAAATGAAATCCATTGACAAGAAGAAATAACTGTAATTTTATTCTTTACTTACTCTTTTAAGTAAATACTTAGAAAAAATAACAATGAAAGACGAGAGTGATGGAAGAGAAAGTTTCAGTTCTTCTATCTTTCGATTATACTCCCTCTGTTTCAAATCTTTTTTATCTGCATTTCACATTTAGTTTCATTAGCCTTTCTAATTTAATACAATATTTTATTACATTAAAACTTAAATACTTGCACCCGGAGGGTGCATATATTTGCTAATATCATTAATAATAATTAAAATAAAAACAAGTAATCTTTTTTTTATGTTTTCTTGTTTAGGTTTGTTTGGTTGGTTGGGTTTTACGGCATGTCAACCCCTTGGGTTATTTTATGCCGAATACTTCTATTGGTAATTAGGTATTCAAAAATGTATAGGTTTGGTTTGTTTTGTTTTAAGGCATATCAACCTCAGTGGGTTATTTAATGCCGATAAAGTTTTGAAATAAATCAATTCTTAATGCATAATACAATTTTGTTTATCAACTCATGTTTTTCTATTTAACCCATAGATGGGACCCTAACAGTTACTACCACTCCAGGTCAGAGTGGACCAGGGAGCAATGGTGATGAAGGGTGCTCCACATTCCCCAGACCTCCAGAACTGGAACCTCACCATCAGATAGAGTTTAACGTCATTCCCAGGACATGTAGACCCTCAGTCACCGCCTTCTAGCACCCATATGTTACAAAGGATTGGGGGTTGCTATAAGGGCAATAGGGTTGGGAAAATCATATAGGTGTTAGGGCTTGACGTGACCAACCGATTGATCAGAGGGGGCCTTTCCGACCGCCCGTCTAGCCCAAGATAGGGCCTAAGTGGAGTACTGCAAGTCATGGACTGCTCATCCACCTGGGTTCTATCCTTAAGCATCACGGGTCGCCACTCACGACCAACAGGTGGCCCCATTGGGGGAGTCTTACCCCTCTGCAGAGGTGCAGTCGGTGCATTGTAACGCCCCACCGACAGGGCGGGTTTTCTTGTTTAGTTTCGTTAGTTTTTCAAATCTAATCTAATATTTTATTGTATGTTTGTTTGGTGTTTTGTTTTACGCATTTCAACCCTTTTCGGGTAATTTAATGCTGAATAAAGTCATGTTTTTTAAATTCGGTGTATTACAGTACCAGGGTCATCGCTGCTTAACTTCGGTAATCTAATGGGTTGGCTGGTTGGTTGGTTGGATTTTACGGCATGTCAATCCACTGGGTCATTTTATGCCGAAGATGTTTTGTTTAATACTTTCTTGATGGGTACTCAATTTGTTTTAAACACATTTTTGTTCTATTTAACCCATAGATGGGACCCTAACAGATACTACCACTCCGGGTCAGAGTAGACCTGGGAGCAATGATGATGAAGGCGTGCTCCACATTCCCCAGACATCCTTCCTTTCACCGTAATCAATACAACTGTATGTTTTAACACAAAAATATCATAAAATGTGTTCTTAATAACAATTAAATTCATTTCATGGTAGGCTAGAGACAGGATTTGGTAGGCCACATTCAAAAGGTCGGCCACATACTATAGTGGTACCGTAAAATGTACCTGGTATTTCCAAAGGAAGGGGAGGGGGTCATTCCTAAAATGTGGTAAACAAGTGAGTACCCGGTACCATTAGTATTTTTGTAATTTAACCATTGTGCGCAAGCACAATTAAGAACATATTTTATGATATTTTCGTGTTAAAACATGCAGTTGTATTGATTCGAACAAATTCGTATTTTCAGTATAGATTTACGGTGAAATGAAAATGACCGACCAAAACATATAGCTTCCTCAAAGTGAAACAAACAAGGGGAGGTTACTCTCATTTATGTAGCTAATGTTCAGATTGCCTTTTTAAAAATCTATTTAGCACATATATGTGACCCTAACAGATATTACCACTCCCGTTCAGAGTGGACTTGGAAGTAATGGCAATGAAGGGGTACTTCACACTCACCCAAAGCTCCAGAATTGGAACCTCACCATTCGATGCAGTTTAACGGATGTCAGCTAGTATAGTTTAAAACTATAGGCATGAACATAAAAAAATCCTTAAAGTTTGGTTGATCCCTGCCTAAAGATGTATGAAAACAATTCAAAATTCTATGTTTAATTTTTAACTCTTTGCCAACTCAAAACCGCTCACAGCGGCTCTCTGTTTCTATTCATACCACATCCAAACAAAAACTAATTGAGCAGAAGAACTCAGATTACAATGATAATAAGATTTTATTTGAATATAATGAGATCTGAGGTGAATACATAGTGAAAATATTGAGAGTTAAATTACAAGTAAAAGTTAGTAGAAAAATGACATGATTTTTATCTAAAAATAAATTATTAATAATTATTTTTATTTTGAGATATATATAAAGTTAAGAGTATGGAAATGAATCCGACGGTATATGTATAGATAAAAGGATATGAAAACAACACGATATGCTGTTAAAATGAAAATATCTTATATCATATTCATAGCTAATATTGAACAATATTTCGATTCATAAAAATCATCTTCAGAGCTTGTTTTTAATCCGGACTCATCGAGAGAATAAAATTTATTTTCTGCTTCTCTCTCGATGAGTCCGGATTAAAAACAAGCTCTGAAGATGATTTTTATAAATCGAAATATTGTTCATATAGTTTATGAATATAATATAAATATTTTCACTTTAACAGCATTGTGCGTTTTCATATCCTGATATATATATATATATATATATTATATATATATATATATATATATATATATAAATGGAGATTCGCTTCCGGTTTATGTCTGTAACAAAAACTACGTCACTGCTATCAAAACACAACCAAAAATCGTCATAATAGAATAAATACTCAAAATTTGAGCATGCAATGTTAGACAGTCCTCATTGTTTTGTTTTTCTAAGTTTTAATAAATACATACCTGGTATTAACTATCTATATATAATTTGTTTTATTTTAATATATATTTAAAGTTATCAAAACTATGTTTCCATTTCAATTTTTTACTCCTTTAATAAATTTATTTTATTTTTTACTCCTTTAATAAATTTGATGATTTTACTTTACTTACTGATACAAACTCTCTGATATTAAATTTTCAACTCCCATCCCTCGGGCAATATTTATTTTACGTTGCCCAGAGGGCGTTTTTTATTTTGCTAGTATATATAATAAATGTTATGCTTAAGTAATAGGTACCAGGTAGTTTTTACAATGTCACATTTTTTTTCTATAAAGCATACATGTCCGGTGCCTAAACTTTGACCACCCAGTGTGCATATACATAGTATGTAATGTGGATAATTTGCATACTGGTTAAAACAAACATGGTTTAATAAATAATTACTCAATTTTATTGATTTCTAATCTTATTATAATGGAGATTGTCTGTTTTTCTGTCTGTAACCGAAACTATATTACTACTCAAGTTACAATTCCCTTAGTTATTGACATCGCATTCTCAATGATTTTATTTTTTATCTAAACCTCAATTATTAATAAATTGTTTTACATTATTATTACTGTTCACCATATCTACATACAAACAACATGCAATTATATTTATATATACAACAAAATAGCGGTTTACAGTTTGAACGGAAAGGCTAATTTACATATTGATATTAAAAATGTGATTTTAATAAATATGTGCTTAGTATTATTGATTTTCTGTTTGGTTTTATTTTAATGAATATAAGCAACAATCTCTTCAATGAATCTTAAATGAAATCCACATTGACAAGAAGAAAATAACTGTAATTTTATTCTTTACTTACTCTTAAGTAAATACTTAAATTAAAATGAAAAGAAAGAGTTGAAGAGAAAGTTTCAGTTCTTCTATCTTTCGATTATACTCCCTCTGTTTCAAATCTTTTTTTATCTGCATTTCCCATTTAGTTTCATTAGCCTTTCTAATTTAATACAATATTTTATTACATTAAAACTTAAATACTTGCACCCGGAGGGTGCATATATTTGCTAGTATCATTAATAATTAAAATAAAAACAAGTAATCTTTTTTTTATGTTTTCTTGTTTAGGTTTGTTTGGTTGGTTGGGTTTTACGGCATATCAACCCCTTGGGTTATTTTATGCCGAATACTTCTATTGGTAATTAGGTATTCAAAAATGTATAGGTTTGGTTTGTTTTGTTTTACGGCATATCAACATCAGTGGGTTATTTAATGCCGATAAAGTTTTGAAATAAATCAATTCTTAATGCATAATACAATTTTGTTTATCAACTCATGTTTTTCTATTTAACCCATAGATGGGACCCTAACAGTTACTACCACTCCAGGTCAGAGTGGACCAGGGAGCAATGGTGATGAAGGGATGCTCCACATTCCCCAGACCTCCAGAACTGGAACCTCACCATCAGATAGAGTTTAACGTCATTCCCAGGACATGTAGACCCTCAGTCACCGCCTTCTAGCACCCATATGATAAAAAAGGATTGGGGGGTTGCCGTAAGGGCAATAGGGTTGGGAAAATCATATAGGTGTTAGGGCTTGACGTGACCAACCGATTGATCAGAGGGGGCCTCTCCGACTGCCCGTCTAGCCCAAGATAGGGCCTAAGTGGAGTATTGCAAGTCATGGACTGCTCATCCACCTGGGTTCTATCCTTAAGCATCACGGGTCGCCACTCACGACCAACAGGTGGTCCCATTGAGGGCGTCTTACCCCTCTGCAGAGGTGCAGTCGGTGCATTGTAAGGCCCCAGCCGACAGGGAGGGTTTTCTTGTTTAGTTTCGTTAGTTTTTCAAATCTAATCTAATATTTTATTGTATGTTTGTTTGATGATTTTTTTTTACGCATTTCAACCCTTTTCGGGTAATTTAGTGCTGAATAAAGTCATGTTTTTTAAATTCGGTGTATTACAGTACCAGGGTCATCGCTGCTTAACTTTGGTAATCTAGTGGATTGGCTGGCTGGTTGGTTGGATTTTACGGCATGTCAATCCACTGGGTCATTTTATGCCGAAGGTGTTTTGTTTTATACTTTCTTGATGTGATCAAAGTTGCAAATTAACATAAGAAATTACCCCACTAAACATTTTTTGTCAAAACTTTACCTTCATTTAAGTTAATAGATTTCAGTCTTAAAATGTTATTACTGTTACAGCTTAATTAACGAGGTAAAATGCAGCATATTGGACGTGTCGGTGATGATGGGGGGATATTTTCAATTTTAATTCTAGTTATGATATCGTATTCGTTTCATCTTGGTAAAATAAATTGGTTATTTCCAATAAGTCTAACATAAACAAAGTGGAACCACTTTTGATTGATAAATTATTTATTGATCTACTAGGAAAGAAGAAGACGCGATTAGGGTTTAGAGTTAGTTTAATGGGAAAATAAATAATTTATCAGTCAAGAGTGGTTCCCCTTTGATCATGTTAGACTTATAAGAAATAACCAATAAATTTATGTTTTAAATATTGAAATAACTCAATTTTTTTAACACATTTTTTCTATTTAACCCATAGATGGGACCCTTCCTTTCACCGTAATCAATACAACTATGTTTTAACACAAAAATATCATAAAATGTGTTCTTAATAACAATCAAGTTCATTTCAGGCCAGATACTAGACATGATTTGGTTGGCCACATTCAAAAGGTAGGCCACATACTATAGTGGTACCGTAAAATGTACCTGGTATTTCTAAAGGAAGGGGATGGGGTCATTCCTAATATGTGGTAAACAAGTGAGTACCCGGTACTATTAGTATTTTTGTAATTTAACCATTGTGCGCAAGCACAATTAAGAACACATTTTATGATATTTTCGTGTTAAAACCTGCAGTTGTATTGATTCGAACAAATTCGTATTTACAGTATAGATTTACAGTGAAATGAAAATGACCGACCAAAACATATAGCTTCCTCAAAGTGAAACAAACAAGGGGAGGTTACTCTCATTTATGTAGCTAATGTTCAGATTGCCTTTTTAAAAATCTATTTAGCACATATATGTGACCCTAACAGATATTACCACTCCCGGTCAGAATGGACTTGGAAGTAATGGCAATGAAGGGGTACTCCACACTCACCCAAAGCTCCGGAATTGGAACCTCACCATTCGATGCACTTTAACGGATGTCAGCTAGTATAGTTTAAAACGGTTATAGGCATGAACATAAAAATTCCTTAAAGTTTGGTTGATCACTGCCTAAAGATGTGTGAAAACAATTCAAAATTCTATGTTTAATTTTTAACTCTTTGCCAACTCAAAACCGCTCACAGCGGCTCTCTGTTTCTATTCATACCACACCCAAACAAAAACTAATTGAGCAGAAGAACTCGGATTACAATGATAATAATGATATAATGATTTTATTTGAATATAATGAGATCTGAGGTGAATACATAGTGAACTTTGAAAGATCCCATCATACAGATAAAAATTAGAAAATTTAGGACAGCCGTGGAAAAAAAAAAAATTCGTAGGCAAAGAGTTAAACACCTGTTCTTTTTCAATGAAAGGCATTTCAGTTATTTCCTATAAGTCTAACATGATCAAAGGGGAACCACTCTTGATTGATAAATTATTTATTGATCTCCAAGGAAAAAAGAAGACGGGTTTAAGGTTTAGAGTTAGTTTAATGGGAAAATAAATAAACAGTTTATCAGTCAAGAGTGGTTCCCCTTTGATCATGTTAGACTTATAGGAAATAAGCTAAAAAGATATATAATATTGGGTTGTTCGTTATCTTATGCCTTAACAATTTTGGGTATTGTGACACAAGCACAAA
This sequence comes from Doryteuthis pealeii, assembly GCA_023376005.1. Lineage (NCBI taxonomy): Eukaryota > Metazoa > Mollusca > Cephalopoda > Myopsida > Loliginidae > Doryteuthis > Doryteuthis pealeii. Next base: position 59,914,101 of record CM042157.1, on the reverse strand, counting down.
AAGCAAGATCTGGTGATAGTGAATGATCGTTAATGGTGTTATTTTCGTATTTTCTTCCGGACATACACACACACACACATACATACATACACACACCAACAGTCCTTTATAGGTGTATAGATAATATTTTATAACAATCTATCAGTCAAGAGTGGTTTCTTTTTGATCATGATAGACTTATAGGAAATAACCGGCATTTCTATACTCGAAAAGAAAAAAATATTAAACATTAAACATAGAATTTTGAGTTGTTTCTACACATGCGGTTAAAATTTGAAATTATTTGACAAAGAATTGGTAAAGTTTTTAGATTACAAAATTATAACAATTTTTCTGAAATACCCGGTACATCTCAAATGATAATCGATTTTTAAAACACCCTGTGTGTGTGTGTGTGTGTGTGTGTATTTATGTGTTGGGGTAGGTCGATTTTGGAACTGTAACATCTCCCATGTGGCCAAAGTTGCAAATTAACATAAGAAATTATCCCACTAAACATTATTTGTCAAAACTTTGCCTTCATTTGGGGAAATAGATTTCAGTCTTTCAAAATGCTCTCTCCGTTGCAGATTAATTAATGAGGTAAAAAGCAGCATACCGGAGGTGTCGGTGATGATGTTGGGGGAGGGGGGGATTTTAAATTTTAATTCTAGTTATAATATCGTATTCGTTTCATCTTAGTAAAATAAATTGGTTATTTCCTATAAGTCTAACATAAACAAAGGGGAACCACTCTTGACTGATAAATTATTTATTTATTTATTGATCTACTAGGAAAAAAGAAGTCGGGTTTGGGGTTTAGAGTTAGTTTAATGGGAAAATAAATAAATAATTTATCAGTCAAGAGTGGTTCCCCTTTGTTTATGTTAGACTTATAAGAAATAACCAATAACTTTATAAAGATTTTTGAAGTACTTTCAATAACTCTGAGGATGGAATTTTACTTTCCGAAAATATTTAGTTTTGAAAAAAAAAAAAAAAGTTAAATAAATATAATTTTCAACACATTGCATTGTAAATTGCCTTAAAAAATCTTTATATTACACATACACACAATGCTTCAAAGATACTATTAAAAAAAACTTTATTTCAATAACTTTATGTTTTAAATTGCTAAATTTTCTAACGAATTTCTGGGTCAAACGTTACAAAATTTTTTAGTGCATTGTTAACTGACAATCTTTTTTTAGTGCATTGTTAACTGACAATCTTTGATGCTATTTCCTCAAACAATGATGCAAGTAAGAGATCTGGGTTTTTAGCATCACTATTATAGGAACTAGCAACAAAAAAAACACTCTCCGGGCGGTATAAAAATTTATTTCTGAAAGATATTGACTTGAAATTGTTTTGAATTTTTAACTCCCACCGCGGGAGTTAAAAATTCAAAACAATTTGAAAGTCCTGTCCCGTCAAATAAAATGTTGCGTACATTTATTAATTATCAATCCAATAATTATTTTGAATATTTTGCACATAAATTTTACACAAAATCATTGGTATTTGTATACTTTTTAGTTAAGTCCTTGTTACTGAAAAAAATGTCGAGAGTCAAAAACAATTTTAAAAATTGTTTACTTAAATTTTGAGTCTATATAACAAAAGAATGCTGTGACGTAGTTATTGTTACAGACAGAAATACATCCAATTATTAATAGATAGAAGATACCCATATTTCGCTATTTGGGAGAATTTGATATTTTTAAAAGGTGAAAAATAAACCTACCCTACTCAAATGATATCGATATTTAAAACAGTGATGTATGTATTTATATATGTGCGTGTGTATATGACAGGTGTACCAACTACGAAAGGGATACACCGGTTATATTGGAGAGAACATGGAGGGCTGGAAATGTCAGACATGTGGTAGAATTCTGCTTTCTAAGGCTGGATATGTCAATCATAGGAAACCTCATCAGTAACAATTAATGCAAATTCCACGAACAAACAATGTGTCTTATGCAATCTGTAACAAAGTCTGTAAGTCACCTTCTGGTCTTAAGAGACACATGGTGGTGCATACGCATAAAATTTTGCCTTCTGATACAACGGGAAGGACGTCCTTCCTATGTCATATTTGCAGCAAACTTTGTAGATCTGCAGCGGGTTTGATGAGTCATTTGAGGGCTCAAGAGAGGAAAGGTTCTGGTGGTGGGGTTATAGGATTGTGAAGGACAGCAGTGATCTGTAAAGATTATGCTATTGCTATGTGCGTGTGTGTATTGCTATAATGTTTAATGTTTAAACACATTTTCTTTGCCAGTAAAAAGGAAATAAACAAAACATTAACTCTCTGACTACCAAATTTCCCCCACGGCTGTACAAAATTAATTACAAAAAAAAAAAAGAAAAAAAAAGGGGGAAAAAAAATAAAGAAAGAAACCGTTTAAAGTTACCGAGCGCCTTTGACTTAATATCTTTGCAACTTTAACTCAAATATCTAAGTTAATGTAGCGACGACAAGAAGCCAATGGTGCTTGGTAACTGTCAGTTTCTCGCTTATGCGATTATCAAAACAAATAATTTGACGCGCGTGCGTATCTCTTAGTATATACTATTGTGTGGTGCATCATGGGAAGGGTAGTTAAGTTAAAGTTAGGAAATGTCGTTGACTTTAGATCTACGCCACGCTTATACACACACACACACACACACACACACACACACACACTCACATTATACATATATACATTTTTGGTACAGGCAAATTTATAGAATGTATTTAAGACTTATGTATAACGATCTACACAATGATGATAAGTGGAGTGGGAGACAAAAAGGAGGAATAGAGTGGGAAAAGTTGTTTTATTAATATAAAACTAGGGCCCTTTCGTCCGGTGCTTTAAGTTTTACAGACAGCTAGTTTAACACTACAGCAAGCTACCACACATATACGGCCTTTGTAAGATTCATAAAGATGGTATTCCATTAAGAGCCATTGTCAGCTGCCGGGGTTCAGCATGTCACCCATTGAGCCGTTACCTAGTTGAGACAGTCACCCCAATTAACAGGTAAGTCCTCATCATATGTCAAGAACTCTGTCCACATTGTGGAGAAAATAAAAAATGCTCCCATCCATTCCAACCAAATGGTGAGTCTAGATGTAGCGAGTCTATTCACGAAGGTACCCACTGATGAGACTGGCAGTGGTACGGGATAAGTTAACTGCAGATTCAGATAATCTGATGGAGATGCTGACTTTCTGTGTAGAAACAACCTACTTCGAGATGGATTCTGACATACCGACAAGAGGAGGGCTTGGCTATGGGATCACTATTGTCCCCAGTGTTGGCCAGTATATACATGGAATACTTTGAAGAGATGGCCTTGGGAACTACACCACTAAAGCCATCAATGTGGCTTAGATACGTAGATGACACATTCATTCTCTGGTCCCATCAGGAAGATTTTCAAATACTAATGGATCATTTGAACTCAATCCGTCCATCTATACAGTTCACTATGGAGAAAGAACAAGACAACAAATTGTCCTTCCTAGATATGTTAATAACTCGCACAGAGCAAGGATTCAGTTCATCCGTGTATCGTAAGCCTACCTTCACTGGACAGTACCTCAACTTCAATTCCCACCATCCATACAATGTAAAGAAAGGAATCGACCGTTGCTTACAACATCGAGCAAAAGCCATCAGCAGTGATGAGGTATACCAGAATGAAATGGACAACTTAAGGGAAACCCTCCGTCGTAACAATTATCCTGAGAGCATAACATCGGCTATGAGAAATCTGGATCGCAAGACAGAGGATGATACACGAAAACTCACTACAGTCTGTCTGCCCTATGTCAAAGGCTTTGCTGAAAAGATATGTAATCCTTATGACATCAGGACAACATTCAGGAGTGACTCAACTCTTCGTAAACATCTCCTCCGAGTCAAGCTCCCAACAGAATACAATATGACCAAAAATTGTGTGTATTCCATCCCATGCAGCTGTGGCAAAGTATACAAAGGTGAAACATGCTGTCCACTGAAAGTAAGACTAGAAGAACATCGTAAAGCAGTGGTCTGAGGAGAAATAGAAGAGTTGGGTATGGCTGACCGTATATGGAATGAAAAGGGAAACCATCTGCCCTTATGGGATGAAGTTAGAATAATAGATAGAGAAGAACATTGGAAGAGAAGACGCCTCAAAGAATCAGCTCATATGATAGGCTGTAGTGGGTTGTTAAGTAGACCGAGCATAGAAATGAATACAATATGGGAACACATAATTAAAAAGGCTAGATCAGATTTAAAAAAAAAAAAAAACAATATAAGTCTAGGTAAAAAATCATACATAAGTGAATAGGTAGATATTCTAGCCAAAACAAGACATTAGGTTTATAAGTTTCCAAAATTCACACTGGATTGTCCAACA
>CM042157.1:59877218-59904718 GCA_023376005.1 Doryteuthis pealeii | reverse complement strand
CATTAGGAAATGTGTTTCCTTGGTAAATTATTAAGTTAGTATTAAATATTTGCAGCTCTTTTTTACATGTTATGCTTACTTTACTGTTTATTTTACTGTTATTTTTAAATTAACAGTTTTACATAAACGTTCGTGCCGAATTCATTAATTACATAATTGGTTGCAACAAAACAATTGCAAGGTGACTGGCGTATATAAGGAGGGGGTCCATGATGAGCCAATCAAATTTTTGTAGAGGTTTACGGATTTAAATGTTTGGGAACCCCTGGTTTAGATATTTAGACCTATTCTAGTGGTAGAGGTTAGTGTTCTAATCTACACAGTCATTTTTGATAAACTGAAGTTCCTCACAGCTCCTGTTGTTGCTTAGTTGGTTGGATTTTACGGCATGTCAACCCTTGCTGGGTTATTTTATACACATTTTTAAATTCATTTTTTACTATTTGACCCATATATAGAACCATAAAAGGTACAACTCCGAGTCAGAGTGGACCTGGGAGTAATGGCGATGAAGGGGTACTTCCCACTCCCCAGAGCTTCAAAATTAGAACTTAACCATTAGATGCAGTTTAACGTCATGCCCAGGACACTAAGACCCTCAGCCACCGCTTTCTGGCACATATAATAAAAAGGGTTGGGAGTTTTCCCCAAAAAGTGATAGAGTCGCGTCAATTATGTAGGTGCTAAGGCTTTACGTGACCAGCTGATTGGTCGGAGGAGGCTTCACTGACCGCCTGTCTAGCCTAAGTAAGAGCCAAAGGATGTTGTCCGTTGGGATGTTTTGTAATATTTTATTTACCTTTTCGGTTTCTAGAATTTTTTCCAGTCCTGATTTCTTAGGGATGCTAATGTATCCTTTTCGACCATAATTTGTTTTATTACTATATATATATATATATATATATATATATATATATATATATATATATATATATATACACATTTTCTTGCATTTCGGTTGCGGAGTTGAGCCATTTAACATCGCAAACTGCGTCTCAAACTTTTTGCTTACATCATGTTTACATCATTCCTTTTATATGAATGTATATCATTAAGCCCTGTTGATGGTTTTGATTAAAACCGAAACGCTTTAGCATCGGCTATATGTAAGTCAATCTTTGATTCCATTTTTTTTTTCTAAACTATATATTTTCTTCGCACTGTCGGATTTCATATCCATTTTTCTTCTCATATATATATATATATATATATATATATATATATATATATATATATATATATATATACAGATTTCGCTACCCAGAAGTACCGCGTTACAATCTACACCCCATCCCCGACATCACAGCAAAAATGTCCTTTTTATGCCGACTTGAGAAGAGGCTTTGTTTGATGGGCGAGTCCACTACTTGTCCACGGTTATTACGACAGTACCTACTCACCCCTAATTAATTTTAACAGTTAAATGTCCCTAACACAATAACTCTCCGTTTTCACTCTAGAGAGAGGAGGTAATCAAGTATAGAGAGGGTGAGAGTAACATGCAGAATGAAAGTGAGGGACGGGTCAGTTTTTGACTTAATTGTTAATTACGACTAATTAAAACCAATTAAAGTGGTATTTCTTTAAAACATTAAGTTGTCCTAAAACCAAGGAATATCTTAGTATAAATTTTGTATTAGTAACCTAAACAGAAAAAAGCCTTTAGGAAATAAAAGTTTTATCTCATCTTTAGTATAATATATATAATATATATATATATATATATATATATATATATATATATATATATATACGTACACCTGATTTGCCGTATCTGGCTGTCAGGTTTGCCAGTAGGTTCGAACTTCATGCCAGGCAGGTTTCCAAATTAGTACAGTTTAGAATAAGATGTTTACCAACAGAAGAAAGTGCAGGTAGCTTTATCAACCAGGTTGTTAACCGTCGACCGATATATCCCGCCTCGTTTTCGGTAATTCTTAACGAGATACCTAATACATACAATTATTGGGGACGTTTGATTCTCATTTAGTGCCCACATATTTCGGACTTCGTGCCATACAAAACAAATTAAACTCTTTGCAGATATCAAACATGTAAAAAAACCCGTTCGTCGATTAGACGGAACGATTTTTCCCGCTAATATTTTAGCTATCTATTCTTACCGGATGTAATTTTTCTTAAATAGCATCTGTGATATGAAGAGCAGTGTTTTCGAAACTAATATGTTAACCCTATGAACTCCGATATTTCGGCTGAAATGCTACGTTACAGCGTATCCAAAGCGGTAATTTTCACCTTTAGTTGGCTAAATTCCTTGCAAATAAGGAAATTAGAGTAACCTCCCTTGACTTTCACTTTGAAACAAGCCGGTAGCTATTTTAAAAGTCTCCGTGGGAAATTCACAAATCTTAGAAACTTTTTCGAAAACAATACAACTGCATGCTTTAACACAAAAATATCATGAAATGTGTTCTTAATAACAATTAAGTTCATTTCAAATAATGCGCACGTACAATTTTACGCTAGGAATTTAGCCAACTAAAGGTGAAAATTAACTCCTAAGCCGGATATTTCGGTTTTGTTTAGATTAATTTAACGGCATATCAAATTTTATGGGTTATTTAAAGCTGAAATATGATTTCTTTGTAAACTGTTTGGTTACAATGATGATTGTTTCTATTTTTTGCACAGTTATATGGAATGAAGAATTCCTATATAATAATAATAATAATAATAATATAATAATAATCTCTTATAATTGCAGCACAAGACAATGCCATAAGAACAAATTATATAAAAGCAAAAATAGATAAGACAATCGAATAGCAAATGTAGAATGTGTGGGGAAAAAGACGAAACTGTCAATCACATAATAAGCGAATGCAGTAAACTCGCACAAAGAGAGTACAAGAATAGACACGATCTGGGTGAGAAAGGTGATTCACTGGGAACTGTAAGAAATTCAATTTTCCCATTCAACTAAATGGTATATGCACAAGCCTGAATCTAATTAAGCGCGCGGAAATGATAACGCTAATCGGTTTCAATCGAACATAATGAAGAGAGGGAGAGTTAAATGAAGATTATTATACTTTTTACATATTGAACTATTAGCAATAGCTCTTAAGTAAACATATCAAACGTTGTAATAATTAAATTATCATACTGTGGTATATACACAGGCCCTGCCAATAATAATAATCACAGGGTGAAGCTGAAGGAAAAGGAAAAGATGGATAGATACCTGGACCTTGCCAGAGAATTGAAAAAGCTGTGGAATATGAGGGTCAAAGTGATACCAATTGTAGTTGGTGCACTTGGAACGGTCCCAATAAATTTGGAAAAAACGACTGGAGGATCTGGAAATCGGAGGAAGAATTGAGACCATCCAGACTACTGTACAGCTGCAATCGACTAGAATACTCAGAAGATTCACGCAGACCTGAGGAGACTTGTTTTTACTCAGACTCCAGTGAAATACCATCAGCTAACGCCGATATCAAAAACTCAAAAGAAGGGAAAATAATAATAATAATAATAATAATCGGTGGAATTAACAGGAGGAAGACAGAAGTGCAATTCCAAAGAGGCGTCGTCTAGGGAGGAGACTCCCTCTCACCTCTGCTGTTTGTTATGGTATTGATGTCATTCAACTATATCCTTAGGAAATATACAGATAGCCGGGTGCCGTTATAGTATGTGTGCCACCCGGTTTGAATGTGTCCTACCCCAGTAAATGTTTATTCATAGATATAAGTAGTAGGCAATTTATTGAAACTAATTATTTTTCACATATATTCAATTTCAATAAATGCAATTCAGTCATAAGCTGTATATAGTAATTAAGAATACTTATTCTTTTTTATTTATTCTAGAATTAAATAGATCTCTGATTCATGTAAATTATGGACAAATTCTTTTTTAATTATAATTAAAAAAGAACTTATCCATGATTTAAATGAATCAGAGATCTATTTAATTCTAGAATATTCTAAAATTCTGAAATAGGCATAGGGTAAGCAGTTATTATTATAACCTTATAATATGCTCTTTTATAGTAGACCACATACTATAATGGTACCAAAAATGGAAGTTGAAATGACATTAACAAAATACAATACTTGCCAGCGGCGTGAAGATACGCAAAACACAGTTAGTGGTATAAGACTACTCAGTCAGCATAATACCTACTATATTTATGAGGATTTTTAATTCATAGGTAGGGTATATTAAACAACGTGACTTCATCGTAAGTCAGGGGATTTTCGTTTTAGTCTGTCCGAGAACTTTTCAGCGCCTCTCGTCCTATATAAGAATAAGCGCACCCCTCCCCGTTACTCCGGAGATTGTTTGGCCATCCTCCATGGAAAGAGTAACGATAACAGAAGAAATATTATCCGCGGCTGTTGTTTCTCTTCTCTTATTCCGACATCCCCTTCTGGTTTTCCAGACGAAAAGAGGGGTGGGGTGGAGGGAATGAAGACAAAAAAAAAAAAAAAAAAAAAAAAACAACCTACAATCAAACACAAAGAACGAAGGCATTCAACAGAAAACTCATGCAAAGCAGGACCAGGGTTATTAAGTCTTTACGTGTATAGCGCCACCTATCATGCATGGATAGAAACTATTTTCTACTTGGGTCTCCTTTTCAACCATTCACCTGACTCCAATGAACTGAAGAGACAAGTAATCACGGTCGGACTTTATTCTAAGCCTCAATGTCGCCTCTTCACTCGTTTATATATATATATATATATATGGGAGAAATGTGAGGACGTTAATCCGACATTATGTGGAGAAAGGTAGACAAACACGGGATGTTATAGAAAATGGATGTTTATTGTAGGTAGTGATGTCAACGATGTAACGTTTCGATCTATTAGACCTTCTTCAGGACTTGGATATAGTTCTTGCTTCAATGATGGACATTTTCCAAAAAATTTTTTGAAAATGTCCATCATTGAAGCAAGAACTATATCCAAGTCCTGAAGAAGGTCTAATAGACCGAAACGTTGCATCATCGACACTATGAAAATGAATAGTGAGAGATACCTGATAGGGGAGGGGAGTAGCCATTCTTGGAGAGAGGTTCAAGGAAGTAGCAGAAGGGAGTAATAAAAGGGGGGGGTTAGGTGACCATAAAATCAAAATTATTTCTTTGTGGGTTATGGCAAACTAGGTCACCAAGTGAAGAGGTGAGGGTCAACAGGGGAAGTTTGGTTTGTGTAGGGTAGGGAAGGTGGATGGATATGTGCATATATACATACAACTTAGACACCCACCCACTTCCCCCTTCTATAAAATACTTGTATGGTCCTAGTAATTCAATAAATGCTCCGCAGAGGTGCAATCGGCGTATTTTAAAGTCCATCGGCAGGGAGGAAAACAAGGGAGACCGAAGTCTCTAAATTTGGTAGGAGACGCTCAGTCTAGGAGAAAGACAACTGTAAATTTCTTGAATTAGGTTAGGTGGGTGTCCTGTTTGAACATTTAAACTTATAAGATTTAAACTTGTAAGATAGTGTTGCGCCTAGCTTCTTTGGTAGGTGCATCCAGTCTAGGAGAAATACAATTTTAAATTTTTGGATTGAGTTGGGTGGATGTCCAGTATGTAAATCTGAGTTTACCAACTGGTATATTTTTAACCCCTCCCGCCTTACAAGCTCAGAAGGTGCTGCCTGAGAGGACGGTCCCAAGGGATCACGTGATTTATTTTATATCCGCCCAGGCCGTAGCCGAAGTTCCTGGACACAGGGCATTCTATGCCAGATAAATATAATAAGGTGTTTAATAATGATTTTAATGTTTATTTTGAAGTTAAATTTGAATTTATTGAATTATTTTTGTTGTAGCTTAAGAGGTTCAGTTTTTTTGTTTTTTTACATTATTGAGAATAAAGAAAAAACAATAGAGATCCACATTGAAGACAGACATTAAAAGATGGAAGATGATTGAGTTCTAGTTAAACTAAAAAAAAATGACTTCAATGCTAAAATTAGATTATATGCCAATCATATAAATTCAAAATATAAAAAGCACCACCATTCACTGATATTTGGCAGAGAGAGAGAGAAAGAGACACACACACACAGAGACAGAGACAGAGAGAGAGAGAGAGAGAGAGAGAGAGACTAAGACACACACATAGACAGAGAGAGAAAAGAGAGAGAGAGACTAAGACACACACATAGACAGAGAGAGAGAGAGAGAGAGAAGAGAGAGAGAGAGACTAAGACACAGAGAGAGAGAGAGAGAGAGAGAGAGAGACTAAGACACACACATAGACAGAGAGAGAGACTAAGACACACACATAGACAAAGAGAGAGAGAATCAGACGTGATTACGTTGGTCTAAGAAAAATAAACTAAAATAAAAAGTCCAAAATGGACGGTAAAATGGTAGGAATGAAATCCAAAACATGAAAAGTTGCGTGGGAGGAAGAACGAGAGAAAATACGACACACACAAACACACACACAAAAAGAAGTATATGTATGGATACGCGCACGTATGCGTGTGATAACAATCCCACCACCCACAAAAAAAAGATAGCAACAAAACCAAAGTCGGTTAAAGTTAAAAAACAAAGATGGCCGTCTGTTTATGTGGGAGACTGAGATGGCTGGCAATGTGCCCGACAAATCTCTCTCTTCACCTTCTTCGGCTTTCTTTTTCTTCTTTAAAAATGACAGAAATACCCCCCCCCCATTTTAACATTCTTCGGCCTCATTCGATTTTCTTCTTCTTACAGTCTTTCTCCTTCCAGAGTTGAGTGTTTATCTCTGGCCTTTTTTTCGTTATATTAGAACCATTTAATTCAATTGTCGTCTGTTTCTATCGTGTTCATGACTTGTTGGTGGAGAGCTTTTTTCTTTTAGGCTATCAGTATTATTATTACTTTTTTTTTCATATGACAATTCGGGACAACTTGATTGTTCGAGTCGGTTTCTTTTTCTTACCCATTCCTCTTGTAAACCAGATCATGATCATCTTCTCCAGGTGACAAGATATCTCCGGGAAATGAACAAAATCAATATAGACGTAGCTGTTGTTGTTAGATGATGGAGATAATGCAGGTGGGTGGTTGAATGGATGGGGGAAGGCAGTAGAAGAGGACGGTCGCGCCAGAGTCGCTATTTCTGTGTCGGAAGTAAACAGAGAATGACTGGAATAGTGTAACAGACAGACATAGAAAGAAAAAAAATAGAGAGAGTAGTAACAGTGAAAGAGAGAGAGAGAGAGAGAGAGTAGTAACAGTGAAAGAGAGAGAGAGAGAGAGAAAGTAATAACAGTGAAAGAGAGAGAGAGAGAGAGAAAGTAATAACAGTGAAAAGAGAGAGAGAGAGAGAGAGAGAGAAAGAAGAGAAGAAAGAAAGAGTGAGAGAGAGAGAGAGAAAGTATAACAGTGAAAGAGAGAGAGAGAGAGAGAGTAATAACAGTGAAAGAGAGAGAGAGAGAGAGAAAAAAGTAATAACAGTGAAAGAGAGAGAGAGAGAAAAAGAGAGAGAGAGAGAGAGAAAAAGTAATAACAGTGAAAGAGAGAGAGAGAGAGAAAAAGTAATAACAGTGAGAAGAGAGGAGAGAAAGTAATAACAGTGAGAAGAGAGAGAGAGAGAGAGAGAGAGAGAAAAAATAACAGTGAGAGAGAGAGAGAGAGAGAGAGAAAAGTAATAACAGTGAGAGAGAGAGAGTAATAACAGTGAGAGAGAGAGAGAGAGAGAGAGAAAGTAATAAAGAGAGAGAGAGAGAGAGAGAGAGAGAGAAAGTAATAACAGTGAAAGAGAGAGAGAGAGAGAGAGAGAGAGAGAGAAAAAGTAATAACAGTGAAAGAGAGAGAGAGAAGAGAGAGAGAAAAGTAATAACAGTGAAAGAGAGAGAGAGAGAGAGAGAAAGTAATAACAGTGAAAGAGAGAGAGAGAGAGAGAGAGAGAGAGAGAGAGAGAGAGAGAGAGAGAGAGAGAGAGAGGAATAATAGAAAGAGAGTAAAAGATATATATATATATATAACAGATTAGGAAAATTCCGACAGAATGTGAGGAAAAATAATGGAAAAGTAAATAACGAACACAATTACATTCAATTGATATTTCGCTGCTGTTGGTTTTGGAGGCTTCATCAGAATAAACTTTGTTTTAAAACAGTGTAAATAGAGGGAAAAGTGAAAGGATGAGGCAGTGATGCACCCCTCCCAAACATATGTACCATATCCTTCTGTAACAACTCTCCCTTCCTCCTCCTCTCTCTCTCTCTCTCTATATATATATATGCTTAAAATCGAATGGCTTAAAATTACCAACTATAGTTTCTCGCCGTAGCGCGAATCTTCAGGGTATTTTTCGTCCTACCATCGGTCTGTATTTATAACTGGGTTGTACCCATTTTCAATTCAGTGGGTATGCTACAAACCCTCTTTTACCCCCTATGTTACATCGGAACTTACTAGGCAGAGCCCATGCTTGTTTTTGTGTATACGTCTATTAGTCAAGTCTGATCGCGAGTTCAATATCCACTCTGGGTCCCTGAATTCTGCTATTTTTAGTTTTTCTTGTAGGTACAGTCTGCACGATTTAATGGTAACTACGATATATATATATATATATATATATATAGCTTAAAAGCCCCCCTATTGGGCGACAATTAAACTAACTCATGAAAAGGGTTCTTGGGTACCATTATAGTATGTGACCTACCTTTTGAATGTGGCCTACGAAATAATATCTCTCTTATAGAATGTGGCCTACCATAAAAAGCATATTATAAGGTTATAATAATAACTGCTAACACTAACTCTATTTCAGAATAACTACTATTTATATCTATAAATATACTCTTACTGGGGTAGGACACATACAAACCGGGTAGGCCACATACTATAACAGAATTTTTAAAAAAAAGAAGGTAGGCCACTTACTATAACGGCACCGGTTCTTGATTAGGCGTTCGGCCCAACAATGGCACTTCATTAATTGAGTACATATTAAATTTAAATAAGCTTGAACAATACTTTTTAAACAATCAACAGTTTTTATCAAAACATTCATATAATTTGTATATTTGGTACTTATTGCAAAGCTGCAGGATAAATAACATTTTGGGTTTACCCATTCGGTAAATTTCCGTGTTCCTTTTTTTGTAAAATCAAAGTGTTTAATCTTTATCAATATTCTTGAAATTTTACACTCAATACCTGGAAGTACAAACAGGACCTTTTTATTTTGTTTCTAGTTATGTGACAAACAACAATGAACTACAGAAGAACTCAAAATTGATCGCTGCATTTAAGTTTTGTATAAATATCTAAGCGGATCCGGATGCGTCTCAATGTTTTTAAAATTGTTCAAAAGAGTCGGCCTGATTCCAGAATAGTGATATATGACCTCTAAGTTTGTTTGTTTTAAGTGGGTTATTTCCTATAAGTCTAACATAAACAAAGGGGAACCACTCTTGACTGATAAATTATTTATTTTCCCATTAAACTAACCCTAAACCTGTTTTCTTTTTTCCTAGTAGATCAATAAATAAATAAATAATTTATCAGTCAAGAGTGGTTCCCCTTTTTATGTTAGACTTATAGGAAATAATAAAAATGTGACTAACACACATTTATTATTAGAGAACTTTTGAAAAGCAGCCCCCACCCCCCTTTTTTTTAGAAAATCAGGTCCTTTCAAATTTGAACCGACTTCGTTTAAATGTCATCACTTTAATATGCAAGGTGGTCAGTAATTAAAGTAAAGTCGTCGGGGTGGCCTATAGTCGGTATCAGCCAATCAGCGAGGGAGTCTATCCCATTTTCACTGGCGCTAGACCAAGGATATTGTTTTTGCGTCTGTGGTGGAGCGCCACACCAACCACTAGCTCCCTACTTTACCGCACAGATCCCCATGCTACTCATACGCTGAGTTAACGAGGGCCGGTATCGAACTAGTTCCTAGAATCAAAAAGGTAGACCACATATAACGGTACCGGTTCTTGATTAGGCCTTTGGCCCAACAATGACACTTCATGAAATGAGTACATATTAAATTTAAATAAACTTTAATTTAAACTTGTGGTTTCTAGCCGAACGCTAAAAAAAAAAAAAAAAAAAAAAGCTTGCAAACAAAGACAAAAATGAAGAGGGGGGGTTATATAATTATATGTCTAATACGACAGAGTTCCGTAGTCATTTAATAAGCTTGGGACAATATATTTATAATACAAGAAAAGGAAAATGAAGCACATGGTCTAAAAATGGGTGTGGGGTCTGGTCTTTAACTAGTTTGATTTGGTTTGGTTTGTGGCATATCAACCTCGGTGGGTCATTTAATGCCAAGTTTTTAAATAAATTACTTCTTGATGGATACTCAATTTTTTATAAACACATTTTTCTATTTTACCCATAGATGGAACCCTAACAGGTACTACCACTCCAGGTCAGAGTGGACCAGGGAGCAATGGTGATGAAGGGATGCTCCACATTCCCCAAACCTCCAGAACAGGAACTTCACCATCCGATAGAGTTTAAGGGCCTGAAGACCCTTAGGCACCGCCTTCTTGCTCATGATAAATAGAGATGGGGCAATCATATAGGAGCTAGGGCTTGACGTGACCAGTCGATTGATTAGAAGGGGCCTCTCCGACCGACCCTCTATCCCAAGTAAGGACCAAAGTGGAGTGTTGCATTGACTTAGTCATAAAGTCTCTCTATGAGTGTTTAAATTAATCCCATATGTACATTTATCTTTCCATGTTATATTCATGGATGAGTGGCGTAAGTTGCACAAAAAAACAAATTTAACCAACATGTTTATTTTCAAAAGAACGCAACATTAGCAGAAAAGTTTAGTGAGATTTGTGAAACTGAATTCAAGTACTGTCGGCGGGCTTGATAAAATGCCTTCGTGGGTCGTAGTTTGGTGACTGCTGTTGTAAACAATACAAAACTTTTGGACCACTTATTCATTAATCTACAGAGTGGTCCGAAAGTCTTGTCATCCCTACATATTGGTTTAACTTTCATTAGTTTCTGTTTTAATTATATGATTTATAAGATATTTAATTATCTTAACTCTTAAGAAAATCTTTAAAAATCAAATTATTTTCTAGAATTTCGGGTTGTATAGTGCAATTATTTTACCCCAAAGAAATACTTAGGGTGTTACAAAACTTTCAGAACTTCCTGTATATTAAAAATAAAATTATTGTTAGCCTGACCCAGTCCTGACAAAAAAATGAATAAATAAATAAAGTGGGTACCTACCGCCGCTGTGAGTATGTCAGGATTTAATTAATCACATTGAGAAAATGCGTGCTGCGTCCAGTTCCATCTTGGTTGTCACTTGTGGATTGTTTTTATTGTAAAAGTTGTAGAGTATAACATGATTCTATGGCAAGGCTGGAACAGACTTTTTTTTTCGACGAAAAACCTACATCCAACCTATATTTACATAGTGTTGATGGAGGGGGGATGATGATATGTATTTACAATTAAAAATCCCCAATTAAAAAATGAACTCTTAACAGAAGTTGAATTGTGGGATATTTTCATTTGTTTTACTTTCGTATTTTATTATTGGTTTTATTTTCGTATTTTTATTATGTTTTATTCAAACTTTATAAACTTATTAATCCCCACATCACACCTCTATCCAATTTGCGGAGCTATCGGGAGTAATATGTATGTATTTAATGTTAGGGGAGTATTATTACTAACTATAAAATATATTAAATTAGAAAGGCTAATGAAACTAAATAAGAATGCAGATAAAAAGATTTGAAACAGAGGGGGTATAATTGAAAAATAGAACAAGTGAAACTTACTCTTCCATTACTCCCGTCTTTCACTGTTAAATTTTCCTAATTCAACTTTTTAGTTAAAATAGGAAGTAAAGAATGCAATGACAGTTAATGGGTTTCTTTTAAGATTTAAAGATTTCTTTTAAGATTTTTGCTCATATTCATTAAGATAAAACCAAATGTTTAGAAATCAATAATACTAAGCACATATTTATTAAAATCAAATTTTAAAAATCAATATGCAAATTAGCCTTCTCTCCCACACTGTAAACTGCAATTTTGTTGTATATATAAATATAATTGCATGTTTTTAGTATCTAGATATGTCCAACATATCGGATTCCGGTTTCGACCGGGGTCCAGTGAGATTCGGCCACTGGACCTTACAAGTTAATAGTGTCGATCCCAGGAGGCTTTCCTCCCAGGCAATACCTGCCCCCTTGACTTAAAGAGGCAGGGCTGGGTTTATTGCCCAGCGCCTGAGGCGCCCCCTTGTGAGGGAATGCCGAAGGGATCGACACAATTTTTGTTCTTTCCCACCCATGAGCTTCGGCTTGTGGGTGGGTCCACATTAAAACGAGGCCTTGTGCCCAGCCCATACAAGCGGGGTATGAGGCAAATACCTCAAATTCCGGTTTTGACTGGGGGTCCAGTAAGCTTCGGTCGCTGAACCTTACAAGTTAACATCGTTGATCCCAGAGGGCCATACCCCCAGGCAACATCTGCCCCCTTGATTTAAATGACTGTATCAACGCATTTTTGTGCCTACCACCCATAAACTTCATAAAAGTGTCCTTGTGTCACGCCTTCAAAAGTGGAATGAGAGGTAAATAACCTTAACTCCGGTTTCGACCAGGGGGTCCGGTGGCTTCGGCCCTGGACCGTACAAGTTAACATCGTCGATCTCAGGGGGCCACCCCCAGGCAACACCTCCCCCTCCATTTAAAGGGACTGGGCTGAGTTTATAGCTCAGTGCCAGAGGCGCTCCCTTGTGGGGGAATGCCGACAGGATAAACGCATTTTTTGCATCCGCCACCCATGAGTCTCGGCTTGTGGGTGGTCCCACATTAAGAGGGTATTGTGCCTAACCTGTACACGTGGTGTACGTGGTAAATATCTAGTATGTAGATTTGGTCAACAGTATTAATAATGTAAAACAATTTTTATTAATAATCGAGGTTTAAATAAATATAAAATCATGGAGAATGTGACTTATATAACAAAAGGAATTGGGACTTGAGTAGTAATATAGTTTCGGTTACAGACAGACAAACACACAATCTCCAGTATAATAATATTTGTTTTATTTAAACTTTATTCAAGTATTGAATAGTAATGGTGTATGTTCTCATCTGATTTGATCGAGTCCCATTGTCATTTACTAAGTTTACGACAAAGCCAGAAGTATTTGATATCCAAAGAGACGTGTCTCAAGATGATATTTTGGCGAGTGGAAAGTTTATATGGAATTTTAAAAAAAATAAGAGAATATAAAGGAATAAAGTGTGTTAATTATTGTGAAGTTGATGAAGAAGAGTCCATTGATCATTGTTGGAGGCGCGTGGTGTAATTGTTAGAGTCGTAGGAAATGGACTCGTCGACCCGATATTTTTATTAAGCACTAATACCCTTGGGAAAGCTATGAATCCGACTATTCTCCTCCATCTATGGGTAAATAGCAGGACAGACTGGGCTCTTTAACCTCGGTTAGGCAATCTAGGAGAAAATAAAACTGAATTCAAACCTGTTAAACTTCGCTTGGGGTGGTCACTAATAGAATAGGCTTAGCCATATTTAGTGATCTATTTCACTAATTTATTTACTTTTACTCTTTACTCTTCGATTTTATTTACTGTTTAGATAAAAAAAAGAAACCAACCATAAAACAATGTTTACGGGTCACTATGCTTTTGTTAGGATACTGGATACTTTATTGATCTTCTAGGAAAAATGAAGACAGGGTTAGGGTTAGGGTTTAGGGTTTAGGGTTAGTTTAATGGGAAAATAATGGGTAGATTAATTGACAGATAAAATTCATTCAGAGTGGTTCCCCTTTTTTAGGTTTGAGTCATAGGAAATAGCCCCTTTTTCTTCTATTCTATATCCAGATGTGAAACTTTCTTGAAGGCGGTCTGTAAATTCAAGATTTTATATTCCCGCCATCATTATTGTATTGTTGCAATTACACAAATGAAAGTGTCTCATAACTTCGTCCCTGTATTGTTTAGCTCACGTTCTTAGAAATTGCAAACCCGTCTTAGTTTTTAGTCCCCTGCAAAGTCTTCTAGATTTTCGCTAGAGATATTTTCTAGTAGCAAGTAAGAATCTCATTCGGGATTTTGATAAAAATGGCGTCCAGCTTAGCAAATGATAAAATTAATATATTCTGTTCGAAGAAATAAACCCTTATTTTTCTTGATTTTTTTAGTTCTCGAAATATTAACAATTTTACAGTTCATACTAAATTACGAGCATTTCAAAAAAGCATTATATTCAAATTTTGCTATGGAATATGTGTTTTAATTTAACATAGAGGGTCTAATAAATATATCTTAACAGAATCAACAACTAATCTTTAACGAACTCTACTGAAGGTAAATTTGTTATTTACCCAACCTGTTTGTCATGTTTAGGCGGTATCTCAAGTATGAGGCATCAAGCAACAAACGAACTTAGTATTCAATTGTAAAGGATCTTCGAATGGGTATTTGACTACTCACAAAGCCAAATTTGAAACAAGGTGAGGCCGAAGTTGGGTCTAAAATTGCTTAAAATTCCGTCAGCATTCCTCTTTTGAGGCACCTTAGGCACCGGGCAATAAACCCGGTCTTGCCCCTTTTAGACGAGAAAGCAGGAGCTAACTGGCGGCTTGGCCCCCTGGAATTGAGCCGGAAGCTTTGGCGGGTTCCGGGCACAGATACTACATTTTGATCTTTGATCGAGCAGCTGCTGTCAAAGTAGTTATATTCCGACATCCCACCATGTCAGAGGAACACAAAGTCCGATTTACGTGAGGAGCCACGCAGAAACCGAAGCTCATGCTTAAATTTTTCACCTACAAAAAAGGACACGTTTAATTCTTAGCTTCTTTTAATTATATTTTCAAGGGGTAAAAATAAAATTTTGACTCATCAACCCATTAAAAACTGAATTTAAGTTTTTGTCATGTGTGCAAAAACAGTTTTTAGAAAAATAAAACTGTTTCAAAACTCTCGCGAGTTTAGGGTTAATTTAAAAAAATATATATTTTAGATGTTAACAAAAAACATTTCCTAAAACAAGCGAACATTATAATATATGAATTATCAATGATCCTAATTTAATTTCATAAGAATCTTGTCTAAATTATTTATTCTTATCCACTCTCTTACTCCTGTATTTTCCCTTTCTCTCTCACTTCCTGGTGTTCCTAAAATCATTTTAAAACGGTCATGCTAGTATATGTATATATATATATATATATATATATATATTGTATGTGGTGTTTTTTATTGGAATTTCAGTCTCGGAAGACTATAATATATGTCTTGTGTCCCTGAAGTTACAGCGCCCCCCGTAACTGCCAAGTCCAATGTTTGAAAAACATTCTCGACCACAGATGTCGCATATGAAGGCTGTCCCTGAAGATGTTGATGTGCCCGTGTTTTGTTGCCACCGCTTTCTTCTAGACCTCTTAGCTTCATGTTGTTGTGCCAGGCTGACTGTTTTTTATGTGTTGTAATGGTGTAATATATATTGTATATAGTTGTAATATATGGTTGTGTAATGATTATCTTCGTGGGAAAGACGAGACGGTTTCCATTTCACATGGTGCTAATACCCTTGAAAAGGTGTGAATCCAACGATTCTCTCTCCAGCTATGGGTAAATAGTAGGTCAGACTGGGCTGTTTAATCTTGGTTACGCAACCAGACTAGGAGAAGGAAAACTAAATTTCGCATATGCTTCCTATATTTGATGTCAACATTATAAAAATAAACATACTGTTTTTTTCGTTTTTTTTTCAATCATGACAGTGGTCACGTCAAGCCCTAGCACTTATATGGTTGCCCCAATTCTATTGCCCTTATAGCCAGCCCCAACCCTTTTTATCATATGGATGCTAGAATGCGGTGGCTGGGGGTCTACATATCCTGGGAATGACGTTAAACTCTATCTGATGGTGAGGTTCCAGTTTTGGAGGTTTGGGGAATGTGGATCACCCCTTCATCACAATTGCTCTCTGGTTCACTCTGACCCGGAGTAGTAGTACCTGTTATGTGTTTATGAAAAAAAAACGAGTATCCATTAAGAATGAATCTATTTCAATACTTAGTTGGCATTAAATGACCAACTGGGTTTGATATGCCGTAAAACATAACAAACCAATCATGAGAGAATAGTGCAACTAATAATTCGAATGGATTAATACTAAAGCAACATAGTTGACATTCCGATTCCGTCACGGCCATTTGTGTATTAGTTCAAATTTTGTGATTTAATAAATAAGATGCCGAAGAAAGGTATGCTGTTGTTAAATTATTTTTCAAAAGTAAAATTTATGGAAGGTTCAACGTTATTTAATTTATCTGCAATGTATTCTATTTTTATGTCATGAGGGAAGAAAATGATTATGTCGTCGGAGGGGAGTAAACCTCGAAAACAAATCAGGAACCGGAGTCCCTAAGGTGATGTGATGCTGAAATCCAGGGTTACCCATCAACTCCCGCGACACTACCGCTGCCAAACCGCATTGGTAACTTACCTTTCCTTTGGATCACAGCGGCAGTGTGGAGAGGGGGGATTTGCTGCATGGGCAACAGCTTATCCTCTATATGAACCCGCCCAGGCTATGTAGTTCAAGGAAAAAAAACTTTGACTACTCCATCGTCTCTCGTAGACGGAAGGCTGCCAACCAAATGGAGCGATGGGTAAATTATCGTCTAAATTACACAAAGTGAAAATAATACTGATATCTTACTTTATCAGCTATATTTACCAAAATTACATGAAACTATCTTGAAATACTGTAATTTAAAAAAAAAATTTTTTTTCAAAGAAATCACCATTGTCTTTTACTGGAAACACCAGACGACTTTGGAATCTATTGCCGGACTTTCCGACAGTCTCCTTGTTTAAATTGGTAAATACTGCCATTATCCTAGCTTTTCTGCTTACGATGTAATTCAATTGGTCTCGATGAAATCAGTCAACTGTATTTCTTTAGTATCAATCCATTCGAATTATTAGTTGCATTATTCTCTCAGGCTTAAAAAAAATTCATTTATTTTTTAAAACCATGACATCATATACGAAAAGCATATGCGAAAACCATACAATTAAAAAAAACTGTCTCTGTCTGTCTGTCTGTCTCTGTCTCTGTCTCTCTCTCTCTCTATATATATATATATATATATGTGTGTGTGTGTGTGTGTGTGTGTGTGTGTGCATTTTACTAATATATGTATACACAAGAACTTTACAATTATATATATGTATATATATAAGTAAAGAAATAACAAAAGACTTAGAGATTTAGCATTATAGTCTAAGTCTTTTGTTATTTCTTTACTTATATATTTGCTCTGTGACTCTAACATTAAGAGTACACATTGAGCCCTCAAACTGCGACAGGTTTTTTAAATAAAATTCTTGTGTCGTAAGGAAGATTTCTTCTCTAGACTTTTGGATTATATATATAATATATATATATATATATATATGCGTGTGTGAGTGTGTGTGTGTGTGTGTATGTCTGTATGAGAATTTTACTAATGTATATATATTCATGTTATACATACATATATATATATGTATATAAGAAGTTTTACTATATATATATATATATATATATATATATATATATATTAGGGTGTATTTGTGCATAATGATAACTTTTTTTGATCTTATATATAAAGCCCAATAACGTATTAACTCGTATAGCATCAGAAAACTGGACAACTTAGAACTATTATAAATGTAACCAAAGTTATGTAAACGAATTCAGATGAAAGATAAACTTGTCAAAAAATGTATGATAATCACAATGTTTCATCTAAGAAATTCGGGCTACTTAAGACTTTTCAAGAGGTGCCGAATTCTAAGAGGCCGTATTTATTACGCTAGAAAACGCGGTTAGTCGATTTTGTGAGGAACCCTCGTTCGGACCGATTCGTCATTGCGTTTTTTTTTGTTTTTTTTTTACGAATTCTAAAAAAGCGAGTTGGATAGTAAACATACATTCGAAAAAAAAAAAAAGAAGAAAAAGACAAAAAGAAAGAAAGAAAGTCGGTCGACCTTTCTCGCAAGCAACAAGCGCACTTTTTGGTACACGGGCACTGCGACGGCGTGGGCGTCCGTTTGTTTGGTTAGATCTTCCTGTCTAGGCGTAATGGCAAAAATCTTTCTTGATAGATGAACGTGTAGGTCGACAGAAATGAAAACATCTGTTCGGCCATTGCTCGGCATTGTGTGTATGTGTGTCCGATAATGGAAATCTATCCTTAATGTTGACGCTCTGCGCATGCGCACGCGCGTTCATTCGTTCGTTTGTATGGTAGCGCGCATGTGCGTAAATGCATTTGTGTGTGGCTACACACACACACACACACACACACACACACACATATATATATATATATATATATATATATATATATAGCTTGACAGTCAAGGTTCGAATCACGCACAGGGCGGTCTTCCTATCTATAGCTCTGCTGATGAGGCCTAATAGGCCGAAATGTACATACAGAGAGTGATTTTTCTCGATTTGTTTAGCCTTACATTTAAGTAGGTATGCCCGCCTAATTAATTAATTAATTATTAATTAATTAACTTTCAAAATTAGGTACGACTTCAATTAAGCACATATTCTCTCAAAAATTGTCGGCTAAAAAAAGCCATATCAAAACACATCGCTTGTGTATTTACTTCTCATATATATATATATATATATATATATATATATATATATATATAACTTACTCGGTAGAGCGTCGGACTAGGAACCACAAGGTTCAGGGTTCGATACTGGCCCTCACCCATTTAGCGTATGAGTAACACAGGAGTCTGTGCGGTAAAGTGAAGAACTGATAGTAGGTGTGGCGCTCCACCTCAGACGCCAAAACAATCTCCTTGGTCTATCGCTAGTGAAAAGGGGATAGACTCCCTCGCTGTCTAGTTGATACGGATTTTAGGCAACACACACACACACACACACACACACATATATATCTATGTATATATATATATATATATTAGCAGGACCTGTGGATATACCACAGTATGATAATTTAATCATTACAATGTTTGCTAAAGAGGTATTGCAAATAAATCATTATGTAAAAAGTCTTACAATCTTGATTGTTATCGCTTCCGCGTGCTCGCCTTTTATCTCTATCTTTCCCCTACTTTCTTTTTTTCTTACAATATTTGTCTGTGTAACATGTCCTTTTTCTTCCATTTATTCATTTATAATAAAACGGAATGGTCTATTATTTAGCTGAGGTGACGATACTTATAAGGAATAAGAATTCACCGAATAAGCAAAATCAGATAATTAGGATTTACATTTTTGTATTTTATTTTGGACGATTTGGACGGTCTCACTATTAAGCAGAGGGTGTTCCAAGATGGCAACGCTCGTACAATTAAGGAACACGAGTATATATATATGGGAGAAATAAGAAGAAATTAATCCGACAGTATGCGGAGAAAGGTAGACAAACACGGGATGTTGTAGAAAATGGATATTAATTGTAGGTAGTGATGTCGACGAAAGACCGAAACGTTACAACGTCGACATCACTACTTACAATAAAGATTAATTTTCTACAACATCCCGTGTTTGTCTACCTTTCTCCGCATACTGTCGGATTAATTTCTTCTTACTTCTCTCATATATATATATATAATAATGTTTATTTGAATAAACGGTAGAAATAAAACGTTAACAGTCGAAGTAAACGGATCGAAGTCTGTTATCCGAGGTGGAAGTAGATTATTATCATTATTAATATTATTATTATTACTACTACTACTACTACTACTACTACTCATTAAATCGTGCTATCATTATTATTTAAACTGTTTAAAAGATAAAGAGAGATCAATAATTTTAATGAGTAAACGGTAGAAATAAAAGTATATATATATATATATATATATATATATATATATATATATATATATATATATATATATATATATAGTGTCGTGCAGAGGAGGGTAAAAAGATACTAGCTCCTGGGTACCCAGAAAAAATACCCAATTATTACATTTATTTACTGAAATTCAAAATGTACCAATTGGCAATTTTTGTGGAATTTGAATAAAATCCTATTTTATAAATTTCCATTGGTTTTGTATTTGTTCAAATACTTTTTGTGGGGTGAGAGAAATAAAAAATGTAAGTGTGGACCTCAGGCATCATAAAACCCCTGAACTCCACAATATATATATATATATATATATATATATATATATATATATATGGAGAATATGTGCTTAATTGAAGTCATACCTAATTTTGAAAATGAATTAGTTAATAATTAATGAATTTAGGCGGGCATATATGTTCAAATGTAAGGCTAAACGAATCGAGAAAATGTCAATCCCTGAATGTACATTTCGACCTTTCAAGGATTGACATTTTCTCGATTCGTTTAGCCTTACATTTGAACATATATGCCCGCCTAAATTCATTAATTATTAACTAATTCATTTTCAAAATTAGGTATGACTTCAATTAAGCACATATACTCCAAAAATTGTCGGCTTAAAGCCATATAAAAAATAAACACATTTGTTTTTTTACTTAACTTATATATATATATATATATATATATATATATATATATATACCAAACCTTTGCGGTAAGAAAAAAAACGGGCAAATAGTTTGATTGTAAAAATATACTACCAAACATTTGATGAGCTACTAAGCGAAACTGTTAGTAGGTATATCTGACTCATTAGGTTTAACTTAATAGCTCAATATCATGGAGAGAGCATTTATGTCTAAGTTAACGTAGCGTGGACATGGAGTCAAGTCTGAAGATCATATAGGCGAGAAACTGTCAGTAACCATATCCTGTTCACTCTATATCCACGCTACTTTAACTTTATATATATAGATACAACTATTTGTTATAGCTTTGATGCCACTCAATTATATACTTAAAAAATGTACAGGGTGCTACAATTTCACTAATTCACAGGAAAAAAGTAAACTACCTTATGTATATGGATGATATAAAGATTTTGCAATAAATGAAAAAGAACCGGAAACCCTTGTACAGTCCATAAGAATGCACAGCCAGGATATAGGAATGGAATTCGGAATTGAAAAATGTATCATGCTCGTGATGAAAAAGGGGGAAAAAGAAACAATGGAAGGAATCCAATTATCTAATTAGGACAATATATATATTTACCAACCCCTCCACACGAGCAGGATGCGACACAAGGTCAATTTCTTAAGCGGAGTCCAACAGGTTTGAATTCAGAGTTTTCCTTCTCCTAGACCGGTTGCCTAACCAAGGTTAAAGAGCCCAGTCTGCCCTACTATTTATCCATAGCTGGAGGGAGAGTAGGATTCATACCTTTCCCAAGGATATTAGCGCTAAGTGAAATGCAATTACCACGTCCAGGATTTGAACTCGGGGCGACGAGTCCATTTCCCATTACTTTAACCATTACACCACGCGCTTCCTTTTTCCTAATTAGGACAATATAAGAACACTTGAAGAAAAGAAAAGTTATAAATACTTATGAATTTTAGAAGCGGACACCACCAAGCAAGTTAAAAAAAGAATACCTCAGAAGAACAAGAAAGCTCCTAGAAACCAAGCAACAGAATTCTCACAAAGGGAATAAATACCTGGGCCGTCCCCATTATAAGATACTCTGGACCATTCCAAACGAAGTACTCAGATTTATCAAAAGACAAGAAAACTAATGATTATGCCCAATACATTACATCATAGAAACGAAAAGATAGACAAATACCCGGATCTCACTAGAAAATTGAGAAACTTCTGGAATATGAAGGTGAAAGTGATACCAGTTGTAGTTGGTGCACTTGGAACGGTCACTAAAGGTTCAGACTGGAGGGAGAATTGAGACTATCCAGACAACAGCATTGTTGAAATCAGCTAGAATACTCAGAAGAATCCTGGAGACCTAAGGAGATTTGCTGGTACTCAGACTCTAGGGAATGATCATCAGCTAACACTGGCATGAAAAACTAACAAGGAGTGAAATAATAATAATAATAATAATAATAATAATAATAATAATAATAATACCAGACCTAGTGTTGATAAACAAAAAAGAAAGAACTTGTCAACTGGTGGATTTTGCAGTGCCAGCAGATCACAGGGTGAAGCTAAAGGAAAATGAAAAAATGGACAAATATCTGGACCTTGCCAGAGAACTGAAAAAGTTATGGAATATGAAAGTGAAAGTGATACCAATTGTGGTTGGTGCACTTGGAACAGTCCCAAAAGGATTGGAAAAGGGTCTGGAAAGTTTGGAAATCAGAGGAAGGGTTGAAACCATTCAGAACACTGCACTGCTGCAATCTGCTAGAATACGCAGAGTCCTGGAGACCTGAGGAGACTTGCTGTCACTCAGACTCCAGTGAAAGACCATCAGCTAACACTGATGTGAAAACTCAAAAGGGGTAAATAATATAGTTTGGAAACCAGAGGAATAATTGAAACCATTCAGAACACTGCACTGCTGCAATCTGCCAGAATACTCAGAAGAGTCCTGGAGACCTGACGAAACTTGCTGTCACTCAGACTCCAGTGAAAGACCATCAGCTAACACTGATGTGAAAACTCAAAAGGAGTAAATAATAATAATAATAATAATAATAATAATAATAATAATGTTGATTAACAAAAAAAAAAAGAAGAGAACGAGTCAACTGGTGGATTTTGCGGTTCCAGCAGATCATAGGGTGAAGCTGAAGGAAAAGATGGTTAAATACCTGGACCTTGCCAGAGAACTGAAAAAGCTGTGGAATATGAGAGTAAAAGTAATACCAATTGTAGTTGGTGCACTTGAAACGGTCCCAATAAACTCGGAAAAAAGACTGGAGGATCTGGAAATCAGAGGAAGAATTGTGACCATCCAGACATTTCTTGCTGGACTCGGGAATATTCTCGAACTCAGGAATGCCCTCTTCGAACTCTGGAACCTTCTTGTCGTAAATGGGAACCTTCACGGAACCTAATCCTTTATTCAATCCACGTGGGTAGACTGTTCTATGACAGTAAGATAGAATAATTAACACAGCTTAACATTTGTACCCTGTCATGGTTAAGGGAATAAGAACCAAGGTGGGTCATGTAAGTAAAGTCGTTGGGGCGGCCTAAAGTCGGTATCAGCCAATCAGCGAGGGAGTCTATCCCCTTGTCACTTGCGCTAGACCAAGGAGATTATTTCAGCGTCTGAGGTGGAGCTCCACACCTACCGTCAGCTCCTTACTTTACCGCACAGATCCCTGTACTACTCATACGCTGAGTTGGCGAGGACCGGTATCGAACTAGGAACCTTGTGGCTTCTAGCCGAACGTTCTACCGACTGAGCTAAACCGGCCGGGTGGGTTATATAATGCCGACAAAATTTTGAAAGATTCGTAGCAATAGTTTGGATGAACATTTTTTAAGCTCAATATTTTTTGTAAACAAATTTCCCATTTAACCCATAGTATTGCCACTCCTGGTCAGAGTGGACTTGGGAGCAATGGTGATGAAGGGGTGCTGCACATTCCCCAGACCTCAAGAACTGGAACCACGCCATCAGTTAGAGTTTAAAGTCATATCTAGAACATGAGGACCCTCAGCCACCACCTTCTAGCACCCATATGATAAAAATGGCTGGGGTTGTCATAAGGGTAATAAGGTCGGGACAATCATATAGGTGCTAGGGCTTAGCGTGACCTGCCGATTGATCGGAGTGAGGGGGCGGGCTCTCCGACCGCTCATTTAGCTTAAGTGGGGTGTTGCATGTCATGAACTGCTCATCCTCCAATATTCCGTCCGTAACCCTCATGGGTCGCCACTCACGGCCAACAGATGGCCCTATTTGGGGATGGGGTTCTTACCCCTCTGCAAAAATGCAGTCGGTGTATTCTAAAGTCCCAGCCGACAGGGCTAAAAACTAAGAATTGAGTGTTTACCTGTTTAAAATGATTGAGGAGATACCGTACTTGACAGCATATAGGACGCACTTTTTCCCCAAAATTTTGGCTCAAAGAATGGCCCTGCGTCTTATACATCGTAGGCGAAGTTTGAGACCTCCCCTAGGCCTAGGCTAATCTTCTCTATGATGCTCACTAACCCAGCTTACGCTCAGTACTTTTACCTATCCTAAACTCCATGCATCCTTATTTTACAGACAAATTGCTTTTATACAGCTATGTTTCTGCTTGTGTAATGCACAGATAGACTGTTTTCAACAATATATGCTTAAATACACTAAAAACATTTTTTCCTGAATCTGACCTGCTGAAATGGGGGTGCGTCTTATATGCCCGTACGTCTTATATGCCGTCAAATACGGTAATTGTTTTTACCGTATATTACTGGAGATCATAATGGATAAACTGACTGGGATATGTAAGAAAGATTGATATACCGTAAAACCAACCAACCAGCCATCAGGGATGGGTACTTCAGCTAGTACTTTTTATGGTTATCATGAAAGCCATATACAGCCAGGTAGCGACCTTGCCGGCCGTCTTGATATTTGAAACCCATAACAAGAACCGCACTGTCCGACATTTCCAGATACAGCAAGCAACGGACTAACAGCAGCAAAGAAATCAGCAAAAAGCGCATTTTCTACGAGGGAGTACGTACACTGGATGGATTAGCTGCTTGGCTATTCCACCAACTGTTCAGCCGACCCACCGCACAGTTTTCGCTAAAACTCCACACGACCCCCATCATGTCAGTCGATATGCGGGGGAGGCAAGAAAAGTGCTTCTGCCGCCCACACAAACACAAACACAGACACACAGACACACGTGCGCCGAAGAACGTTCAAGGCATCGTGACACAGGTAAAGACAGTTAATAAATATAGAAAGAAGCGGACACACGGACACAGAGCAGACTGTACTGAGAGAGAGAGAGAGAGAGAGAGAGAGAGAGAGAGAGAGAGAGAGAGAGAGAGAGATGATTGACTAATGCTGTTTGTTGTATGGATGGACGACTGGCCACCATGTTTACGATAGTACAAAAGCACGTTACAAAATAATAACCGCTTCAAGACGGACGAGTTGATTAGTTAGATATTACGGCATGTCAAATCTTGCTGGGTTATTTTATTTTTATGCCGAAGACGTTTTATGTTAATTATTCTTGATGGGTATTCAAATTGTTTTAAACTAGATATTTTAAAATAATTTTTGAAAACTTTTTCCGATTTAATACATAAATAGGACAATAATATACTACCACTGCGGGTCCGGAGTGGAACTGGTAGTAATTGCAATGAAGAGGTACTCAACACTTACCAGAGCTCCAAAATAGGAACTTCACCATTAGATGCAGGACACGAAGACCATCACCCACTGCCTTCTAGCACATATATTATAAAAAGGGTTGGGGCCTTGCACAAAGGGGAAATTGAGCTAGGACAATCATATAAGTGTTAGGGCTTGACGTTACCAGTGGTTGGTGACCCGTAGTGCTTAAGGGTGTAATCCTGGTCGCTGAGCAGTCCATTACTTGCAACACTCCACATTGGACCATACTTAGGTTAGACTGATTGCTCGGAGAGGTTCTCTCCGACCAAAAAGAGTATCGTGTTAAAATAACATTTATTCTAAGGAACAACAAATAAATGAATTAAAACTTTCTAAGTTCAATTCTAACGGTTTATTAAACAACAAAACAATGACTAACAATATAAACGTCCTTCTTATATATAGTCAAGTTTGAGACACGTACTAGTCCGATGGAGAGGGAAATTAGGATATCTGTTATCTTCTATTTGAGTCAATCTCCTCAAGGACAATTTCTGGCCGACTCGCCATGGTCCATAGGTATCTATAGAATATGGGCGCCAAAACCTCTGGGCGCGTCACGTGATTTCTATGTCCAATCACAGAAAGAAATAAACATTTTATTGACTCAACAATTATTATTATTATTATTAATAATAATAATAATATGAATAATAATAATTAATTCTTCAAACCACATAAGTGCGCAAAGTAATTTTTTCATAAAGAATTGTGTTAAAAATTATTTGTACGAGAAATAGTCATTTGAAGTTATAATTGCTTACAAATGATTATTATTAGTAATTTGAAAATATATAAATGCTTCCAAAAAAGCCTGAATACGGCATGAAATAACCCAACAAGAGTTGACATGTCGTCAAACCAAACCAAATATATCGTTATGGACAGACGGTTATTCCGTTTCTATGCGTTTCTGTGCGTTTCTCGCGCGCGAAATTCAAAGGACATGAAGTGACTCCAATTATAAGAAAGAAAAAAGAAGAAGAAAAAAAAAGCAGAAGAGAAAGAAATGTTAAGAGTAAGTTAGTCCATCTAGTAATTACCCGCTAATAAAATGACAGAAAATTTGAAATTTTAAGAATGCAGAAAACACAGAAGGAAAAACGTTATTTGAATCTGGTCTTGGTATTAGACGTACACTCTACGGCGTAGAGAAATGTAACACAAGGTCAAATTAATGGGGGTTCCCCGAAGGAAAGAAGCCTCCCACGAGGCAGATACAAAAACTGTTTAGTTCCGCCGGCATTCTCCTTCAGTGGTGCTTCTAGCGCCGGACAGATGTTATTGAATAACACGGAGCACTTCTTCATTATTTGGATCTGTATCTTTTCCCGTCTTCTGGCCATTTTTCTGGTGTTAGGATCCAATTGAAATAGGATATTTCCCATACTGTCAGCCCGAGCGCTTTCGACTGCTTCTTCAGTCGACATCATGGGGTATATGATTTGATTTTAGTTCGTTTTTTAGGTCTTTTATCTATTGTGTTTTTAAATTAGAAGAATCTATTATTTTTAGAGGGTTGCATGTTAAGTGTATTAGTTATTAAAGATAGCTAATATATTATGACCGACGTTGAATGCTATTTTATTGATGTTAGGTTTTATATTTTTTTTGTATATTGCTTCAAGAATTTGTAGGCGTTTCTTATTGTTATTTTTATAGATGATTTTGGTATTTTCGGTGAGAATTTTCCTAATATCGGGGAGGTGAATTTATCTTGTAATTAAGTGTTGTTTTATGGCACTAGTATCGGAGAGATGGTATGTAAGGCGACGAGAGAGTGTTGTCCAATGTAGCTACTAATATTTTATCTGTTTTCTGAGAAGCACTCTCAGAACGGGCAAGTGAATTTATAGACTACATTCGTTTATCTTAGGGAGTTTTTAGGGGAGTTTGTGTTATTTTTGATAGGAGGTTTGAGGTTTTGAATTTGGTGTAGTAGATAATTAATTTTAATTTTTGTTGCTGGTCGACAGGTTTGATGTGTCTGAGTAAGGTGTAGGTTATTACATGTTCATCGTATTTGTAGTTTTTTGTGCATTTGGTTTCTGTAATATAAATTGATTTTATTATTATTGTTGTTGGGGTTGTTATTGTTATTTTTGTGAATGGTCTGCAGGTATAATTTTATTTGTTGATCTACGGTTTTGTTGGGGAAGCTGTTATTAACGAGGGTTTGTTTAATATTACGAAGTTCTTTGTAGAATATTGTTTTATATATATATATATATATATATATATA
>CM042157.1:59857218-59872218 GCA_023376005.1 Doryteuthis pealeii | reverse complement strand
ATGCGGCCACCTGTTGGCCATGGGTGACGACCCGTGATGCTTTAAGACGGAATCCTGGTGATTGAGCAGTCCATGACATGCAACACTGCATTTCAGCACTTACTTAGGCTAAACAGGCGGTCGGAGAGGCCCCCACTCAACTAGTTTCGACCTCAGGAGAAATTTGTTTGTGAAAGAAATTGTTTTTATAAAGTTTTTAGAATAAGTTTTTAAAATAACAAGCCATAAAAAAAACGTTTGTCAGAAAAATGTACTGGTAAATGTGACAAGTCCATTTGTACAGTGAAAATCATCTTTTGGTTAATTTCGCTTTGATTGTTTATATATATATATATATATATATATATATATATATATATATATATGTGTGTGTGTGTGTGTGTGTGTGTGTGTGTGTGTGTGTGTGAAAATAGAAGAGATTTTAAATTTAAGAGCAACAATATCTCACCGTACCAATTTGATTTTTGTTTTAAAAATCACACACACACACACACACACACACACACATATATATATATATATATATATATATATATATATATATATTTCTCTTTCTATATATATATATATATTTATTTCCTTTACTTTTACTAACAGATTTTGTACTTAGATAGCTACTGAACACGAAATTATGCACACACACACAGAGAGAGAGAGAGAGAGAGAGAGAGAGAGGAGAGAGAGAGAGAGAGAGAGAGTATGAAAAGAGAAAGGGAGCAGACAGAGAAGAATACTGAAAAAGAGTAGAAAATGAAGAGGTAATATATATATATATATATATATATATATATATATATATATATATATATATATATATATATATATATATTCTGATTTTTGTTCTGTTTTTTGTTTTTGTTGCTTTTGTCCGATGCTTCAAAAGACAAAACAAACAACGTTCACAAGAACATAACATATATACATATATACATATATATATATATATATATATATATAAAGAGAGAGTAGAGAGATAGAGAAGAGAGATAGAGAGAGAGGTTAGAGAAAGAGAGAGGGGGAAGCAGGGGCGAGGTTGTAGGCAGTGTCGCATAGAATATGTGCAGTGTGTTAGTAATGAATGATTCGATACAGTTGTACCTGAACAGGTGGAGTTGTGTTGGCGTCGGCAAAACAGAGATGATGTCAGTGTTAAAAATAAAGCATTCTGTAAGCCTAGACGGCCATTTTTAAAAGTGCGCATTTTCAAAGTAAACATATGTATTGCGTATTCCTTTTAATGACCCGCCATGTCGGCTAGGGATGTAGAAATATACCGACTGCGCCTCTGCAAAGAAGTAAAATCTGTATTACGTATTCCTTTAATGACCCGCCCTATCGGTTAGGGATGTAGAATACACCGACTGCACTTCTGCAAAGGAGTAAAATCCCAACAATGGGGTATCCTGTTGGTCGTGATGCTTAAGGACGGAATCCTTCTGACTGAACTAACGCTCCATTTTGGCCCTTAATTAGGCTATACGGTCAGTCAGAGAGAACCCCTCCCTCTGCTCAATCGACTGGTAACGTCAAGCTCTATCACATATATGATTGCTCAACCTATTGCTCTTATGGCAATTCCCAGCCCTTAAATGGGAGCCTTACAGGAAATACCACTCCGGGTAAGAGTGGACCTGGGAGTAATGGCAACAAGGGGATAGACCTACGTTCTCCAGAGCTTCAGTGCCCTGTCGGCTAGGGATGTAGAATACATCGACTGCACATATGCTAAGTGTTACCCCCCCCAACTCCAATGCGGCCGTGAGTCGCAACTCGTGATGCTTAAAGACGGAATCCTGGTGATTGAGCAGTCCAACACTTGAGTGTCCATATGAAGGTGTCCACTGGTGAATGTCATTTATTAGTTCGTTCTTACTTCACCAATAGTTCCCATCAGATCTTGTTCGTTTTGCTTGGTCTTCTTCCAAGTTGTATTCATGTCAGTGCTGCTGTATGGCTGCACCACTTGGGGTCACAGCACTCAACAAAACAGCAGCTGTACGGCAGCTTACCTCCTATCACACAGACCGTCATGATAAGAGGATGATAATGATAATTTGTTTCCATGCAGTTACATAGTTTCAAGTATATATATATATATATATATATATATATATATATATATATATATATACCACATGAGCTTAGAATATACTCATTGTATCTTACCCTGTCGGCTGGGGCTGTAGAATACACCGATTGTACCTATACAGAAGGGTAAAATCCATCCAATGCGGCCACCTGTTGGCCATGGGTGACAACCCGTGATGCTTTAAGACGGAATCCTGGTGACAGTCCATGACATGCAACACTCCACTTCAGCACTTACTTAGGCTAAACGGTCGGTCGGAGAAGCCCCACTTATCAATCGGCTTGTCACGTCAAGACATAGCACCTATATGATTGTCCCAACATTATTGCTCATCTATTATATATGTGCCAGAAGGAGGTAGCAGGGGGCTTTAGTGTTCTGGGTATGATGTTAAACTGCATCTAGTGGTGAGGTTCCAATTCTGTAACTCTGGGAGTGCGGAGTATCACTTTTCGTCATTACTCCCAAAGCATTCACCCTAGAGATGATAGAGTCGTACTATAAGTATCAAGAAAAGTAGGTAGAAGAGATCTTGCCAACAAAGAGGATTGCGTAAATGCCACAATCCAAGGACTCGAAGAATATACGAAAAAAAAGAGCAAGGAAAGATTAATTATGGCTGCCAATAACAACTGCTGTAACATATAGACAAGCAAAAAAATAAAAAGTTAAAAAACAAACAAAAACAACAAACAACAAAACAAAACAAAATGGGAATAAAAACAATTATATAGATACTTCAAATCACAAATTGGGGAGATACCACATGAAAATACCGGGGCATTGTTAACAAGAAGAAACCCCAAGAGAGAATATATTAAGCGAATGCAGCAAAATAGCACAACGAGAATACAAGGCTAGACACTACTGGGTTGGAAAGGTGATCCACTGGGAATTGTACAAAAAACTCAATTTTAACCATACAACAAAATGGTATATGCATAAACCAGAATCTGTTCTTAAGAATGAAACATAAAATTCTCTGAGACTTTGAGATAAAGACGAATCTCCTTATGCCAGTCAGAAGATCAGACTAGATCAGATTAACAAGAAAAAGAGAACTTTTCAATCGGTAGATTTTGCAGTTCCAGCAGATCACTTGATGAAGATAAAAGAAAACGAAAAAATAAATATATAGACAAATACCTGGACCTTGCTAGAGAATTGAAAAAACTGTGGAATATGAGGGTGAATGTGATATCAATTGTAGTTGGTGCCCTTTGAACGTATCCCAAAAGATTAGAAAAGAGACTAGAGGAACTGGAAATCAGAGAAAGGTTTAAGACCATCCAGATAACAGCATTGTTGAAATCGGCTAGAATACTCAGAAGAGTCCTGGAGACACGAGGAGACTTGTTGTCATCCAGACTCCAGTGAAAGACCACCAGCTTACGCAGGTGTGAAAAACTCGCATAATAATAATAATAATTGCATGGATGTGATAACCCGAGGACTCGAATAATACACTTAAAAGAAAAAAATAAATACTGATTATACCAGCCGGTAGCTGTAAATGCAACATATGGACGAACAGAAAAACAACAAAAACTAGAAAACATAAATGGGAAGAAAAACAATGATATGGATACTTCAAATAACAAACTGGAGTGTTTGCACACGAGAATGCCTATACAAGCCAAAGAAAGGGAAACCTCAAGAGACAACTCTGAATCTCTTATAATCGCAGAACAAAACAATGCCACAAGGACCAATTATATCAAAACAAAAATAGATAAGAATACTCAATAAAATACCAAGTATATATATTTACCAATCCCTCCGCACGATCAGGATGCGACACAAGGTCAATTTCTTAAGCTGAGTTTAACAAGTTTAAATTCAGAATTTTCCTTCTCTAAGACTAGTTACCTAGCTAAGATTAAAGAGCCCAGTTGTCCTGATATTTACCCATAGCTGGAGGGAGAATTAGATTCATACCTTTCCCAATGCTATTAGCGCCATGTGAAATGCAAACAGCTTCGTCCAGGAATTGAACTCGGTGGACGAGTCAATTTCCACGACTCTAACCATTAGACCACGCTCCCCATAGCAAGTATAGGATGTGTGGAGACAGATACGATATAGTTAGTGACAAATGAGCAAATGCATCAAACTAGCACAAAGAGACTTCAAAGCATGATTGGATGGGAAAGGTGAACAACTGGGAATTGTGCAAATACATATTTACCAACCTTTCCGCAGGAGTAGGACGTGACACGAGGCCAATTTTTTAGGCGGCGTTTTACAGGTTTGAATTCAGTTATTCTTCTCCTAGACTGGTTGCCTAAATAAGGTCTGTCCTGCTATTTACCCAAACCTGGAAGAAGAGCAGGTGGATTCATACCTTTCCCAAGGTTATTAGCACTATGTGAAATGTAGTAGCCTCTTCTAGGATTTGAACTTGGGTCGACGAGTCCGTTTCCTACGACTCTAGCTATTACACCATGCGCATGCATGGAATTGTGCAAGTAATCAAACTTTTACCATACTAAAAAATCGTATATGTACAAACCAGAATCTGTTCTAGAGAATGAGATATGATATTCTCTGGGATTTTGCTATACAGCCGGATCGTCTAATCCCGACCAGAAGAATTAATTAACAAGGAAAAAGAACTTGTCATCTTGTCGATTTTGCTGTTTCGGCAAAAGAAACCTTTCAAAAGAAAGAAACCTTAAAGATAGACAAATACTTAGACCTTGCTAGAGGGCTGAAAGTTCAAATCTTGAACGAAGCTATAGTTCACATACCGCTAATATTCCTGGCAAAAGTATTAATCCAACTACTCTCCTCTAGTTATGGGTAAATAGTAGGGCAGACTGGGCTTTTTAACCTTGGTTAAGAAACCAGTCTAGGAGAAGGAAAACTCAGAATTCAAACCTGCTAAATCCACTTGGGGTGGTCACTACTAGAATAGACTCTGTCCTAATTAGTGATCTATTTTAATTTTTTTTTAAATTTAGAGGTTTCGCTCTTAGCTTTGAGCGATGGTTAAGATACTCATAACATAAATCACGAGTGAGGCCGTTGAGCTTGATTTGCACTGGGTGTCGTCCTCTTGTTGTAACACTTGGTTAGAACTAAACTTAACTACACCCATTCTTTTTTTAGTACTTCTACCTTTCTCTCCCACCTCTTTCCTGTTCCATGTACACTTTTAACATAAACACATCTGTGTTCATTAATATATTTCTGATCACTGATCAAGGTTTAATGTGATTCATACGAAACTTATTGCTTCAATGATTAACACTGCATCAGAAATTAATAATAATAATAATAATAATAATAATAATAATAATGCGAAAACAAGACAAAACATTGTTCGATAAAAAAATATAACAAAGAAAACTTAGCTGGAAAAAATTTGCGCAGTCCTAACACCCATATGACTCACTGATTACATCCGACTTTTAGTAATAAGTTGGCAGACTGACAAAAAAAAGGAAAAAAAAAGAAAAAAGACAAGTACACGCCGTCTAATTCATAAATAATACCTTTTATTTAAGGCAGACTGGACTCTTTTAGCATTTGCAGGGCAACCTGTCTAGGAGAATGAAAACTTTGAATTCAAAACCTGTTGTAAGCTCTCAAGAGAAGAAATGCTTTGATAGATAGATTAACATGATGATTTAAAGACGACCAAATTTCAAAGTTAATTGACCTGAAAAAATGTAAAAGTTTTTAAATAAAATAACTGGTGCATTTATCTTTTATTTATTAATGTATCAACACTGAAAATTTCATTAAATTCGGTTAATTAATTGATTTTTAGTATATTTTTTTCTTTCGGTGACATATAATTTATGTCCGTTAAGTAGGATTTAACCAAACTTTGAATTTAAAACCTGATGTAAACTCTTGGGAAAGGTATGACACTATTTAGCTATGGGTAAATAGTAAGGCAAACTGGACTGTTTTAGTCTTTGTTGGGCAACTTGTCTTGGAGAAGGAAAACTTTGATAATAGATTAAAATTGAATTTAACCCAGAAGGAAACTTCACCCTATATTTATATACCAACCCCTCCAGACGAGCAGGATGTGACACAAGGTCAATTTCTTTAGCGGGGTTTAACAGGTTTGAATTCAGATTGTTCCTTCTTCTAGTCCAGTTGCCTAACCAAGGTTAAAGGGCCCAGTCTGCCCTACTATTTACCCATAGCTGGAAGGAGAGTTAGGATTCATACCCTATAAACTTGTCTCTTAAAGGGATTTCTGATTCATTTAGTAACGAGCAACTGCAAGTAACCTAATGTCAAAATAAAGAAAATACTTGGCAAAGACATAAAGGCAACCTGTATTGGAGAAGGAAAGCTTTTAATTCAAAACCTGTTGTAAGCTCTTAGGAGAAGAAAAGCTTTGATAGATAGATTAACGTGATGATTTATAGACGTCCAAATTTCATATAGACGAGCCTATTCTCTATAATGTTTCATCCGTAATCAATGTATTTTTTTATCAGTTTTGTGCGAAACACAAGATTGTACAAGCGCAATTCTCTCCATAAACGTCAGATTTATTTCCACAAATTATTATGCGTAAGGCAGACTTGATTGGGCAACCTGTCTAAGAAAATAAAAACTTTGGGTTAAATCCTACTTAACGGACCTAAATTCTCCATCGTATGTCACCCACCGAAAAAACAAAAAACAAACTAAAAATCAAGGAATTAGCCAAATTTAATGAAATTTTCAGTGTTGATATATTAATGAATAAACGATATAATGCACCAGTTATTTTATTTGAAAACTCTTACATTTTTTCAGGTCAGTTATCTTTGAGGCATAACACAGATTCACAAACATACGTGGTTCAAAGTTAATTGACCTGAGAAAATGTAAAAGTTTTTAAATAAAATAACTGGTTCATTATATATTTTATTCATTAATGTATCAACACTGAAAATTTCATTAAATTCGGTTTATTAATTGATTTTTAGTATTTTTCTTTTTCTTTCGGTGACATATAATGGTGGAATTTATGTCCGTTAAGTAGGATTTAACCAAACTTTGAATTTAAAACCTGTTGTAAACTCTTGTGAAAGGTTTGACTAGCTATGGATAAATTGTAAGGCAGAATGGACTATCTTAGTCTTGGTTGGGCAATCTGTCTAGGAGAAGAAAAACATTGAATTTCACCCAGAAAGGGATTTCTGATTCTTTTAAGCAACGACTTGAAAAAGACATAAAGGCAACCTATCTAGGAGAAGGAAAACTTTTATAGACAGACTAGCAGCGGCTACCCGGCGTCGTCTGGGTAGAGGGGGATTTTTTAAAAGTTAGTCCCGCACATCCATTATTACTGAATTGTGAGTTGAATCATCGTGGGATGCCCCATTTAAATCCCTATGTAAAAAAATAGACCTTGCATTGGTCCAGCTACTCTGAAAAGAAATGTTATGTCTACTATCTAAAATATTAAATGGAAAAACAAATCCATGCTGTTATCATTTAAATTTTATTTTTTAATTATCTTCCCAAATATAAATCAAATCTCTATTATTTTTGCTAAAAAAAAGCCCTGGTGATATTTAATGTGTATATATATATTTACTTTGTCGTTTCCATATAAACCCAGACGGTTTATATATATTTACCAACCCCTCCGCACGAGTAGGATACAACACAAGGTCAATTTCTTAAGCTGAGTCCAACAGGTTTGAATTCAGATTTTTCGTTCTCCTAGACCGGTTGCCTAATCAAGATTAAAGTGCCCAGTCTGCCCTACTATTTATTCATAGTTGGATGGAGAGTAGGAATCATACCTTTCCCAAGGGTATTAGCGCTAAGTGAAATGCAATTACCACATCCAGGATTTGAACTTGGGGCGACGAGTCCATTTCCCATGACTTTAACCGTTACACTACGCGCTTCCTACACCCAGACGGTTTATATGCCATTAAAAAAAAACAACCAAATTTGCATATGATCGATAATATGTCTATAGCAGGCCATTCCTTTCTTATGCGTATATTGACATCGGTTTCTGTAGATGAGATATTGCTACCTTGGTATGGAAACTGGTCTACCAATTTGTGAAGTTAGCATGAACCCAGTTTTATCAGAGTCCACATAGGGAACAATACCTATTGCTGCTTTCTCTAAGCTACGTATCAGTGATTCGGCTTTTGCAGGTGTATTTGTGAGAAAGAAAGGAATAGAAGTTACCAAAAGAGAAATTGAATATAAAAACACAAAGAAAAAAAAAACAGTAATAAAACAGAGAAAGCTTTGAAAAGAAAGTCACAAATATAATTCCAAAGAAAAAGAAAGAAAGAAAGGAAGGAAGAAAGGGAATAGAAGTAACCAATAGATAAATAAAAAAAGAAAACAAGAGAGAGAGAGAGAGAGAGTGATGTGCAAGAAGACGTGCAACAAACACAATAGTATTACCAACAGTCGCACGAACAGTTTGCTACGTCCTCAGCGCTTTTGAGACCTTACATCTGGGATTAACCTCGTGCATCGCATCTGATGTGTCGGGAGAGTTAGACAATTTGTCTAAGCTCCCTGAAAGAGACTATAATGCAAAATCTCTAAGTCTTTTGTTATTTCTTTACTTATATATATATGAGAGTGAGTAAATAAACACTGTTTATTTGATATGGCTTTTAGCCGACAATTTTTGGAGGATATGTGCTTAATTGAAGTCATACCTAATTTTGAAAATTAATTAGTTAATAATTAATGAATTTAGGTGGACATATATGTTCAAATGTAAGGCTAAACAAATCGAGAAAATGATTCATAAGTAAAGAGTGCAAAGTTAGGGTAGTGAAGACCAGAAGTCGACGCCGCTTGCTAACTTTCAGTTTCTCGCCTATGTGATTTCAAAACCAAGTGCTATATATATATATATGGGTACTCCTATGTGAACATAGCTTAAGTAGTTAATCCAATAGGGCTCAATATATTGTGAATATAGAACATTAATAGTCGTAGAAGAAGTTAGTGTTTCATAAAAGTATTGAGATTAAAGCTGTATTTACAAACATAGAAATGAACAATGAATGGAACGTTAATTTTTTTCAGATACAAGCTTTGTCAAAAAGTACAAAAAATCTTGATACGTTTTTGACACACCTTATATATATATATATATATATATATATATATATATATATATAATTCTCTGCATTTACATTTACTTGGTTACTTTTTAGCTATAGACTCTTAGGCTAATGAATCTGAACTAGAAACTTGGTATGTAAACCCTCTTGACTTCAAGGAATGTTTTAAAGGTATTTGCTGTGGTGAGGGTAAGACCACTCTTGCCTCTTCGGGTCACCTAGTACACTTTAATCGGAAAAGCCTCATTTGTATCGAAAAGCACGTAAGGCTATTATCCGGAAGTTTAATATAATCCAGTAAATAAATAACATGTCTAATTCATCCAGGAAACAAATTACCCCCCGCCCCTACCCCCCCCCCAAAAAAAACACGAAAAAAAACAAAACAAAAACAACCTGTGAATCGCCCTTAAAACCTATGCATATGCTTTTTTAAGGGTCAGGTCGGGACAAGACAGGTCTTCTTTCTTACTTGCTACTTGTACCATGTAAATTAGTACTACCTGTTCCATGGTCGGGTTGTCGGCGACTAAACTGGCACTCACATCAGACACGCCACGGCTTGTCTGGTGAGGTGGGTGTGTGGACACCCAGCATTACTACGAAACAATAGCTGTCAAAAAGCGGTTGAGCCATGCAAACCGATAATAGTATGTATGTGGTACTTACTACTTACCAACTGGGTTAGAAGTGGATCCCCAATGAGGCTAAAAGAGGATCCTTAGTCTTGGATGGCTATCCATCTTAACAAGGAAAAGTCTCTTATAAAACCAATATATTCACATTGAAATCTATCTATCTATACATATATTGAAAATGGATACAAACGAAACCTACTCGAGTTTCACCATAAGGATCTTCTGGGTTAAATCCAATGAATTAATCG
Source organism: Doryteuthis pealeii (assembly GCA_023376005.1). Classification (NCBI taxonomy): domain Eukaryota; kingdom Metazoa; phylum Mollusca; class Cephalopoda; order Myopsida; family Loliginidae; genus Doryteuthis; species Doryteuthis pealeii. Next base: position 59,862,173 of record CM042157.1, on the reverse strand, counting down.
AGGTACCAATTAATTGCAGCCGATCACACGTGTGTTCACTGTATAAGATGTTATGTTATGAGGGACGCTTGTTTATGTTTTTAAATTTTTCACTGGAAATTGTTTTTTCGGGTATTAAAATGTAAACAAAAGATGTGAATCGATTTGTGGGAATTTATTTTACTAGAATATGGTTGTCTAATAACAGTATGGGTTAAGAGTGGTTTTATAAGCAAAACCGTTGGAATTAATATATTTGGTTTTGTTTTGGTTAGAGAGTATAGCTAGTAATATACACGTTGATGTGTATTGTTACAGTGACTTATGTTATAATAATTGAGGTTTAAGGTAGATTAATAACAAAAATAAATATCTATACATACATAAAGGGCAGTTGTGTGTATGTGTATGTCCGGAAGAAACTTCGAAAATAATACAATTAATGACAAAGTAAATATATATACACATTAAATATCACTAGTTCTTGCTTTTTGAGCAAAAATAATGAAGGTTTGATTTATATTAGTGAAGATACTTAAAAAAAAAAATTTAAATGATTATAGCATAGTTTTATTTTTGCATTTAATATTTTAAATAGTAGACATTCATTTTTATTTCCAGAGTGGCTGGATAAACGCAACATCTTTTGTTTTTACATATGGATTTTAATGGGGAATACTTCGAGGATCCAACTCACAATTCAATAATAATGGATTTATGAGACTAATTTTTTTTACCTCCTCCCACTACCCAGGCAACGCCGGGTAGCCGCTTCTAGTCATTAATGTTGCAACTAAGTATAAAGTGTTTACCTGCTTAAAATGATTGTGAAATTCATTAATAAATTGATACTTAAAACATTGATATTGTAACTAATGAAATATTTACATGTTTAAAATGAGTAGGAAGATACATTTTTAGGTAATCTGAACATTAGCTACATAAATGAGACTAACCTCCCCTTGTTTATTTCACTTTGAGGAAGCCATATATTTTGGTCGACCATTTTCATTTCACCGTAAATCTACACTGAAAATACGAATTTGTTCAAATCAATACAACATGAAAATATCATAAATGTGTTCTTAATTGTGCTTGCGCATTATTTGAAATGAACTTAATTGTTATTAAGAACACATTTTATGATATTTTCGTGTTAAAACATACAGTTGTATTGATTTACGTTTGAAATGAAAATGGCCGACCAAAAAATATGGCTTCCTCAAAGTGAAATAAACAAGGGGAGGTTACTCTCATTTATGTACCTAATGTTCAGATTACTCATTTTTATACCATTGGATACTATAACCATTAAACTGACTGGTATAAAATAACCCAGCTAGGACTGACATGCCATAAACCCAACCCAACAACCAACTAAGCGATTGACAATTCTATCCGTAACATCATCATTTCGATGTAACCAGATATTAACACGAAAATCTCTGTGTGTAACAATTACTGTCTTTAAAAGGTTTAAACGGCAAACGCACGGGGTACACCAACATACACCTTTTGTAGATGGAAATTGCGGTACAAATGCAAAATATCGCGCAAGAGATATTAGAATCGCATTTTACGGATAAATAGCATTAGATTATGGTAACTCTCGAAGCAGCCTAAATCTAACGCTAACACTAACCCCTAACACTAACCCTAACCCTAATCCCAGCATCTCAAAAGTTTCGGATATTTCCGTGAAATGTAATGATTTTTATACTTAAAAAGGTAAAAGTAAGTAAAGTTGGCGGAGTGGCCTATTGTCGGTGTCAGCCCGACAGCGAGGGAGTCTGTCCCCTTTTCGCTAACGCTAGACCAGGGAGATTTGTTTTGATGATATGGAGCGCCACACATACCATCAGCTCTCCACTTTACTGCACAGATCTGATTATCCAATCTGTGCTACTCATACGCCAAGTTGGCGGGGACCGGTATTGAACCAGAAACCTTGCGATTCTTAGGCTGGGCTCTACCGACTGAGCTAAACCTTGCGCTCTATTCCACATTAGTACCGAAGTTGGTTCCATTAAAAAAAAAAGGGGAACCCGTTTTGAGGATGTGCACGACATAAAAAAGGCTGAGTTACGGAGAATCCCGGAAGAATCCTCCCAGGAGTGCATGCAAGCGTGGCAGAGAAGGATGGGAAAGTGCATTAGACTCCAGGGTGATTACTTTGAAAGGGATAACTTGTAGTTTGTAGTTTGGATTTGAAATACATTTTTTTGTGACACCAGTACAGAAATTTTTCTGACCTACCTTGTATACAGGGCGCGACAGAAATATCTCCCACATTTTAAACTGTCGTCAGGGTGGTGCAAATTTTATTTATTTGTTCACTAAGGACGATGGCGTAGTGTAAAAAAAAGAATTTATCTGCATCTACGCAAGTGACTCTGAAGGTCAATTCTTGAGTGACAGTCTTTGGTGCACTGAATGCACACAAACTGTGATGCTCTCTGGGGCTGCTGGCTTTTCTTTCTCTTGCTGGCTCTCTTTTATGTCGAGGCTACTTTCCTCTCCACCTCACCCCTCTCTGTGTCTTGCTTAACGTTGAGACACCAGGCCGCTCTATTTTTGCATCTACCTCCCATGTGTTTGTGTCAATATGGCATATCCTCATAACTCTCCTGCAGACATCTTTAAATCGTGGGCGTGGTCTACCAACCGATCGGGAGCCTTTTACTAATTCGCCGTACAAAAGATCTTTTGGGATGCGTCCATTTTCCATTAACTAAGGCAAATAATCATGGTATCTCCCTTTTAGCAAATGTTTCGGCATGTCTGTGGATTGACAATTCTAACCGGTTTGGTTTGGTTTGGTTTGGTTTGTTTTATGGCATATCAACCTCGGTGGGTCATTTAATGCCGACAACATTGTGAAATAAATTCATTCTTAATGCATAATACAATTTTGTTTATAAACTTATGTTTTTCTATTAAACCCATAGATGGGACCCTAACAGGTACTACCACTCCGAGTCAGAGTGGACCAGGGAACAATGGTGATGAAGGGGTGCTCCACATTCCCCAAACCTCCAGAACTGGAACCTCACCATCAGATAGAGTTTAACGTCATCCCAGGACATGTAGACCCTCGGTCACCGCCTTCTAGCACCTATATGATAAAAAGGGGTTGGGGCTTGCTATAAAGGCAATAGGGTTGGGAAAATCATATAGGTGCTAGGGTTTGACGTGACCAGCCGATTGATTGGAGGGGGCCTCTCTGACCGCCCTTCTAGCTCAAGATAGGGCTAAAGTAGAGTATTGCAAGTCATGAACTGCTCATCCACCTGGGTTCTATCCTTAAGCATCACGGGTCGCCACCCACGGCCAACAGGTGGCCCTATTGGGGGAGTCTTACCCCTCTGCAGAGGTGCAGTCGATGCATCTAACGCCCCACCCGACAGGGCGAAATTCTAACCGGAACAGCAGCATTCCGATGTAATAAGAGACCCCTTCTTCCTTTGTTGACAGTTTCGTACCGAGGAAGTCGTCGTCTTGCTGTCTGTCCTTCTAACTCATCTACTATATTCTACAATATACCTGACGCAGGAGCTGCGTCTGTCCTTCATTCATTCGTTCGTTCATTCATTCATTTAATCAATCAGCCAATGAATAAAACACACCAACTTGTCGCAGATTGAATTATGTAATCGATTGCTCTGTGTGAATGGACTTTGTCTAGGCTACGCCCCTCTCTCTCTCTCTCTCTCTCTCTCTCTCTCTCTCTCTCTGTCTCTCTCTCTGTCTCTCTGTCTCTCTCTGTCTCTATCTCTCTCTTTCTGTCTCTCTCTGTCAGTCTGTCTCTCCCCTCTCTTTGAACGTCTTGCCAAACACCATTTTCACCTACATATACGGCTATGTGAATGTAGCCGTACTCAACAGAACGTTTACATTTATATACAACTAGAAACGGTTACCCAGCATCGCCTGGGTAAAGGGGGGGGGATTAAAAAAAACTTAGTCTCATAGATCCATTATTACTAAATTGTGAATTGGTTTCCAACGGGATATCCTATTAAAATCCCCACGTAAAAAAAGACCTTGTGCTGATCCAGTCACTGTGAAAAGAAAAATTAATGTCTACTATTTACAACATTAAATACAACAAAAAAATCCATGCTCTTATCATTTAAATTTTATTTTTCAATTATCTTCACGAATATAAATCAAATTCTTTTTGCTCAAAAACCAAGATATGATGATAGTGAATGTGTGTGTATATATATACTTTGTCGTTAATTGTTTTATTTTCATAGTTTCCTCCTGACATACATACACACCAACTGCCCTTTATATATAGACTAGAAGTGGCCACCTTGAAAAAGAGATATTATCTCGAAAATTCAAGAATTAAATACAGGTTAACACACAACATCTTTGTTACCGTATCATTATTTTTTCTTTACACCTGCATTGTGATAGCCTTCTAAATCAACCTCCTAATCAATATATATATATATATATATATATATATATGTGTGTGTGTGTGTGTGTGTGTGTGAAGTGAAGAGCTGATGGTAGGTATGGCGCCTCATCTCACACTCTAAAAAGTAATCTCCTTGTTCTAGAAATATATGCATATCATGGTCCATTTGCTAGATGAAGTCACCAACAACAAGCGCTTTCAATCACATCCTTTGATCCTCTTCGGGATGATTGATTATTTTTTGTTGATATTATTTGTTTTATTTGTATTATTTGGATTTTTCGGACTGTTGACCTCATCTTTATTGTAATATACATCCCATTTCGGTCGATATACCTCCAGGCCTTTTCAGGTGTTTCTTGTCGAATAAATGGCGCGATTCGAAGTTCCGTAAAGGCTCCCGATTATGACATGATGGTTCCCGAGTTCGACAAGACGTGTAATGCAAATCATCAAGGCTCATCTCAAAATTTCAGACAAATTGTATTTTTGGGGGGTTTAGTGCGGGTGCGAAGTTTATTAACTCTTTGCTGACCAAATTTCTCCA
>CM042157.1:59837218-59852218 GCA_023376005.1 Doryteuthis pealeii | reverse complement strand
TGTGTGTGTTTTGCGCGCGTAACTTGATGCGCATGCGCAGTTTAGACAAGCTTTTTTGTGGGTGTACGTTATCGGAAATCATATAAATCAATTAAGCAAATTAGATGAGAGATAATTGCGATTCTCCCCGTTTTGAGTCACTGTAAATAGGCACATCAATAATTTATGAGTCAAGATGAATGAGCGAGACGCATGCGCATGCACATGCTCACTCATACGCGCATGCAAACAAGCGTACACTAGAATAAACAGAGCAAAACTTCTCATTACTTTATTTTTATTCTTTTTTTTACATGTTTTTTTTTTTTGTTTTTTTTTTTTAAATGAATTTTTACTGCTGATACCATGTCCTTTGTATGACATTAAATTTCATCTAAGGATGAAGTTCGAATTCTGGAACTCTGGGGAATGTGGAGTACCCCTTCATCGCCATTATTCCCTGGTCCAACCTGACCCGGAGTAGTACTACCTGTTAGGGTCTCATCTATGGGTTAAATAGAAGAAAAAATGAGCTGTTTAAAAAATTGAATGCCCATACAGAATGAATAAAACAAAACGTCTTCAGCATAAAATAACCCAAGAGGGGTTGACATGCCGTAAAATCCAACCAACCAACTGTTGATACAACGCCCCACCCCCCAAAATCCACTTCAATGTACAACTGCCCTTTCCCGTTGATATGCTCACTAATGGTACCATATCTTAGTTACATAAATGAGACTAACCTCCCCTTGTTTGTTTCACTTTGAGGAAGCTTTTATGTTTTGGTCGGCCATTTTCATTTCACCGTAAATCTATACTGAAAGTACGAATTTGTTCGAATCTATAAAACTGCATGTTTTAACACGAAAATATGATAAAATGTGTTCTTAATTGTGCTTGCGCATTATTTGAAATTAACTTAATTGTTATTAAGAACATATTTTATGATATTTTCGTCTTAAAACATGCAGTTGTATTGATTCGAACAAAATCGTATATTCAGTGTAGATTTACAGTTGAATGAAAATGGCCGATCAAAACAAAGGGCTTCCTCAAAGTGAAACAAATAAGGGGAGATTACTCTCATTTATGTAGCTAATGTTCAGATTACCGAAAAACCTCCTACGTTTTAAACTTTAACCCAACTGTGGTGCAATTAAGTTTAGGCAAGTGGCAATGGTAGCTCTATCTAGCTAATGTCTTACCTTTTTATTCAGACCCGTGTACTATTTGGTTCCGTGGCACGCAACACACCACTTCGACCATCATTGGGCTAAACGGGCGGTCAATAAGGCCCCATTCGATCAATAATTTGGTCATACCAAGCCCTAGCATGTATATGATTGTCTCGATAATGGGGGCGCGTGGTGTAATGGTTAGAGTTGTAGGAAATGGACTCGTCCACCTGAGTTCAATTCCTCGACGAAGCTGTTTGCATTTCACACGGCGCTAATACCCTTGGGAAAGGTATGAGTGCAATTCTCCCTTCAGCTATGGGTAATTAGGTTATTAAGGTCGTTTTTAATTACGTATTGCTTTAAAAAAACAAAACCACAAAAACCCCAAATTAACCCAAATTACTATACATTTAATGTTGAAAAATATTTTTTAAAAACTACGTTTAATTGAAATTATACATTGCAATACTAACGCAAACAACTGTCTCAATAATAGATTCAATAATTAATTTCAATAGTTAGTTAAATGTATAGTAATTTGGGTGTTTTGTTGTTTATTTTTTAAAAAGTAATACGTAATTAAAAACAACCTTAATCCCCTAAAACCGTAACCCAATTCGCAAAATGTTAATTCATAGACTGTAGTTAAACTGTCATTGGGTACCACCAAAAAACTTTCCGTTTTAATTTTCCGACCTAAATCAGAAGTCAGCCAAAACAAAATAACCAACCAAGTCAATATCGACCTATTTCCGCACATCCGTTTGGTTATCCATTAATTTTAGACACAAAAAAAACTGTTCAATTTCTATGAGTCCTTATAGCATCAATTTGTGTTGCTGTTAATAGAGATTCAATTTCTTGAGGTTTCCTTTTCTTAGACATGTCTAGGTCATCTCATCCTTAGTTTGTTGCTTGAATTATCCGTACATTTGAATTTTCCGTTTTGCTTTCTAGACATTTGTTTGTTGTTTTGAACCAAGTAACCAATAGGCACTCCAGCTGGGATTTGTTTTGAAAGGAACACCTTTTGCTTTTCACCATAAATTCCCGGTTGTTTGTTTACAATCAACACACGATTTTTTTTGCATTAGAATTTCACTGTAAGATTTTTTTTATAAGTTTGTTCATGTATATTTACAACCCAAAGGCACGTTTTTATACTAAAATAGCTTTCGATTTTAATTTTAAAAAATTAGTTATTTCATATTGTTGTTAATTCAATAGGATTTTTTAAAATCATAAAACTTTAATCAAAAGACACGTTTTTATATTAAAGACACATTTTTATATTAAAGTAGTTTTTATTTAATCAGAAGAGAAATGCAGATATGTTTATCTAAATAAAAATAGTTTTTATTTACAAAATATTTTTATGTTTATTTAAATAAAGGGATGTTGTTCGGTAATGGTATCACACAATTTAAAAATTTTATTTTCCATGCACCTCTCGTATCACAACCGGAAGTGTGCGGTAAAAAGCAAAAGGTCTTCCTTTTGAGGCGGCTCCCAGCTGGGGTGCCTATTGGAAACTTGGTCCATTGTTTTCCTGTTTGTCTTTAAGTTGATTCTGTTGATATTTCTGTAGTTGGCTGCTGTAATCAGATATTCTTTGTTCTTTTTGTGTATGTAACGATATATGAGGCGTCGGCCTTAGCACTTGAGTCGAGCGAATTTTACTGATACCAGGTCAAGTGGAATCTACACTTAATGGTCCTTTTGGTGATCTGATAAGAAAAAGAGGACGAGACCCACATAAAAGCAATTCGCATTTTTATCCAGCAGACCCTGTCGGACCGGTAGGATGGGACACACGTGGTCACAAGAGTGCGGCTTCCAGTGAGAATCGAATTCGCTATTCAGTAGTAATGGATCTGTGAGACTAGCTTGCTAACCATTATATCACGATGGAACGTCCTACCTTTCCCAAAGGTATCAGTACTATATGAAATGTAAACAGGCTCGTTCTGGATTTGAATTCACGGACCCGAGTGCACTTCTTACGATTATAAACGTTACGCAACGTGCGCTTCTATTTACCACGGAAAAAAAAAGAATGCCGAAATTTGATTCTTTTGTGTAGGTTTGTTTTGATTTATTTGTTTAAAGGCATATCAAATCCTTATGGGTTATTTAATCCCGAAATTTCTAAATTATGTAATAAGGACGATTTTTAATATCTCATTGCAATTTTGTTAAATTGCCCATTTTTGTATTATTTGTATCTTTTTAAACTGTTGTCCTCATCTTTACAGTGTATATAACCATAAAGATGAGGAGAACAGTCCGAAAATACAAATAATACAAATTATTTAGCCTCATCTAAAAAAAAAAAAAAATTCAGACAAATTGTCCTTTTTTATTTATTTATAATAATCTTTTACAGTTATAAAGTAAAGTCGTCGGGGCGGCCTACAGTCGGTATCAGCCAATCAGCGAGGGAGTCTATCCCTTGTTCACTAGTGCTAGACCAAGAAGATTGTTTTTTTGCATCTGGGGTGGAGCGCCACACCTATCATCAGCTCCGTACTTTACCGCACAGATCCCTGTGCTACTCATACGCTGAGTTGGCGAGGGCCGGTATCGAACTAGGAACCTTGGGGTTTCTAGCCGAACGCTCTACTGACTAAGCTAACCCGGACTACTTTTAAACCAGAGTCTGGCAGAAATACCTCCCATGGTTAAACCTGTCACCTGTGTGGTGCAAATGAACTTAGGCAAGTGGCAATGATAGCTCCATCTAGCTTATCTCTTACCAGATTTTTTCCAGATACGACCAGTTACCATCATCGCTTGAACCATGTGTTTGCTTTATTTTTTTTTAATACAGATGAAACTGTAATGGATACACAGAGAATTCTTCCTGCAAATTTCTGCAAAAAATAATGCCATCAGAACAAATTATATCAAAGCAAAAATTGATAAGACGCAACGAAACAGTAAATGTAGACTGTGTCGTGACAGAGATGCGACTGTAAACCATGTATTAAGTGAATGTAGCAAACTAGCACAACGGGAATACAAAGCTAGGCACGACTGGATTGAGAAGGTGATCCACTGGGAATTATGCAAAATAATTCTAACCATACAACAAAATGGTATATGCATAAACCAGAATCTGTTCTTGAGGATGAAACGCAAAAAATTCTCTGGGACTTTGAGAAAAAGACGGATCACCCTATTCCAGCCAGGAGACCAGACCTAGCGTTGATTAACAAAAAAAAAAAAAAGTGAACGTGCTGTTCCAGCAGATCACAGGGTGAAACTGAAGGAAAATGAAAAGATGGATAAATACCTGGACCTTGCCAGAGAATTGAAAAAGCTGTGGAATATGAGAGTGAAAGTGATACCAATTGTAGTTGGTGAACTAGGAACGGTCACAATAAACTTGGAAAAAGACTGGAGGATCTGGAAATCAGAGGAAGAATTGAGACCATCCAGACTACTGCACATGCTATGTCAGAATGATGATATTCAGGATAGAATTTTCAACACATAGCAGTATCAATATTTCTAATTTTGAAATGTGGGAAGTAAATCCATGGAAGCCAAGTTTGTTTAATGAAAGCTCTAATCCTATACAACCAAAACGAACGGTAATCCCAAAGGTTTATCCCTATTTGATCCTCTTAAAAGATCATCGTAACAAATACACGTATCTGTCATCTGTGTTCATTTTAATTTCCTTTTATTTGATTAATATTTTCCATGCAAGAAAACATTATCAATGTTGCTTCAATCTTATTCGTTCGTCACGTGGTTTCCAAATCGACAAGAAACAATACATTTGATAAAAGTATTTGTCCATGTTTGTCTTAAATCCATGTCTCAGTTTGTCTGTCTGTCCACCTTTATCTCTTTCTTCTCCCCCTCTCTCTCTTTCTCTCTCTGTCTTTGTCTCTCTCTCTCTCTCTCTGTCTCTCTGTCTCTCTCTGTCTCTGTCTCTGTCTCTGTCTCTCTCTCTCTCTCTATATATATATATATGTGTGTGTGTGTGTGTGTGTGTGTGTGTTGAAAAGAGAAATAAAGGAAAGAAAGTATAGAATGGATAAAATATATTTTTTCTATTATTATTATTATTATTATTATTATTATTATTATTTCATTTCATTTTGGTATTTAAAAATAATAATAGATTGAATAATGTACACGTGGATAAACTCCTGACCGAAATACGTGTAAGTTAAATTAATTAAAATACACTATTCTATCCATTCTATACATTCTTTCCTTTATTTCTCTTTTCAACATACCGTCGGGTTCACTTCCATTTTCGTTTTACACACACACACACACACACACACACACACACACACACACATATATATATATATATATATATATATATATATATATATATATTTCAGGCACGTGTTATTGAATTGAATAACACAGAGTACTCTTTCTTCATTTTTTGGATCTGTATTTTTTCCAGTCGTCTGGCGATCATTTTTGTATTTGGATCCAATTGGTATATAGTATTTTCCATACTGTTATCCCGAGCGCTTTCGACTGTTTCGCCAGTCGTCATCATTGGGTATATAAGTTGGTTTTAGTTCATTTTTTTTTAGTTCTTTTATCTATGTTTTTTTAATTAAATTTGGAGAGTCTATTAAAAAAAAAGAAAGATCGCCAGACGACTGGAAAAAATACAGATCGAAAAAAGGAAAAAGAGTACTCTGTGTTATTCAATAGCGCATGCCTGAAAAATAACTTGCTGCCAAAATACAGAACATTCAAACTATATATATATATATATATATATATATATATATATATATATATATATATTATATATAATATATGTGTGTGTGTGTGTGTGTGTGTTGAAAGGATGAATAAATAAAGGAAAGAAAATGTTGAATGGATAAAATTGATTTAATGAATTACCAACACGTATTTCGGCCAGGAGTTTGTTCATGTACACATTGTATTCTATTTATTATTATGTTAAATATAAGATAAAATAATAATAATAGAAAACCACAAAATATTTAAGTATACTATGAAAAACTATCATCAGACATCACTATATTTCTCCAACTGTAAGCGTCTGAAAAATTTTTTCTAAAAAACTATTTTTTCGAACACTTCAAAATTCTCTGTATTCTGATCGTTTTAACTTCAAATATCAAATATTTTACCCTGAAGAAGACCGTTTTTCTTTGTATACTTAAATATTTTATAATTTTCTATTATTATTATTTACTCCTTTTGAGTTTTCACATCAGTGTTAGCTGATGGTCTTTCACTGGAGTCTGAGTGACAGCAAGTCTCCTCAGGTCTCCAGGACTCTTCTGAGTATTCTGGCAGATTGCAGCAGTGCAGTGTTCTGAATGGTTTCAATCCTTCCTCTGATATCCAAACTTTCCAAGCCCTTTTCTAATCCTTTTGGGACTGTTCCAAGTGCACCAACTACAATTGGTATAACTTTCACTTTCATATTCCATAACTTTTTCAGTTCTCTGGCAAGGTCCATATATTTGTCAATTTTTTCATTTTCCTTTAGCTTCACCCTGTGATCTGCTGGCACTGCAAAATCCACCAGTTGACAAGTTCTTTCTTTTTTGTTTATCAATACTAGGTCTGGCCTTCTTGCTGGGATAAGGTGATCCGTTTTAATTTCAAAGTCCCAGAGAATTTTGTGCGTTTCGTTCTCAAGAACAGATTCTGGTTTATGCATATACCATTTTGTTGTGTGGTCAAAATTTAATTTCTTGCATAATTCCCAGTGGATCACCTTCCCAACCCAGTCGTGTCTAGTTTTGTATTCTCGTTGTGCTAGTTTGCTACATTCGCAGAGTATATGGTTAACAGTCTCATCTCTATTACCGCAAAGTCCACATTTACTATTCTGTTGGGTTTTATCAATTTTCGTTTTGATATAGTTTGTCCTTATGGCATTATTTTGTGCAGCAATTATAAGTGATTCTGTTTCTCTTTTGAGGTTTCCCTTTCTTAACCATGTCCAAGTCTTTTCATGTGCAACCTCATCTATTTGTCGTTTGAAGCGTCCGTATAATTGTTTTTCTTCCCATTTTTGTTTTCTAGTCTTTGTCGTTTTTCTGTTTGTCCATTTGCCGTTTCTACTATTGTTGGCCGCCATAAGTAGTTTGTCTTTGCTCTTCCTTGTGTAATCTTCAAGTTGTTGGATCGTGGTTTCTACGCATTCCTCTATGTTGGCAAGACCTCTTCCCCCTTCCTTTCTTGACACATACAATCTATCTCTATCATCTCTAGGGTGGAGAGCCTTGGGCATGGTCATTAATTTTCTTGTCCTTTGGTCTATCTGTCTGAGTTCTTCTTTTGTCCATTTTAAGAATGGTCCTGAGTATCTTATAATGGGAACAGCCCAGGTATTGATTCCTTTGATCAGATTTCTGCTGTTAAGTTTCGTTTCTAGAAGTTTTCTAGTTCTCCTAAGATATTCTTTTTTAACTTTTCCTTTCATTTCTGCTTGCATGATATTGTCCGCTTCTAAAATTCCTAAGTATTTGTAGCTTTCATTTTCATCAAGAGATTTTATAGTTTCCTGATTTGGTAGTTGTATTCCATTCATTAGTTTTCTTTCACCTCTTTTTATTACAAGCATAGCACATTTTTCGATTCCAAATTCCATCCCTATATCCTGGCTATATATTCTAATAGTTTGTACTAGGCTCTCCAATTCTTTTTCATTTTTTGCAAAAATTTTAATGTCATCCATGTACATAAGGTGGTTGATCTTTTCTTGTGAATTACTAAATTTGTATCCCCCGGTACATTTTTTAAGTATATGGTTTAGCGGCATTATTGCAATAATAAAGAGTAGTGGTGATAATGAGTCTCCTTGGAAGATACCTCTTTGGATTTTTACTTCTGCCAGGGATTGTTTTCCAGCTTTTAATTGAACTCGCCAGTTTTCCATGGCTTTTTTAATGAAGTTTATAATGTTGTTGGAAATTTTATACATTTGTAGGCATTCTAAAATCCAGGTATGTGGACCATGTCATAGGCTTTTCTGTAATCGATCCAGGCCATTGCAATATTTTTCCGTTTATTTTTGACTTCTTTAAGAATGTATTGGTCTATATAGAGTAAGTCATGGGTTCCTCTTTTTCCCTTGCGACATCCTTTATGTTCTTCTGGAGAAGTTTCCGCCAATTGAGTGAAAAGTATACTTCTTCTCTTACAACAGCAGTTAGAATTTTCCACATCATGGGTAGACAAGTTATTGGTCTATAATTGCTAGGGACATTTCCTTTTTGTGGGTCTTTCTGGATTAGTGTAGTTATTCCTTTTGTCATCCATTCAGGTACTTCCGTTTCTTGTAGGCATCTGTTCAGTTGCTGGGCCATTCTTTTGTGGATAGTCGTAAATTTTTTGAACCAGAATCCATGTATGCCATCATGGCCTGGTGTTTTCCAATTTGCTACTTTCTTGAGTACTGATTTAAGCGTAATTACATGAACTCTGGCAACAGGCCCTTCCTCAATTTCCATCAGTTCATTCTTAATATCACTTATCCACTTTGACTGCTTATTATGTTCTTTCCTCATCCATATATCATTCCAGAACTTTATTATTATTATTATTATTATTATTATTATTATTCCTTTTGAGTTTTCACATCAGTGTTAGCTGATGGTCTTTCACTGGAGTCTGAGTGACAGCAAGTCTCCTCAGGTCTCCAGGACTCTTCTGAGTATTCTGGCAGATTGCAGCAGTGCAGTGTTCTGAATGGTTTCAATCCTTCCTCTGATATCCAAACTTTCCAAACCTTTTTCTAATTCTTTTGGGACTGTTCCAAGTGCACCAACTACAATTGGTATAACTTTCACTTTCATATTCCATAACTTTTTCAGTTCTCTGGCAAGGTCCATATATTTGTCAATTTTTTCATTTTCCTTTAACTTCACCCTGTGATCCGCTGGCACTGCAAAATCCACCAGTTGACAAGTTCTTTCTTTTTTGTTAATCAACACTAGGTCTGGTCTTCTTGCTGGGATAAGGTGATCCGTTTTAATTTCAAAGTCCCAGAGAATTTTGTGCGTTTCGTTCTCAAGAACAGATTCTGGTTTATGCATATACCATTTTGTTGTGTGGTCAAAATTTAATTTCTTGCATAATTCCCAGTGGATCACCTTCCCAACCCAGTCGTGTCTAGTTTTGTATTCTCGTTGTGCTAGTTTGCTACATTCGCAGAGTATATGGTTAACAGTCTCATCTCTATTACCGCAAAGTCTACATTTACTATTTTGTTGGGTCTTATCAATTTTCGCTTTGATGTAGTTTGTCCTTATGGCATTATTTTGTGCAGCAATTATAAGTGATTCTGTTTCTCTTTTGAGGTTTCCCTTTCTTAACCATGTCCAAGTCTTTTGATGTGCAACCTCATCTATTTGTCGTTTGAAGCGTCCATATAATTGTTTATTATTATTATTATTATTATTATTATTATTATTATTATTATTATTATTATTATTCTGTAGCCAGTAATAACAATATCAATATCAATAATTTAAGGACAAACAGGAAAACAACAAAAATCGATAAATGGAAAATTATATTTACTGCAACAATCAATGGTTTGAATCATGCAAGTTTTTAGTGACGATGCACAAAGCCTCACATCCGGGAGATGACATAAACAGTCTTTATGTGGCAATTCAGAGGCTCGAGAAATATACAAAAAAAGAGCAAAGAAAGGGCTGACTTCTGATTTAGGTCGGAAAATTAAAACGGAAAGTTTTTTGGTGGTACTCAACTACAGTCTATGAATTAACATTTTGCGAATTAGGTTACGGTTTTAGGGGATTAAGGTTGTTTTTATTTACGTATTACTTAAAAAAATAAACAACAAAAAACCCAAATTACTATACATTTAATGTTGAAAAATATTTTTTTAAACTAAGTATAATTGAAATTATACATTGCAATACTAACACAAACAACTGTCTCAATAATAGATTCAATAATTATTTTCAATGGTTAATTAAATGTATAGTAATTTGTTCTGTTTTTTTTTTGTTTATTTCTTTTAAGCAATACGTAATTAAAAACAACCTTAATCCCCTAAAACCATAACCCAATTCGCAAAATGTTAATTCATAGACTGTAGTTAAACTGTCATTGGGTGCCACCAAAAACTTTCCGTTTTAATTTTCCGACCTGAATCAGAAGTCGGTCAAAGAAAGTTACAGTAGCTAGTAATAACAATATCAACATATCTGATATCTTTGTTTGATGGTAAATTGTTGCATACCCTTCTTCTTTGGCACTAAATAATTATTATGTTGCATACCTCTTCTTGATGGTAAATATCTTGCTTGTTTCTTCTTAGTTATTCGTACATTTTGCTTATTTTGATTTGTGTCTTTTACTCCTTTTTAATATATATTTACAAACCCCTCCGCACGGGTAGGATGTGCCACAAGGCCATTTTTAAGCGGAGTTTAACAGGTTTGAATTCAGAGTTTTCCTTCTCCTAGATCGGTTGCCTAACCAAGGTTAAAGAGCCCAGTCTGCCCTGCTATTCATACATAGCTGGAGGGAAAGTAAGATTCATACCTTTCACAAGGCGACATCAAACACATTGTTTGTTTGTTTACTTCTCATATATATATATATATATATATATATATATATATATATAAGGATAGGAGGATTGGAATAAATCCGACAGAATGTGGTTAAGAATAGAGGGAAAAATGTGGACAATAACAACTCAAACATGCAGATGTAAGAGATATATTTCGTTGCACATTGAGTGCGACTTCTTCAGTCTTTTATTTAAAACATTTGTGCATCATACATTTGTTTATCTATTATATAAACAAATGTATGATGCACAAATGTATGTCCTACATCTGCTTTTTTTAGTTGTTTTTGTCCACACTTTTCCCTCTATTCTTAACCACACACACACACACACACACACACACACACACATATATATATATATATATATATATATTATATATATATATAAAGCCCTGAAATTCTTCCAAAGCCTTAATGGTCTTCATCCCCCTGGGGTTTACAATGGAGGAGGAGAAAAATAATAGTCTCCCCTTCTTGGACGTTCTTATTGAAAAACGTTCCTCGTTGTTTGTGACGAGTATCTACCGTAAGCCCACCTTTACTGGCCTCTACTTGAGTTGGGATTCGTTCACCCCCAAATCCAGAAACATAAACTTGATTAAATGTTTAACATTCAGAGCCCTCATGATATGCTCTGACTGCAAGATAGGAGACGAACCCAAAACAATTAATAACATCTTTACCGACAATGGGTACCCAGAGGATTTGACTACAAAGGTGATCAACCAAACTATTTCAAATTTTAACAGCAACAAAGAGTTTGGTCCACCTAAATGTCCCGTATATTTACGATTGCCATGTATAGGACGTGTTGGTCAGACATTGGCAAACAAGATCAAATTAGCCATAACACGCTGCTTTAACGCAGTTAAAGTCCAGACAATCTTTACCACCATACCTGCATTTCGCTCTGCTCATAAAGACGTCCTGCCAATCTTTGAACAAAGTTATATTATTTACAAATACCAATGCTGGTGTGCTGCTAGCTATATTGGTAGGACAACGCAGAGGCTAAACGTCCGAATAAACCAACACGTCCCGAGGGGTATAAGAAGCCTCCCCCAAACCACATCCGGGCTCTCCCAAGCACAAGAATCTGCCATCGGTGAACACCTTTGTAGTTCAAATAGCTGTAAAACAAACTACAGCGATCAGCAATTTTCTATTCTACACAAGGCGAGGACAAATCACCATCTCAACGTCCTCGAGGCAGTCTCCATTTTTTTTTACTACCCGTCCTTGTGTAGACAGACATCTTAAGCACTCCCTGGTAATTTTTGCTGGGGATGTTATTGATGAGTTGGGGATCACTTGAAGGTATTTACCAAAAATATATTTTTTTTGCGTTGCCTTCATGTTACCCCACCATTTGCTTGATTAAATCTCTCTTTTACCCAATTTGATTTACATTGTGACTTTTAAACGATCTACCGGTCGTTATTTTGACAAAGCACCGGTCGAAAGGGCCCTTAAGTTTCTATTTTTTTCTTTCTCTTTCGAAAAATAAAAAAATTTGCTGATCAATAAAATATGTCGTTATTTTTCAAAATCTTATACAAGTTTAGCTGTACCAAAAATTTGTTTATATATATATATATATATATATATATATATATATATATATATATATAATTCAAGGTATTTCTGCATCTTTCCTGAATGGCCTGTCTTCTTTAATTAGATTATTTAATTATTCGTTCTAATTAATTACTGAATACCAAATTAGAATTTCCTATAAATTGGATTGCCTTTCCTTTTCTTCTTTCTCATATCAGGTTCTTTTTTATTTACTAGTTTCTTTTTTTATTGTTTGTTTATTTATTTATTTTTTTTCATACTTTATTGATCCGTCTCTCTTGAAAAACAACCTTCAAACAACATTTTCATTTTTATATGGTATTGATTTTCGTTCGAAACATTTACCTCACCTTCAATCCCCCTCTCTATCTAAAAGTTATATATATATATATATATATATATATATATATATATATATATATATATATATATATATATATATATGTATATATATGCGTATCTTATTAAGCTTAGTAACACAGTTGAATAATTTAAATATACTAAAAATACGTATTCTGTTATTGCTGTGTAATTTTAAAAGAAAAACAGAATTCCAGATATTTCACAATATATATAAAATTACAGAAACTTAAATTAAATGAATAGATAAATAAATAAAAAATACAATATATATAATATATATATATATATATATATATATATATATATATATATATATATGTGTGTGTGTGTGTGTGTGTGTGTTTATTTCCTATAACTCCAACATAAACAATTGACTGATGAATTTATTTTTCCATTAAACTAACCCTAACCCTAAACTCGACTTTTTTTTCCTAATAGATCAATGAATAAATAATTTATCTGTTAAGAGTAGTTTCCCTTTGTTTATGTTGGAGTTATAGGAAATAACCATATATATATATACCAACCCCTCCGCACGAGCAGGATACGACACAAGGTCAATTTCTTAAGCGGAGTTCAACAGGTTTAAATTCAGAGTTTTCCTTCTAGACTGGTTACCTAGCCATGTTTAAAGAACCCAGTCTGCCCTGCTATTTACCCATAGCTGGAGGGAGAGTAGGATTCATACCTTTCCCAAGGGTATTAGCGCTAAGTGAAATGCAATTACCACGTCCAGGATTTGAACTCGGGGCGACGAGTCCATTTCCCATATATATATATATATATATATATATATATATATATATATATATATATCTGTCTCTATTTATTTTAATGGTTAACGTTTCATTTATCTATATTTCTATTTATTTACGTATTCTATCTGTCTATCTGTTTGCCAATCTAGACATCTTTTTAAACGTATCAACTGTTCTGATCTATCTATATATCCATCCATCTATCTATCTATCTATCAATCAATCTATCTATGTATCTCTTTTGATGTTTCATATCTATTTGCATATATACATACATACCTATCTCTCTTACACAGACACATACACACACACACACTCTCTCTCCCCCCTCTCTCTCTCCCTCTCTCTCTCTCTCTCAATATATATATATATATATATATATATATATATATATATATATATATATAAGTAATCCACAGACACGTGTTTCGAGGTTTCACCTCTCATCAGTGTGGTTATACCTTAACAGCTACCCCTGGCCGGGTTTGAGACCTGAATGAACGTTCGTCCACCAAGTCTCTTTGACAGCCGCTACTGGCCGCATGCCAGTAGCGGCTGTCAAATATAGGAGAATATTTAATTGATGCATTTCTAAGCGGAAATGAATTCACTAGAGTCCTATAACTTTGTAAACAAAGCGAGGGTTATCTACACGCCAGACGGTAAATTAAATCCCTATTTAGAGAACTCGTATTCAAATGACTGGTAGTAAGGGATGATTCCACCTGGGATCCTCAAAATCTCACTGTACAACCATACTGTAGGTAGGTGCAAACATATATTCATACAAGGATTTTTATAAATCCCTAAAGAGAGCTCAATGTATATTAATTAATAAATTAGATTAAATACAGAGCAATATTTAACTTTCAAAAAAAGAAAAAACTTAACAAACCGTTATCTCGTAATAAATTTATTTTGACCAAAAGCTCAAAGGGCTTTAAAAAATGTTTACAAAATTTTTGAAAATCCTTAAAAGACTGACCGCTTCACACGGAAATTAAAAAATGAAGGAATTCACCTAAAGACAGTTTCACCAGAAAAATCAGGTCAGACAGCAAGTATAAGGTTGAAATTTTAAGTCTAAGAAAGCGATACAAAGTATAAACAGTTTCCTGTTTAGTTGACATTCTCCAAAAAAACAATATAAGATACGTATTGTTATATTTTTTATAAACTATCTATTTATCCACTTCTTTAAACAGTTTATCTATCTATCTACCTATCTACCGCCACTCTCTCTCTCTCTCTCTCTCTCTCTCTCTCTATATATATATATATATATATATATATATATTATAGTGTATACAGAAATAAACTATAATACTATAATACTAAATCCGCTCTACTTACGTATTGAGCACTTTATATATAATATTGTGACCAACCCAATATTTTTACCGGTAAGTCATTCCCTTTAAACACACACACACACACACACACACACACACACACACATATATATATATATATATATATATATATATATATATATATATATATATATATCTCAGTCTGTCAGTAATCTATCTATCTATCTATCTATCTATCTCTGTCTG
>CM042157.1:59824718-59829718 GCA_023376005.1 Doryteuthis pealeii | reverse complement strand
GAAAGGATATATATATATATATATATAATATATATATATATATATATATAATATATATTATTATTATTATTATTATTATTATTATACATATATATAAATATATATCTTGAAATATCATTTCATCTCATTCTAATCAAATATCTATCTATCTATCTATCTCTTCCTTTCAAATGTTTATCGATCTATCAATATATATATATATATATTTATATATATATATTATATATATATATATAGAGAGAGAGAGAGAGAGGGGGTAGAGAGAGAGAAAGAGAGAGATAGAGAAACAGAAAAAGGAGAAAGAAAGTGAGACATTGAAAGTTCTTTTCATCTCATCCTGATAAATATATATCTATATTCATTCTTTTAAATCTCTCTCTCTCTCTCTCTCTCTCTCTCTCTCTCTCTCTCTATATATATATATATATATATATATATATATATATATATATATTCTGTTATATCACTGCAAATGCATATCCCCCACCGATCTCTCTATTTAGTCGTTCATCTATTTCAGGCTGGTTTCATACCTACTGGTCACAATGTTATAGCCGTATTTACGAAGTAATGAACCACTCGAAATGTTGACAACCTCTAGGTGTTTACACAGACTGGCTTCATGCAGCACGAGGATGGATTTGTTTTAAACCGTGATAGAATCATAGGGCTGCGCATCTCAAGTGTTTGTCGATCTTGATAAACAAAATCCACAATTCTGTCTCGAATCGAAAGTCGACCATTGACGGACTGAACTGCAACAAAAAAGCAAAGATAAAAAAAAAGGAGAAAAAAAGGAAAAGAAAACCTAACGTCGGGGTGGCCTAATGTCGGTATAAACCAATCAGCGAGGGAGTCTATCCCGTTTTTAGAAGAAAAGTTTCCCGAGTTCGAGAAGGCTCCCGAGTCCGACAAAAAATATCTGGAGAAGGTCGGAGGGCACATCGGCCGAAACATTGTACGGATAACAATATAAGTAGTAAAGTCGTCAAGTCGGACAAAAGACGGTATGAACCATACAGCAAAAGAGTCTATCCCCTTTTCATTAGCGCTAAACCAAAGAGATTGTTTTTGCGTCTGGGGTGGAGAGACACACCTACCATTAGCTCCTTATTTTACCGCACAGATCCCTATGCTACTCATACGCTGAGTTGTTGAGGGCCGGTATCGAACTAAGAACCTTGGGGTTTCTAGCCGAATGCTTTACCGACTGAGCTTATATATATATATATATATATATATATATATATATATATATATATATATAACACAGCAGTCCTAGAGAGAGCTCAACTCGCCAACCTATACTCTCTACTGAGACAACGTCATCTCCGATTGTTGGGTCATGTATGTCGGATGGATGATGGACGAATCCCGAAAGACATCCTCTATGGAGAGCTAACATCTGGTAAAAGACCGATTAGTCGCCCCCTACTGCGATTCAAGGATGTCTGTAAAAATGATCTCAGGTGCTTTGGCAGTGTCCCTTCTAGCTGGGAAAATTTGGCTCAAGACCGCCCTCGTTGGCGGCAGAATATCCATAGAGGATTGTACATGTCAGAAGTCACCCTGATACAACATCATGAAGCTACGAGGTCCATAAGAAAGCAACGGCAACAAAGCTTCGGAAGATTATCATCTACAGGGACAACCTACAAATGCAAAATCTGTGGTCGAGAATGTTTCTCAAACATAGGACTTCATAGTCACAGCAGGCGCTGCAACTTCAGGGGCACACAAACAATTTTATCATAGTCTTTTGAGACGGAATTGCCAATCATATATATATGAAAGGTATCCAAAACTGGTGTGGATATACGACGGTATGATGATATGACTATCAGAACATTTGATATATTTTTCTTTTGTACTATTTCTCTGAACTTTTGAGATGAGGCTTGATAATTTGTATTATTTGGATTATTCTGACTATTGTCCTCTTGTAGGGGCCTGTTTAGCTCAGTCGGTATAGCGTTCGGCTAGGCAATCACAAGGTTCCTGGTTCGATACCGGCCCTCGCCAACTCAGCGTATGAGTAGCACGAGGATCTGCGCGGTAAAGTGAAGAGCTGATAGGTGTGGCGCTCTACCTCAGATGCTAAAATAATTTTCTTGGTCTAGTGCTAATGAAAAGGGGATAGACTCCCTCGCTGTATGCTCATACCGACATTTGGCCGCCTCGACGACTTTACTACTTATATTGTTATTTGTAGAACGTTTCGGACTATGTGCCCTCCGACCATCTCCAGGTATTTTTTGTCGGACTCGGGAACCTTTTCTTTGAATTCAGGAACTCTTTTTGAACTCGTTAACCTTCTTGTCGTAATCGGGAGCCTTCACGGAACTTTAGGCCCGACCCTTTATTCAATCCACGGGAGTATACTTTTCTCATTCCGCTAACCAGTACTGGGTACAAGTGTTAATTATTATTATTCTATGATACTGCCACCCTTGACCAGAATTGAACCTACAGCCTAGAGATAACTGTCACTAAGAACTGTATTAACTCAATGCCTATATATACTACGCCATATGTCCAATTGGATTGAAACATTGTACAGATAACAATAGAGATGAGGACAATAGTTCGAATAATCCAAATAATACATTTTTCTTTTGGTTTTGTGTGTTTGGTTTGTAGTCTCCATGACTCTTCTGAGTATTATAGCCGATCTTAACAATGCTTTGTGTTGTATAGACCTTTTCTTCTCTTCTTATTTTTATAATATATTTATCTTCCTCTTAGTTGGCTGGGTCGTCTATTGTCTATCTGGGTATTCATTGAAACAGATGATAAGTGCTATTGTTTCCTATCTCTCAACTTTCTTTCTTTCTTTCCTTTCTTTCTTTCTTTCTTTCTGGGTTGATTCTCTGTTCTTTCTGGTATGGAACTGCTTGGGTTTTCTTTGGACTTCACATCTTGGTGTCCGTTGTTGCCTTAAGTAACGAACACAAGACTTGATATTGTATTTTTAGACGTCTTTTATTCAACACACGTGTTGAGAAATTGCCTACGGACGATAGAGGCCAATGCGTCTGTCCCGTTCCGTCACCTAGTCAAAAAATGGCATCTAACTATTTTCTGTTCTCACGTTTGGCTCTGGCCTATCAGAGCCAATGTTATTAAAGGATTAAGTCCTGTCAATCACTTACACCTATCACTAATACGTATCACTTATACGTTTTTTTTCGTGATTCAGAATTACAGTTGTTTTTAATGTCTACATTACCGTACACAATTTATAGGTAAGATATAAACTACGTAACGTTTGGTTTGTAGGGTCTCAATTCTTCCTCTGAACAACTCAAAGTGCACCAACTAAAATTGGTATCTATCTATCTATCTATCTATCTATCGCTTTTTCAGCTCTCTGGCATAATCTAACTATTTTCATATTCTTTCATTTTTACTCACTCGACCGCTGTAACGGCAACCTAGTTAAGAAGTTATTTTCTTCCTGTTAATCAAAACTGGGCCTACTCTTTTGATTGAGACTAGAATATCCGTGTTTATCTTAAATTATTATTATTGGTGATTGCCACTTCTTCACAGAATAAGGCTATTTCTACAAGTAGTTGGATGTGAGCACGCCGAGTGTCCCCTGATTCAAGTTTTTCTTTCCTGTCACACATGAACCTCTTTCTAGGTTTCCACTCGCATGCGACCGTATGTGATCGAGAATCCCAGCCATCGACAGGCAGGCCCTGCCACATAGGTCAAACATGTGGTCAGTCCCAGATGTAAGAGATGTTTCCATGCTGTCCGTCATGTACCGCTTACGCAGTGGCCACTTTAGGATGGGGTGCTCGAGCTGCCTTACCTCAATTCCATACGGCTACCATGAGGCTGCTTATACAAAAGAATGTGTACCCGGACCCCACCTCTGTCAATTGGTCCTCCTCGCTGAAGCGAACTTCTGCAAGGCTCAAGATGTCTGCCCCATATCAAGAGTTCTTTGCCACGGCTCCAGTTCATTGTCCAGGGCTTCGGGAGTTTGTTGTAAAAAAATATTATTATTATTATTATTATTATTATTATTATTATTATTATCATAGTTTTTCACACCGGCCGTAGCTGGTGGTTCACTGGAGGCTGAGTGACAGCAAGTCTCCTCAGGTCTCCAGGACTTCTTCTGAGTATTGTAGCCGATCCAACATGCTGTAGTTTGGATGGTCTCGATTCTTCCTCTGATTTCCATTTCATCAAAATTCTTTTCCAGAGCTTGGGGGGGGGGGTCCAAGGGCACCAATTACAATTGGTACGCCCTTCACAGCTTCCTCAGTTCTTTGGCAAGGTCCAAGTATTTGTCTATCTTTTCGCTTTCTTTCATTTTCACTCGATGGTCGGCTGGGACAGCAAAATCCACGAGATGACAGGTTCTATTATTATTATTATTATTATTATTATTATTTCGAACAGGACCTGTGGATATACCATAGTTTGATAATCTAACTATCACAACGTTTATATACTTAACTCTTTGACTACCAAATATCCCCCACGTCCGTACCAAATTTTCTTGGTATTTTTTACCTGTATGAGAATGATAGAGAATCCGTGCTGTCAGCATGACCTGATGATGATGATGATGATTCATTTTTTTTCTTCTAAATAGATGATATGTTTATTGACTCTTTGCCTATCAAATTCCCTCCACGAGTGTACCAAATTTTCTTAGTATTTTTACCTGTATGATGGATATTTCAAAGTTCACTATCTATTCACCTTAGAACTCATTCTATTAAAATAAAGTCCTATTATTATTGTAATCTGAGTCCTTCTGCTCAATTATAATGAACTAACCATCAGCTGTTTACGGTAAGATTCGCCGTTGTGGGAGGGCTGCTGTGGGCCGTTTAAAGTAGGAGTTAAGAGCTATTGCTATAGTTCAATATGTATAAAGTATAATAATCTCTGGCAAAATTCTTTCTTTCTTTCCTCATTTTCTTTTTCTTTCTTTCTTTTCTGCTTTTTTCTGTTTCATTGAAACAGACGATAAG
>CM042157.1:59804718-59819718 GCA_023376005.1 Doryteuthis pealeii | reverse complement strand
CCGTGTTGGGTTATTTAATGCTAAAGCCAGTTTAAGAATTATGGTCTCCAAATGTATGCGTTACAAGAATGTATCTATATCATTATTTTACGGAGGTAATGCTTAGTTACAATTTCAATGTTTTAAGATCCAATGTACCAATAAAGTTCACAATCATTTTAAGCAGGTAAGCATTTCATATTTAATTGTGATATAAATTTTTAAACAGCCAAAGTATTGGTAATGTTGACAATAATTTCAAATAGTTAAAAAAAAAATTCATACTTAGGTTCAAAATCAATATTTTGGACAAGCAATGTATTAATAATGTTCGCAATCATTTTAAACAGGTAAGCATTTCATATTTACTTACAATATCAATGTTTTAATAGGCAATGCATTAATAAAGTTCTCAATCATTTTATACAGGTAAACACTTTTTATTTAGTTACAATATCTATATTTTAAGAGCCAATGTATTAAGAAAATTTACAATCAGTTTAAACAGGTAGACACTTTATATTTAGTTACAATATCAATGTTTTAATAGCCAATGCATTAATAAATTCTCAATCATTTTTACAGGTAAACACTTCATATTTAGTTACAATACCAACATTTTAAGAGCCAATGTATTAATGAAATTCACAATCATTTTAAACAGGTAAACACTTCATATTTAGGTGTAACATCAATATTGTAAGTGCTAATGTATTAATGAAATTCATAATCATTTTAAACAGGTAAACACTTCATATTAGGTGTAACATCAATATCTATCAGTCAATAAAGCTTATCAATGTTGTTTACAATCATCTTAAATATTATCTCAAACAGATCTATGTGGCCTATATATGGGATCCTAACAGGTACTTTCACTCCAGGTCAGAGTTGATCTGTGAATATCAGCAGCGAAGGGGTGACCCCACTTCAGAAATGGAGCTTCACTACCGGATGCAGTTAAGTGTCAAGCCCAGGAGAACTTTTTGGTGTATCCACTAAAAAACTATCCAGGGTTTGACACTTAGCTGGGTGGGTGGGGTTAGCATTTTGCAAAACATGTAGCTAGTGTATTCCCGCAGCCCCACTCTCAGGGTTAGATATATTTTCATCTAGTGACGTTAATATTGTTGTAATTTACTGAACTTATCTTAAATTGACACTGGTCCGGAAGTATAAAGCGCCCAGTGAGAACGTAGCTTGCTAACCAGTAAGTTAATACCAGTTACTTGAAAGTACATCATTTTGTACAAATCATTTCTTTTTATCATATGGGTGCTAAAAGGCGGTGGCTGAGGGTCTACATGTCCTGGGAATGACGTTAAACTCTATCTGATGGTGAGGTTCCAGTTTTGGAGGTTTGGGGAATGTGGAGCACCCCTTCATCACCATTGCTCCCTGGTCCACTCTGACCCGGTGTGGTAGTACCTGTTGGGGTCCCATCTATGGGTTAAATAGAAAAATGTGTTTATAAAAAAATTGTATTATCCATTAGGAATTGATTTATTTAAAACTTTATCGGCATTAAATGACCCACTGAGGTTGATATGCCGTAAAACAAAACAAACCAAAACAACCAAAAACAAATAATTTGTATCAAGCTTTAATGGACACGGCGACCCGAGTTCAAATCCTGGATGAAGCTGTTTGCATTTCACATTCAGCTAATATATATGGGAATGGCGTGCATCCAACAATTCCCCTGAAAAAATTAAAGTCGTCGGGGTGGCCTAATGTCGGTATCAGCCAATCAGCAAGGGAGTCTTCCCCTTTTTCACTAGCGCTAGACCAACGAGATTGTTTTTGCATCTGAAGTGGAGCGACACACCTACCATCAGCTTCTTACTTTACCGCACAGATCCCTGTGCTACTCATACGCTGAGTATCGAACTAGGAACCTTGTGGTTTCTAGCCGAACGCTCTACCAACTGAGCTATAGGTAAATAGTAGGTGAAACTGGGTCTCTTTAACATTGGCCTTCACTTTGGTCCTTACTTAGGCTAGACGGGTGGTCTGAGTGGCCTCCTTCTATCAATCCACTCGCCACATCAAGCCCTAACACCTATATGATTATCCCAAACACTGGGGATTTGCCATAAGGGCAATATGTTTGGGACAACCATGTAGGAACTAGGGATTGACGTGACCAGCAGATTGATCAAAGGGGGCCTCCCCCGACCACCTGTAAGAACCAAACTAAGTAAGAACCAAAGTGAAGTGTTGCACGTCATGGATTGCTTAGCCACCAGGATTCTGCCCTTAAGCATCACGGGTCGCCACTCATGGCCAACAGGTGGCTCCAATGGAGGGATTTTCACCCCTCTGTAGAGGTGCAGTCGATGTATTCTACAGCCCTAGAAAACAGGGCGGATTTATATCAGTGGTTCCCAACGTGTGGCTTACGCCCCCACATTGTACACACTTATTTCAATAAATTTATTGAAATATTTATATAGAAATTTTCGGTACCATTATAGTATGTGGCCAACCTTTTGAATGGGGCCTACGAAATCACGTCTTTCTTATAATATGTGGCCTACCATAAAAAAAATCATATTATAAGGTTATAATAATAAATGCTAACCCTAACCCATAAGCCTAACACTATTTCAGAATTTTAGAATATTTTAGAATTAAATAGATCTCTGATTCATATAAATTATGGATAAATTCTTTTTTAATTATTCTTAATTACTGTTTACAGCTTATGACTGAATTGCATTTCTTGAAATTAAATATATGCGAAAAATAATTATTTTCAATAAATTGCCTACTACATATATTTATAAATATACTCTTAGTGAGGTAGGACACATTCAAACCGGGTTGGCCACATACTATAACATAATCAAAAAGGTAGGCCACATACTATAACATAATCAAAAAGGTAGGCCACATACTATAACGGCACCAAATTTTCTCTATTATTTGTTTTTTCGTTTATTTTATTTTTACTTTTCATAGATGTCTGTTTTACTTTTCATAGACCAAAGAGATTGTTTTTGCGTCCAAGGTGGTATGCCACACCTACCATCAGATCCTCACTTTACCGCACAGAGCTCCGTGCTACTCATACGATGAGTTGACGAGGGTCAGTATCGATCCAAGAAACTTGCGATTCTTAGTCAAGTGCTCTACCGACTGAGCTAAAGCGACAGCTTCGGATGAATATTCTTAATACAAATAATTTCCACACTTAAATAATTACAATCAAACATTTAGAAATTAATCAGATTTCGGCATTAAATAACCCAAAAGGGTTTAAATGCCATTAAACAAATAAGCATAAAACAAACTGGAGATAGATAGATAGATAGAGCGAGATAGATAGATAGATTAGTGTGTGTGTGTGTGAAGAGAGAGAGAGAGAGAGAGAGAGAGAGAGAGAGAGAGAGAGAGACCTTGTTCGATTCTGCTTACGTCAGCAGCACTTTTTTTAGTTTTAGTCTTCTGTATGTTCTTGTATGTATATAGCGATTGCCCACGCATTTTAAACTTTCGCCCACGTCTTCATAAAATAAATCACTCCACTTCGCCTCTTAACACCTGCGCCTCCTAACATTTGTATCTGTTTTTCTATTTCGTGGCTTTGGGTTCAATGTGGATCAACAACCTCATCAGAGGGTGTCAACATTCTCCGTACCAGTGAGTGCTAATGCAATTTCTTTGCATATCAAATATATGTATTAACCCTCCCATCTGCATGAGTAGGATGCGTCACAAGGTCATTTTTTAAAACGGTGTTAAACAGATTTTGATTCAGAGTTTTACTTCTCCTAGACTGATTGCCATACCAGTTTCAAAGAACACACTCTGTACCACTCTTTCTGTTGTATCTCTTCATTACTTCTTTACTTCTTACTTGCTTCTATATCTTGGACATCTATTCTTCTGGCCGGCTTTGCTTCTTCTATCATCTTGACTTGGTATATCTTCTAACATCTTACGTCTGGGTCTGGAATCTTCTAAGGTCTGGACTTTCTTGGGGACTTCGGGTCTGGTTTTCTGTTAGTGATTTCTCCTTATCAGAAGTCCTGTGTCATTGTTAGTTTTTAGGTAATAAACACAAGACTTCGATTTACTTTTGATCTTATTTTATTGTTAATCCCCAAACCAGACGTCTGCGCAGATCCTTACATCCTACGAGCTCGGCTTCTAACTTCTAACTGACTAAAACTTACTATCTTTAAACCGGAAGACAGGGTCTTCCATGCCTTCCGGTTCTCACGATTTATCCCCGGAAGGCAAGGTGAGAGTGAGGTCAAGCGCCGTCACTCATTCTCAAGGCCATCAGCTGCACTAATCGCCATTATGTTTCTACACTACCTTATATAAGTATTAGAGATCCAATAATTATGTAACATTTCTTGTCAGATGGTGTTAACATTCTCCGTGTCAGTGAGTGCTATTCTAATTTCTCTGCACATCCAATATGTGTATTTACCCAACCCATCCACGCGAGTAGGCTGCAACACAAGGTGAATTTTTAAGCGGAATTTAACCGGTTTGGATTTAGATTTTTCCTTCTCCTAGACTGGTTGTCATACCATGTTTAACGAACCAAGTCTGTCCTACTATTTACCAATAGCTGGTGGGAGAATAGTTGGATGCATACCTTTTCCAAGGGTATTAGAAGTATTTTAGATGGAAACAGCCTTGTTGGGGCTTTGAACTCGGTTCAGTGTGACCATTTTCAATGACGATAACCATTACACCACGAACATATCGACATTGAATACTTCGGTCATGTCCTTCATTTCATGAGCTCAGAATAATACTTAGCACAGTACAGATTAAAACATCGACACAGAGTACAGGCTTTTCAGTTTAAATGTTGAATACACCGACTGCACCTCTACAGAGAGGTAAAATCCCTCCATTGGAGCCACCTGTTGGTCATGGGTGACGACCCGTGATGCTTAAGGACAGAATCCTGGTGGCTGAGCAATCCATGACGTGCAACACTTCACCTTGGTTCTTACTTAGGTTAAACAGGTGGTCGGGGGAGGGCCCCCTTTGATCAATCTGCTGGTAGCATAGTTTATTGGAAACACCCTGTAGGAATTCTGCGGGTCCAGTTTGTACATATCACGAAGCGGAAAACTACTGGTCTGTTGACATCTCGCACGTCACGTGATTTTGACTTAGATCAGTTGCAGCCGGCTCCTGCTTGGGCTGGATCCAACTCCGCGCGATGTGTTAGGAAAGGCAAATAAAAGCTTTGAAAAGAAACGGACCTCGTCGATTAATTAAGAATGCCTTAGTTAGAAAACGAAGACACGAGAGAGAGGACTAAAAGCAAGACCTTAGAAGGTCACAAATGGTCGGAAAGAAGACTAGAACATGGCGAATAGAAAGGAGACTAGAGATCACAAATGACCGAGGAAAGAAAGTAACAACTAAAAAGTTACGTATCTATCTAAATATCTCTCCGTCTACCCCTCCTCCTCTCTTTCTCTCTCTCTCTCTCTCTCTCTCTCTCTCTCTCTCTCTCTCTCTCTCTCTCCTCTCTCTCTCTCTCTGACACAAAAGAACCCTTGTATATATGCCCAACGAGGGTATATGGCATTATAACATAAAGCTATCCTTTCATGGTTTTTGTATTAAGTCATGATACCAAAAAAAAGCCGCAAGTTACATAGACATACTTATCTGATTTGATGATCTCATCTCTAATGGACATCTGAGTATCTGTACTGTTGTTAGGCTAGGATTCTCTCTGTTCTTCGGGACTGGAACAATTTGTTTCTTGGGATGTCTTGTCTCGTGTCATTGCTTAGTTTTTAATTAACGAACACAAGACTAGATTTTTTTTTTCTTCAGAGATCTTTTATTTAACTTTATAAATCCAAGACAAACGAGCGGAGATTTTAGCCTCGAACGAACAGACCGCCAATGCTATCCGTCTCGTCTTGTCAACCAGCCTTGAACGGACAGACCCCAATGCTATCCGTCTCGTCTTGTCAACCAGCCTCGAACTGATAGACCACCAATGCTATCCGTCTTGACTTATCAACCAGCCTTGAACGGACAGACCGCCAATGCTATCTGTCTCGTCTTGCCAACCAGTTCGAACAGACAGACTGCCAGTGCTATCCGTCTCGTCTTGTCAACCAGCCTCAAACGAACGGACAGCCAATGCTATCCATCTTGTCTTGTCAACCAGCCTCAAACGGACAGACCGCCAATGCTATTCGTCTCGTCTTGTCAACCTGCCTCGAACGAACAACCCGCCAATGCTATCCGTCTCGTCTTGTCAACCAGCCTCGAACTGATAGACCACCAATGCTATCCGTCTTGACTTATCAACCAGCCTTGACCGGACAGACCGCCAATGCTATCCGTCTCGTCTTGTCAACCAGCCTCGAACGGACAAACCGCCAATGATATACGTCTCATCTTGTCAACCAGCCTCGAACGGACCAGACCGCCAATGATATACGTCTCGTCTTGTCAACCAGCCTTGAACGGACAGACCGCCAATGCTATCCATCTCGTCTTGTCAACCAGCCTTGAACGGACAAACCGCCAATGATATACGTCTCGTCTTGTCAACCAGCCTCGAACGGACAGACCGCCACAACTATCC
Source organism: Doryteuthis pealeii (assembly GCA_023376005.1). NCBI lineage: Eukaryota > Metazoa > Mollusca > Cephalopoda > Myopsida > Loliginidae > Doryteuthis > Doryteuthis pealeii. The sequence continues at coordinate 59,813,150 of CM042157.1, read as the reverse complement.
GTCTCGTCTTGTCAACCAGCCAAATCTCTCTTTCAAACACCCCAGACAAACTCTCTGTTGTCTCGGCTCGGCTAATTAAAAGACAATTTCAGCGACTACCACGTCATTCTTATTCTGTTTTTTCCCATTATTGAAATATTTCAATTTCCACATTCGTCCCACGTCAACCCATCGCTGACATCACACACTGACTTTCACAATCGTTATTTTACACTTACACGGTGGATTGAATAAAAGGTTCGGTTCGAAGTTCTGCGAAGTCTCCCAATTACGACAAGAAGGGTCTAGAGTTCCAAGAGGTTCGAAAAGTTCGAAAAGTTTCCTGAGTTTGATAAGAAACACCGGAAAATGGCCGGGCATATCGACCGAAACGTTATGTATATAAAATAAAGATGAGGATAACAGTCCGAAAAATGCAAATAATTCAAATCATCAAGCCTCATCTAAAAATTAAAAATCAGAAAAACAGTCTAATGCATTTTCCTATTTTTCTCTGCCACGCTTAATCTGGAAGGATTCGTCTGGCATGTCTATCAGATCCGTCGTTACAGCACTCTTTTCTCCGCGGCTTTAAAACAGATCCTCTTGATGGTCCTTTTGAATTTGGGTAAAAATAAAATCATATGGATCAAGATCAAGTGAATATAGAGGTTGTTCTCGGCCAGAAACTGCCGGATGCTAAGGACGCATATATCTGAAAATTAACCGGGCCGGGTATATTGTGTGATAATCTTCCTAACACTAGTCCTTTTTCATGTGAATCTGACTTGCAATCATTGGAACAGTCAACCGACGGTCGCTACTCATCACCTGCCTTACCCGCTCAACAGTGACAAACTTTGCTTGTTGGAAGGCCTCCCGGATTCATCTTGGAAGTTGTGTCTGTACATTGATGTCAAATGGGAATAAAAGTAAAGTAAAAGTAAAGTCGTCGGGGTGGCCTAAAGTCGGTATTAGCGAGGGAGTCTATCCTCTTTTCACTAGCGCTAGACCAAGGAGATTGTTTTTGCATCTGAAATGGAGCGCCACATCTACCATCAGCTCCCCACTTTACCGCACAGATCCCTGTGCTACTCATACGCTGAGTTGGCGAGGGCCGATATCGAACTATGAACCTTGTGGTTTCTAGCCAAACGGTCTACCGACTGAGCTAAATGAGAATAAATAAAAATAATTATATTAAACTTTAATAAAAGCGTCCTTCCTTTTTAACTCTTTACCTACGAAATTTCCCCCGCGGCTGTACCATATTTTCTTGGTAGTTTTACCTGTATAATGGGATATTTCCCAGGCAAAACAAATGGGGTGTTAACGTAATGATTTTTCAGTGTAAACAAGTGACACGTAAGAGAGTCGCAGCCAACGGCTTCTGGTAGGATCGCAGTGGTGGTGGTGGTGGGGAGCTTAAAATAAACAAAAAGTTAATAATAACCATGCTCCAATCTGTATTTAATATGGTTAAGTACTGCTGGTTTGACTAATCGGCATCATCTTACAGTCTCACTGTACCACTTGGACCCTGACGAGGCGCCTTGAGAATAAGCTAGATGGGACCTGCACAAGAATGTTGCGTGCGGTCTTGACCAAGTCGTGGAAACAGCACCCCACAAGGAAGCAGCTGTATGGCCACCTGCCCCCATCTCACAAACTATCCGAGTGAGACGGACAAGGCATGCTGGATACTGCTGGAAGAACAAGGACGAACCCATAAGCGACGTCCTCATGTGGAAGCCAACACATTGGCCGCCCACCACGGACCTACATTGCCCAACTCTGTGAGGATTCTGGATGGTGTGCAGAGGACCTCCCTGGGACAATGAATGATAGAGAAGGTTGGTGAGAGATTGTCATGGATATCCGTGTTGATTGCGCGACATGATGATGATGAAGATATAAGTATGCAGTTGTTTAGATTGTGTCGTGCCGTTCCTGTATCCATCCACGGTTAGTTCCTCCGGTCATGTTGGCTTTGTGGAAAAATACTTATTTAGCAAAGAAAATTCTTAGATACCGGTCATATTACCAATTATAAACTTGTTTCTACCGATATTAATCGGCTTCATCACAGACTGCGAATCTTACGGAAATAAGATTCGTTTATATATCATATAAACGACATATGAATTTATAACGGTTAATATGATCGGTATTTAAGCCTTTTCTTTGACCAGCTCTGTGAAGATGCTGGATGCTGCGCAGAGGACCTCCCGGGGACAATGAATGATAGAGAAGGTTGGCGAGAGATTGTCATGGATATCCATGCTGATTGCATCAATTAAAAAGGTCTCATTGTCTAATATTCATCATTGAAGAGAAGGAAAACAAACTGAAAAGGACAGATTATTTGAACTCTTCTAAAATAAGATTAAAACTGAACAAGTGCTACCAATGACTATGATGAGAGCCTGTCAGTCACATAACTTCTATCCTCTTTGGGAACCGAGAGAACAGGAAAGGACACATTATAAGTGATGTTCTCCTGTGGAGGCCAAAACATGGACATGCTAATATGGGCCACCCAGCAAGGAACTACATTGACCAGCTCTGTGAAGATGCTGGATGCTGCGCAGAGGACCTCCCAGGGACAATGAATGATAGAGAAAGTTGGTGAGAGATTGTCATGGATATCCATGCTGATTGCGCGACATGATGATGATGACTGCTTGTAAGAACAATACAGTAAACACGGATTCTAACGATACTATTCTATGACAAACGCGACTAAAGACTATTGGAGATTAGGTTACAGTAGTACCCTGTAGTACCCCGTGAAGATTTCGGTACTAAATGTCTTTATTAATAACCTTAAAATCCATATATCATCATGATCATCGAGTTATGTTGGCTTCACGGATTCCGATGACTTTCTCTCGCCACCCAACCCTATGGATCATCGATCCCAGCAAGTCCTCAAAATGGCACCCAGTGTCCGTTTACATACTATTTTTCTTATTTCTTTATGTCTTCAATATTCTCTAATCTTCGTTGCTGGTCGTGTTTAGATCCCTGGATTTTGTCTTCGTTGGGTCGTATCGAGTGTTGTATATCTTCGTTTCCATCTTATTTCTTAATTATAAACACGAAGACTCTATTCTTTTGGTGTACACAAATCTTTATTTCCCGATACCAAAATACTTTTACTTGTTTGTTTGTAATACCTTTTATACTTACGCCCTCTTTTATCTGTACCCCTTCTTGTCTTTGGATAAAACCTAGGCTTCAGATGTTGCACACTCTATTTATCAATTTGCTATATACCATGTTATGGGTGTCACGGCCTACTAATATATACGGCCTCACATGTTACATAAGCACGCAGAATTCTAACAGGCCGATTTGTTTTATTGTCAATTTATGTCCGGTTTGAAAAATCTTAAAGCACAAACATTTGGCAGATTGACCCGTAAGTTCTCCTCGAGAAATACTGTTTCTCTGTAGTATAATCACTATTATTGCCTACAATGACCAGTTAATACATTTCACATTGAAAATATTTTTTTTTATATATAACCTGAAATCATAGATAAATTATTGGTGTGTTTATTTTCTATAACTGCATAATTTTTAAAAACTATTTTTAAAAAGATAAGTTTGTATACTTCTAACATTATTTTTTGAAACAGACATAAATTGGTTACAAAACGAATCGGTCTGTTAGAATTCTCTCTGTTTAGGTGACATATGGGGGCGTATATATTAGTGGGCCCTGTGGGTATATATTATGGGGAGTGTTTTTCTATTATTAAGATTGTGAGATATGAGAGCATCCGTGGTTATGTCCACACTTACATGTCTTCATTTTCCTTACTTATCTTTCGAGGAGACATGCGTGGTTTTGTTTCCCGCATATCTAAGTCTTTTTATACATGAGTTGCTGGCTGGTACCTTACGGATGGATTTTTTTAGTCTGGTTCTGTTATCTGTTATCTATTGCTATCTTCCTGTCTTCTAATTTCTGTTGAATAGTCTGGTTCTCAAGATGCTGGTCTAATTTCGCCAAGACCGCCACTAGCTCACAGAGACAACCAAGGCATATATATTATGTGATCACATTTTTTATTCAGAACCAGAACTTTCTCAACCTTGGGTTCTTCAATCTCATGCTTAGAGTGATGCGAAGCTGATGCTTACATCACGACGTCTCCCGCTTAACTAACTAAGTTAAGCTCTGGACTTTCTTTCCCATAGTCTGTGTAACCGGAAAGAAGGTCGCTCAAAGGATATTTCATGTCTATCATTTAACACTACAGATTTTGAATTTCACCGTCCAAAAAAACGACGGTGATTATCAACATACAACACATCCACGTGAAGGGGCGATTCTGTTTGGACGTTTGGTTTCGTCAAGACCGCCACTAGCTCACAGGACAACCAAGGCATATATTTTGTGTGATCACATTTTTATTCAGAACTAGAACTTTCTCAACCTATAATCCCTCAATCTCATACGTAGAGTGAAGCGAAGCTGAAGCTTACATCACACAGTCTCCCACTTATCTAAGCTGAGCCTTCTTTCACACAGTCTAGTCTGGACTCTTTACGGTATATGTGGGTTTGACCTCTTATATCCCATATATCTTATTATAATGGAGATTGTGTGCTTTTCTGTCTGTAACCGAAACTATATTACTACTCATATCACTATTCCCTTAGTTATTGACATCACATTTTCCATGATTGTATTTTATTTAAACCTCAATTATTAATAAAATTGTTTGACATTATTAATACTGTTAACTATGTCTCCATACTGACAACATGCAATTATATTTATATATACAACAAAAATAGCAGTTTACAGTGTGTGAACGGAAAGGCTAATTTGCATATTGATATTAAAAATGTGATTTTATTAAATATGTGCTTAGTATTATTGATTTCTAACTGTTTGGTTTTATTTTAATGAATATAATAAAAATCTCTTCAATGAATCTTAAATGAAATCCATTAACAAGAAAAAGTAACTGTCATTTTATTCTTTACTTCCTCTTTTAACTAAATACTTAAATTAGAAAAAATAACAATGAAAGACGAGAATGATGGAAGAGTAAGTTTCAGTTGTTCTATTTTTTATTATACTCCCTCTGTTTCAAATCTTTTATCGGTATTCTTATTTAGCCTTTCTAATTTAATATGATATTTTATTACATTAAACTTAAATACTTGCACCGGAGGTGCATATATTTGCTAGTCTAGTTAATATAGAGAAAACCAAGGCATGTATTTTAGTGATCACATTTTTTTTATTCAGAACCAGAACTTTCGCACCTATTTATTTTACTCACTTGTTTTTCGAGGATAAGTCTTTTATTACTTGAGTTAATAGTACTGATTATGAGACTGACGCGCTGCCTAATGCGCTACCGAGGCGTTCGGCTAGAGACCACAAGGTTCCTAGTTCGATACCGGTCCTCGCCGACTCAGCGTATGAGTAGCACAGGGATCTGTAGCTGGTGGTAGGTGTGGCGCTCCACCTCAGACGCCAAAAACAATCTCCTTGGTCTAGCGCTAGTGAAGAGGGGGTAGACTCCCTCACTGACTGGCTGATACCGACTTTAGGCCGCCCCGACGACTTTACTTACTTTACTTATTACTTGAGTAGCTGGCTGGTACCTTATGGCTAGATTTCTTATCTTCTTATAGCTGGGAAATTTCTTCAAACCTCTGTTTTTGGTCTGGTTCTGTTATCTGTTATCTGTTGCTATTTTCCTTTCTTCTTCTAATTTCTGTTGAATAGTCTGGTTTCTCAAGATGCTGGTCTGATTTCGCCAAGGTTTCACCAGTTCCCAAAGAGACAACCAAGGCTTGTATTTCGTGATTACATTTTCATTTAGAACCGACACTTTCTTAACCGCGGGGAGTGAAGCGGAGCCGATCCTTACATTTCAGTGCCTCCCGCTTAACTATTTACGCTAATTAAAACCTTCCGTTTTCACAGTCTTTGTGTAACCGGAAAGAGGTGGGTCAACTCGAGGGTTACGGAACGTCAATCATCTAACCCCACATATTCTGAATTCAATAACGCCTGGATCAAAACCTACACTAACCGTCTCTATAGTAAGCAAGTAAAGTCGTCGGTGCAGCCTAATGTCGGTATCAGTCAGACAGCGAGGGAGTCTATCCCCTTTTCACTAGCGCAAGACCAAGGAGATTATTTTAGCATCTAGGTGGAGCGCCACAACTACCATCAGCTCCTCATTTTACCGCACAGATCCTTGTCCTACACATACGCTGAGTTGGCGAGGTTCGGTATCGAACCAGGAACCTTGTGATTCCTAGTCGAATCGACAGAACCCACAAATATACAACAAATTCTTATCTGCTAAGATTTCTCCATCTTCTATCTTCTCTTGCTGGGTTTCTTCTGTATCGGGTCGTATCGGGTCTAGTATCTCTCCGCGTCCATCTTAAATCTGGTTAATAAAATCAGAAACACGGAGATTTATTATTTTGGTATACACATATATTTATTTCTTGATATATAATTTTGCTTGTTTGTTTGTAAGACCTTTTTCAATGATTTTTATTCGTGTCCTCTTGTGCACCTTTTACTGTGCCTATATATAGATTTACATCTTATTATAATGGAGATTGTGGGTTTGTCTGTCTGTAACCGAAACTATATTGCTATACAAGTCACAATTGTCTTTGTTATTTACATCACATTCTCCATGATTTTATTTTTATTTAAACCTCAATTATTAATAAAATTGTTTTACATTACTTACACTGTTGACCATATCTACATACAAATAACATGCAATCGTATTTATATATACAACAAAATAGAGGTTTACAGTATGAATTGGAAGGCTAATTTGCATATTGATCTTAAAAAATTTGATTTTAATAAATATATGCTTAGTATTATTGATTTCTAATTGTTTGGTTTTATCTTATTGAATATGAGCAAAAATCTCTTCAATAAATCTAAAAAGAAATCCCTTAACAAGAAGAAATAACTGTAATATTATTATTTACTTCCTATTTTAACTAAACAGTTAAATTAGGAAAATTTACCAATTAAAGACGGGAGTAATGGAAATGATGGAAGAGTTAGTTTCAAAGTTGTTCTACTTTTCAATCATACCCCCTCTGTTCAAAATCTTTTTATCTACATTCTTATTCAGTTTCATTAGCCTTTCTAATTTAATATGATATTTTATTATAAAATTTAACTAAATACTTGCACCCGGAGGGTGCATATATTTGCTAGTTTTTGTAATAATATTTTTTTTTAAATATGAGTAACAGTCAGTTTTTACATGAAGTATTATTTATAATTTATTAAGGTTAACATTAATAAAATATTTGCTTACAGTCAGTTGTGTTGAAAGCACCCGTACCCTCTAGATCACCGAATTTTAGCCGCAATGAGCCTGTTTAACACTTATTATATTATAATTATACCTCAGCAAAAATCAATTCTCCTGGTCTAGTACTAGCGAAAAGTGGACAAACTCCCTCGCTGTCCGGATGATACCGAAATTCATCAAATTATTACTTACTTATCTATGATGAACATATATTGTTTGTGTATAAATATCTAATTACCCTCCCCCCCCACACACATATATATATATATATATATATATATATATTATATATATATATTATATATATATATGTATTATGTATGTATATATTTGATGAAATGCCTAAATTTCTAATATAACTTAGAAAACTAAAAGAAAATGTTGAAAAAAACTATTGATATGCTTACAATTAACGACCGTTGGAAATGAAGCGATCAGAACAAAATTTCAATTTCGGAAATCCTATCCGCCTTCAAACCGGTGATAACAATGAAATTATATATATATTATTATATATATTATAATATATATATCTATATATATATATTAAGGTAGTAAAGGCTTGGTGAACAAGAAAAGAATTATGCTTTGGGAGAATATTGTGCTTATTGAAGTTCGTAGCCTATTTGAAAATTAATTAATCAAATAAATTAATGAATAGGGCGGGCATACTATTCAAATGTAAGGCCTAAACAATCAGAGAAAAATCAATCTCTGTAATTGTACATTTCGGCCTATTACAGATATTGATTTTTCTCGATCTGTTTAGCCTTACATTTGATAGGTATGCCCGCCTAATTCATTAATTATTAATCAATTTAATTTTTCAAAAATAAAGGCGACTTCAATTAAGCACATGATTCTCCCAAAAATTGTCGCGCCTAAAAAGCCATATCAAAAGTACATTGGTTTGTTTGTTTACTTCTCATATATAATATATATATATATATATATACTATACTATATATATATATATATGTTTGATTTACACTGAGAGTTTTAAGGAAAGACAAAGTCATACACCCACACACACGTAAAAGGAAATAGGAAGAATAAAAGATTAAATATCAAAATTTAACTTTGACTCTAATTCGATTTATTATTCTTTAAAAGGTT
>CM042157.1:59755420-59804618 GCA_023376005.1 Doryteuthis pealeii | reverse complement strand
AAGAGAGATTACACAACTGACTGGTAAGCAAATTTATATTATGTTACCTAATCAACTCTTAGTATCTCATGTAAAACGACTGTTACTCATATTAAAAAAATATTGATTACAAAAACCTAGCAATATATGCACCCCGGTGCAAGTCATAGTTAAATTTTATAATAATATCATATTAAATTAGAAAGGCAAGAAACTGAATAGAAGAGATAAAAAAGTTTTGAACAGAGGGGTACTGCTTGACAGATAGAACCACTTTGAAACTAACTCTACATCATTTCCATTACCCGTCTTTAATTGGTAAATTTCTTAATTTAACTGTTTAGATTAATAGGAAGTAATAATAATATTAAGTATTCTTCCTGTTAAGGGATTCTTTTTAGATCTTATTGAAGAGAATTTTGCTCAATCAATAAGTAAAACCAAACAATTAGAATCAATAATAATCAGCAATATTTAATTAAAATCAATTTTTAAAGATCAATTGCACATATGCCTCCAATTCATACTGTAAACTCTATTTGTTGTATACTATAAATACGTTGCATGTTTATTGTATGTAGAATGGTCAACAGTGTAAGGGGAATGTAAAACAATTTTATTCACATCAATTGAGGTTATAAATAAAAAAAGGCAGGAGAATGTGATGTAAAAACAAAGACCATTGTGACTTTATAGCAATATAGTTCGGTTAGCAGACAGACAAACCCCACAATCTCCATTATAAAAAGATGTAAAATCTATATATAGGCACAGTAAAAAGGTGCACAAGAGGACACGAAATAAAATCATTGAAAAAGGTCTTACAAAAAAACAAGAAAATTATATATCAAGAAATAAATATATGTGTAAATACCAAAATATAAATCTCCGTGTTTCTGATTTTATTAACCAGATTTAAGTGGACGCGGAAGATACTAGACCCGATACACCCGATTACAGAAGAAACCAGCAGAGAAATAGAAGATGGAGAATCTAGCAGATAAGAATTGTTGTATATTTGTGGGTTTGTCGATTCGACCTAGGAATCACAAGGTTCCTGGTCGACTACCGAACCTCGGCCCAACTCAGCGATGTGTGACAGGATCTGTGGTCAAACCTGAGGCCAGCCTCGACTGGCTCATAGATGGCGCTCCACTAGTGCTAAAATAATCTCCTGGTCTTGCGCTAGTAGAACAAGGGGATAGACTCCCTCGCTGCTGACTGAATACCCACCACGAAATTAGGCCTGCCACGACGACTACTTCGCTTATAGACGACGAATAGTAGAGGTTTGATCACAGCGACATATAGGGAATATCAGAAATATATGGGTTAGAATATAGCAGTTCCGTAACCCTCGAGTGACCCCCTCTTCCGGCCTGTGCGGAGCGGATTTTGGATAGTTAACGGGAGGCACTAGAAATGAAGGATCGGCTCGCTTCACTCGCCCGCGTTAGAAAGTGTCGTTCTAATGAAACTGTAATCGAAATACAGCACTTGGTTCTCTTTGGGAACTGGTGATGAACCTTGGTCGAAATCAGACCAGCATCTTGGAGACCAGACTATTCACGAAATTAGAAGAAGAAAGGAAATAGACAAAGATAACAGATATACAAAACCAGACCAAAAACATGAGGTTTGAAGAAATTTCCAGCTATAAGAAGATAAGAATTCTAGCCATAAGGTACCAAGCAGCTATCTCAAGTAAAGTAAGTAAGTAAGTCGTCGGGCGGCCTAAAGTCGGTGTAGCCAAGTCAGTGAGGGAGTCTACCCCCTCTTCACTAGCGTAGACCAATGGAAGATTGTTTGAGGCGTCACTGAGCCGTGGGCGACCAACCTACACCAGCTCACAGATCCGCTGACCACTACTCTACCCTGAGTCGACAAGGACGTATCGGCAACTAGGAACTTGTGGTCTCTAGCGAACGCCTCGGTAGCGCATTAGGCAGCGCGTCAGTCTCATAATTCAACATACTATTAACTCAAGTAATAAAGACTTAATCCTCAGAAGAAAAACAAGGAGTACACAAAGTGCGATGCTTAAATTGATCATAAAACATGCCTTGGTTTATCTCTATATAACTAAGACTAGCAATATATGAACACAACCACCCCACCACCCGGTTGGGGGGAGCCCAAGTATTTAAGTTTAATGAATAAATATCATATTAATTAGAAAGGCTAATAAGAATACGAAAAGATTGAAACAGAGGGAGTATAATACAAAGAACAACTGAAAACTTACTTCTTACATCAATTCTCGTTTTCCATTGCACATCATTCCACTTTCACACTCTTACGTTTTAGTTAAAAGAGGAAGTAAAGAATAAACTGACAGTTACTTTCCATACTTAATTAATCCACCGCGTTTCATTTAAGATCATTGAAGAGATTTTTCATATATTACACATATAAAATAAACCAACAGCCTCTACACAATATACTAAGACACAATTAATAAATCTTTTTAATAATACTATGCAATTGCCTTTCCGTTCACACGTAAACTGCTTTAATATATATATATAAAATTGCATGTTGTCAGTATGGAGACATAGTTACAGTAAGTATAATGTCAAACAATTTAATATGAGAGATATATCACATTAACAATCATGGAAATGATGTCATAACTAAGGGAATAGTGATATGAGTAGTAATATAGTTTCGGTTACAGACAGAAAAGCAGCACAAATCTCCATTTAATAGATATAATGGATATAAAGAGGTCAAACCACATATAACGCGTAAAGAAGTGCCAGACTAGACTCTGTGGTGAAAGAAGCTCAGCTTAGATAAGTCGGGAGACTGTTGTGATGTAAGCTCAGCTTCGCTTCACTCTACGTATGGAGATTGAGGGATTATATGGCGAGAAAGTTCTAGTTCTGAATAAAAATGTGATCACACAAAAATATATGCCTTGGTTGTCCGTGAGTAGTGGCGGTCTTGACGAAACCAAACGTTCCAAACAGAATCGCCCCTCACGTGGTGTGTTGTTGTTGAATAATCCCGTCGTTTTTTTGGACGGTGAAATTCAATCTGTAGTGTTAAATGATAGACATAATATCCTTTGAGCGACCTTTTTCCGGGTTACATCAGAACTATGAAAGAAAGTCGAGCGCTAACTTAGTTAGTAAGCGGGAGACGTCGTGATGTAAGCATCAGCTTCGCACACTCTAAAGCATGAGATTGAAGACCCAAGGTTAGAAAGTTCTGGTTCTGAATAAAAAATGTGATTAACACATAATTAATATGCCTTGGTTGTCTCTGTGGAGCTAGTGGCGGTCTTTGGCGAAATAGACAAGCAATCTGAGAACCAGACTTTCAACAGAATTAGAAAGACAAAGATAGCAAGTAGATAACAGAAACAGAACCAGACTAAAAAAAATCCATACCGTAGGTACCAGCAGCAACCATTTAAAAAGACTTAGATATGCGGGAAACAAAACCACGCATGCTCTCCTCGAAAGATAAGTAGGAAATGAAGAACCACGGATGCTCTCCATATCTCCACAATCTTATAAATAAAAGCACCCCCATATATATACCACAGGGCCCACTAATATATACGCCCCAATAGTCACCTAAACGAGAGGAATTCTAACAGACCGATTCGTTTGTCCAATTTATGTCTGTTCAAAAAATAATGTTAGACAGATACAAACTTATCTTTTTTAAAAATAGTTTTTAAATTACTGCAGTTATAGAAAAAAACACACAATAATTTATCATGATTTCAGGTTAATAATAAAATATTTTCAATGTGAAATGTATTAACTGGTCATTGTAGGCAATAATAGTTGATTATACACAGAGAAGTATTTCTCGAGAAACTTACGGCAATCTCAATGTTTGTGCTTTAAGATTTAAACCGGACATAAATTGACAATAAACCAAATCGCCTGTTAGAAATTCGCGTGACTTATTGTAACATGTTGAGGCGTATTCATAGTAGGCCGTGCACCGCATAAGCATGGTATATAGCAATTGATAAATAGAGTATGCAACATCTGACAGCCTAGGTTTTATGCACAAAGACAGAAGGGGTACAGCTAAAAGAGGCGTAAGTATCAAAAGGTATTATCAAACGACGAACAACGTGATATAGTGAGTTTGGTATGCGGGAGAATAAGATTTGTGTACACCAAAAAGAAGAGTCTTCGTGTTTATAATTACAGTAACAAATAGATGAACGAGATTATAAATCAGCTCGATTACGAACCCAACGAAAGACGAAAATCCGGGATCTAAACAGACCACAACGAAGAATAGAGAATATGAATGACATAAAGAAATAAGAACAATAGTATGTAAACGAACACTTGGGTTCATTTTGAGGACTTGCTGGGATCGATGATCCTAGGGTTTGGGTGGCGAGAGAAAGTCATCGGACTCCGTGAAGCCACATAAACTCGATGATCATCGATGATATATGGATTAAGGTTATTAATAAAGACATTTAGTACCGAAATCTTCACGGGGTACTACAGGTACTACTGTTAACTAAATTCCAATAGTCTTAGTCGCGTTTGTCCATACAGAATAGTATCGTTAGAATCCGTGTTAACTGTATTTGTTCTTACAACAGTCATCATCATCAATGTCGCGCACATCAGCATGGCTATCCATGACAACTCTCACCAACTTTCTCTATCATTCATTGTCCTGGGAGGTCCTCTGCGCAGCAATCCAGCATCTCACAGAGCTGGTCAATGTAGTTCCTTGCTGGGTGGCCCAATAATTAGCATGTCCATTCACGCACACACACCACAACTATAATGTGTCCTAAACTCCTGTATCTCCATCGGTTCCAAAGAGGATAGAAGTATGTGACTGACAGGGCTCTCATCATAGTCATTTGGTAGCACTGTTCAGTTTTAATCTTAATTTAGAAAGGTTCAAATAATCTGTCCTTTCAGTTTGTTCTTCCTTCTCTTCAATGATGAATAATTGAGAATGAGACCTTAATTGATGCAATCAGCACTGGATACATGACAATCTCTCCGCAACTCTCTATCATTCTTGTCCCAGGGCAGTCCTCTGCGCAGCCAGCATCTTCACAGAGCCTCGGCCTCAAAGAAGGCTAAATACGACATATTACGTTATAAAAATCATATGATCTTATATGATATATAATAACGTAATCTATTTCCGTAAGATTCGCAGTCTGTGATGAAGCCGATTATATGAGAAAAACAAGTTTTAATTGTAAATATGACCGGTATCTAAGAATGTCTTTGCTAAATAACGTATTTTTTCCACAAAGCCAACATGACCGGAGAACTAACGTGGATGGAATAACAGGAACGGCACGACAGCAATCTAAACACTGCATACTTATATCTTCATCATCATCATTCCGCGCAATCAACAGGTATCCATGATCTCCTCACCATACCTTCTCTATCAATTCATTGTCCCAGGGAGGTCTCATGCACACCATACCAGACCTCACAAGTTGGGCAATGTAGGTCCGTGGTGGGGCGCCAATGCTCGTCCTGGCTTCACCATGAGGACGTCGCTATGGTCTCCGCTCCCCCTTGCTTGGCCAGCAGTAGTCCAGCATGCCTTGTCCGTACTCACTCGGATAGTGTGTGAGATGGGCGGCAGGTGGCAATTACAGCTGCTCCTTGTGGGTGCTGTTCCAGACTTGGTCACAGGACCTGGGCACGCCCAACATCTTGTGCAGGGTCCCATCTAGCTATTCCAAGGCGCTTCGTCGGGTCCAAGTGGTCGTGGAGACTGTAAGATGAAGCCGATGTCAACCAACGTACTTAACCATATTAAATACACGATTGGAGCATGCGTTACTTTTACTTTTGTTTATTTTAAGCCTCCCAACCACCACCACTGCCGAATCCTACCAGAAGCCGTTGGCTGCGACTCTCTATACGTGTCACTTGTTTACCACTGAAAATCATTACGTTAACACCCCATTGTTTGACCTGGGAATATCCCATTGATATCAGGAAAACTACCAAGAAAATATGGTACGCGCGGGGGAAATTTCGTAGGTAAAGAGTAAACAAGGAAGGAACGCTTTATATTAAAGTTTTAAATATATTATTTTATTGTATTCCTCATTTTAGCTCAGCTCGCTAGACCGAGATTGTAGAAACCACAAGGTTCATAGTTGCGAAACGGCCCTCGCCAACTCAGCGTATGAGTACACAGGATTGTGCGGTAAAGTGGGGAGCTGAATGGTAGATGTGGCGCTCCATTTCAATGCAAAAACAATCTACTTGGTCTAGCGCTAGTGAAAAGAGGATAGACTCCTCTCGCTAAACCGGACCTTTAGGCACACCACGACTTTACTATTTACTTTACTTTATTCCATTTGGACATCCAATGTAAAGACCAAACTTCCAAGAATGACTCCGGGAGGCCCTTCCAACAAGCAAAAGTTTGTCATGTTGAGCGGTAAGGCAGGTGATGAGTAGCGACCGTCGGTTTGAACTGTTTCCAATATTGCAAAGTCAGATTCACGATGAAAAAGGACTAGGTTAGAAGATTATCACACAATATACCGGCCGGTTAATTTTCAGATATATGCGTCCTTAGCATCCGGCAGTTTCTGGCCGAGAACACCTCTATATTCACTTGATCTTGATCCATATGATTTTATTTTTACCCAAATTCAAAAGGACCATTCAAGAGGATCCTGTTTTAAAAAGCCGCGAAAAAGAGTGCTGTAAGAGGATCTGATAGACATGCAGACAATCCTTCCCAGATTAAGCGTGGCAGAGAAAAATAGGAAATGCATTAAAACTGTTTTGATTCTGATTTTTTTAATTTTGCCTGAGGCTTGATGATTTGAATTATTGCATTTTTCGACTGTTATCCATCATCTTTTATTTTATATCATAACGTTTTCGGTCGATATGCCGGCATTTTCCGGTGTTTTTATCAAACTCAGGAAACTTTTCGGAACTTTTCGAACCTCTGAAACTCAGACCCTTCTTGTCGTTGGGCAGACTTCGCAGAACTGTCGAACGATTTTATTCAATCAACCGTGTAAGTGTAAATAACGATTGTGAAAGTCAGTGTGTGATTGTCGAGCGATTGGGTTGACGTGGACGAATGTTGGAAATTAAAATTTCAATAATGGGAAAAAACAGAATAAGAATGACCGTGGTAGTCGCTGAAATTGTTCTTTTAATTTTAGCCGAGCCGAGACAACAGAGAGTTGTCCTGGGTGGTTTGAAAAAGAAGATTTGGGCTGGTTGACCAAGGACGAGACGATAGTTGTGGCGGTCTTGCCCGTTCGAGCTGGTTGACAAACGAGACTATATCATTGGCGTTTGTCCGTTCAAGGCTGGTTGACAAGACGAGATGATAGCATTGGCGGTCTGTCCGTTCAGGTGGTTGAACAAGACAGAGTATATATTGCGGCTGTCCCGTTCGAGGCTGGTTGACAAGATGAGACGTATATATTGGCGTTGTCCGTTCGAGGCTGGTGACAAGCCGAGACGGATAGCATTGGCGGTCGTCCGGTCAAGGCTGGTTGATAAGCTCAAGACGGATAGCATTGGTAGGTCTTATCAGTTCGAGGCTGGTTGACAAACGAGACGGATGCATTGGCGGGTTGTTCGTTCGAGGCAAGGTGACAAGAACGAGACGAATAGCATTGGCGGTCTGTCCGTTTGAGGCTGGTTGACAAAAGACAAGATGGATAGCATTGGCTGTCCCGTTCGTTTGAGGCTGGTTGAACAAGACGAAGACGGAAGCACTGCAGCTGTTGTCGAACTGGTTTGGCAAAGACGAGACATGATAAGATTGGAGGTCTGTCCGTTCTAAGGCTGGTTGATAAAGTCAAGAACGGATAGCATTGGGGTTATCAGTTCGAGGCTGGTTGACAAGACGAGCCGGAGCCATGGCGGTCTGTCCGTTCAAAGGCTGGTTGACAAGACGATGACGGAAGCAATTGGCGTCTGTTCGTCGAGGCTAAAATCTCGCTCGTTTGTCTGGTTTATAAAGTTAAATAAAGGATCTCTGAAGAAAAAAAATCTAGTCTTGTGTTCGTTAATTAAACTAAAGCAATGACACGAAGACAAGCATCAAAAACAAATGTTCGCAAGTCCGAAGAAAGAGAGAAATCCTAGCCTAACAAACAAGTACAGATACTCAGATGTCATTAGAGATGAGAATCATCAAGTCAGATAAGTATGTCTATGTAAACTTGCGGCTTTTTTTTGGTATATGACTTAATACAAACCAGTGAAAGGAGAGCTATGTATAATGCCATACCCAACGTTGGGCAATATAGTACAGGAAGGGTTCTTTGTGTCAGAGAGAGAGAGAGAGAGAGAGAGAGAGAGAGAGGAAGAGAGAGAGATGAAGAGAGAGAGAGAAAGAGAGAAAGAGAGGAGGAGGGGTAGAGGAGAAGATATTTAGATAGTACGTAACTTTTTAGTTGTTCTTCTTTCCTCGGTCCATTTGTGATCTCTAGTCTCCTTTCATTTACCGCCATGTTCAGTCTTCTTCCGACATTGTGCCTTCTAAGGTCTTGCTTTTAGTCCTCCTCTCTCGTGTCTTCGTTCTAACTCGGCATCTTAATAATCGATCAGAGTGTCGTTTCTTTCAAAGCTTTATTTGCCTTTCTACACTGCGCGGAGTTGATCCAGCCCAAGCAGGAGCGGCTGCAACTGATCTAAGTCAAAATCATCGTGACGTGCGAGATGTCAACAGACCAGTAGTTTTCCGCTTCGGGATATGTACACAACTGGACCCGCAGAATTCCTACGGGTGTTCCAATAACCTATGCTACCAGCAGATTGATCAAGGGGCCTCCCCCGACCACCTGTTTAACCTAAGTAAGAACCAAGGGTGAAGTGTTGCACGTCATGGATTGCTCAGCCACCAGGATTCTGTCCTTAAGCATCACGGGTCGCACCCATGACCAACAGGTTGGCTCCATATGGGGATTTTACCTCTCTGTAGAGGCTGCAGTCGTGTATTCAACATTTAAACTGAAAAGCCTGTACTCTGTGTCGTGTTTTAATCTGTATTGTGTAAGTTTATTCTGAGCTCAATGAAATCGAAGGACATGACGAAGTATTCAAATGTCGATATGTTTCGTGGTGTAATGGTTTATTCCATTGAAAATGGTCACACTGACCGAGTTCAAAGCCCCAACAAGGCTGTTTCCATCTAAAATACTTCTAATTACCCTGGGAAAAGGTATGCATCAACTATTCTCCCACCAGCTATTGGTAAATAGTAGGCCAGACTTGGTCGTTAAACATGGGTATGACAACCAGTCCTAGAAGAAGGAAAAATCTAAATCCAAACCGGTTAAATCCGCTTAAAAACACCTGTGTGCAGCCTACTCGCGTGGATGGGTTGGGTAAATACACATATTGGATGTGGCAGAGAAATTAGAATAGCACTCACTGACACGGAGAATGTTAACAACCATCTGAACAAGAAATGTTACATAATTATTGGATCTCTAATACTTAACAAGGTAGTGTAGAAACATAATGGCGATTAGTGCAGCTGATGGCCTTGAAATGAGTGACGGCGCTTGACCTCACTCTCACCTTGCTCTTCCGGGGATAAATCGTGAGAACCGGAAAGGCATGGAAGACCCTGTCTTCCGGTTAAAGATAGTAGTCTTAGTCAGTTAGAAGTTAGAACCGAGCTCGTAGGATGTAAGGATCTGCGCAGACGTCTGGTTTGGGGATTAACAATAATAAGATCAAAGTAAATCGAAGTCTTTGTTTATTACTTAAAAACTAACAATGACACAGACTTCTGATAAGGAGAAATCACTAACAGAAAACCGACCCGAAGTCCCAAGAAGAGTCAGACCTTAGAAGATTCCAGACCAGACCGTCAGATGTTAGAAGATATACCAAGTCAAGATGAAAGAAGAAGCAAAGCCGGCCAGAAGAATAGATGTCCAAGATACGAAGCAAGTAAGAGTAAAGAGTAATGAAGAGTATACAACAGAAAGAGTGGTACAGAGTGTGTTCTTTGAAACTGGTATGGCAATCAGTCTAGGAGAATAAAACCTCTGAATCAAAATCTGTTTAACAACCGTTTTAAAAATTGTTGTGAAAAACCTTGTGAACGCATCCTACTCATGCAGATGGGAGGGTTAATACATATATTTGATATGCAAAGAAATTGCATTAGCACTCACTGGTACGGAGAATGTTGACAACCCTCTGATGAGGTTGTTGATCCACATTGAACCCAAGCCACGAAATAGAAAAACAGATACAAAGTGTTAGGAGGCGCAGGTGTTAAGAGCGAAGTGGAGTGTTATTTATGAAGACGTGGGCGAAAGTTTAAAATGCGTGGGCAATCGCTATATACATACAAGAACATACAGAAGACTAAAACTAAAAAAAAGTGCTGCTGACGATAGCAGAATCGAACAAGGTCTCTCTCTCTCTCTCTCTTCTCATCTCTCTTCTCTCTCTCTTCACACACACACACACTATCTATCTATCTATCTCGCTCTATCTATCTATCTATCTCCAGTTTGTTTTATGCTTTATTGTTTAATGGCATTTAAACCCTTTTGGTTATTTAATGGCCGAAATCTGATTAATTTCAATGTTTATTGTATTATTTAAGTGTGGAAATTATTTGTATTAAGAATTATTCATCCGAAGCTGTCGCTTTAGCTCAGTCGTAGAGCACTTGACTAAGAATCGCAAGTTTCTTGGATCGATACTGACCCTCGTCAACTCATCGTATGAGTAGCACGGAGCTCTGTGCGTGTAAAGTGAGGATCTGATGGTAGTGTGGCATACCACGTTGGACGCAAAAACAATCTCTTTGGGTCTATGAAAAGTAAAAACAGAACATCTAGAAAAGTAGAAAAAATAAAATAAACGAAAAAAACAAATAATAGAGAAATTTGGTGGCCGTTTATAGTATGTGGCTACCTTTTTGATTATGTTATAGTATGTGGCCTATCCTTTTGATTATGTATACGTAATGTGGCCAACCCGGTTTGAATGTTCTCCTCACCTATAGAGTAGTATATAAATATATGTAGTAGGCAATTTATTGAAAATAATTATTTTTTCGGCATATATTTAAATTTCAAGAATGCAATTGCAGTCATAAGCTGTAAACAGTAATTAAGATAATTAAAAAAGAATTTATCCATAATTTATATGATCAGAGATCTTTTAATTCTAAATATTCAAAATTCTGAATAGTGTTAGGCTATGGTTAGGGTTAGCATTTATTATTATAACCTATAATATGATTTTTTATGGTAGGCCACATATTAAAGAAAGACGTGATTTCGTAGGCCCATTCAAAAGGTTGGCCACATACTATATGGTACGAAAATTTCTATATAAATATTTCAATAAATTTATTGTATAGTGTGTACACTGTGGGGGCCGTAAGCCACACGTGGGAACCACTGATATAAATCCGCCCTGTTTTCTAGGGCTGTAGATACTCGACTGCACCTCTACAGAGGGTGAAATCCCTCCATTGGAGCCACCTGTTGGCCATGAGTGGCGACCTGATGCTTAAGGGCAAATCCTGGTGGCTAGCAAATCCATGACGTGCAACACTTCATTTGGTTCTTACTAGTTGGTTTTAACCAGGTGGCCGGGGAGGCCCCCTTTGATCAATCTGATGGTCACGTCAATCCCTAGTTCCTACTGGTTGTCCCAACATATGCCCTTAATGGGCAAATCCCAGTTTTGGAATATATCATACAGGTGTTAGGGCTTGATGGGCGGTGGATTGATAGAAGGAGGCCCACTCAGACCACCCGTCTGAGCCTAAGTAAGGACCAAAGTGAAGGCCAATGTTAAAGAGTCCAGTTTCCCCTACTATTTACCTATAGCTCAGTTGTAGAGCGTTCGCTAGAAACCACAAGGTCCTTAGTTCGATACTCAGCGTATGAGTAGCCACAGGGATCTGTGCGGTAAAGTAGAAGCTGATGGTAGGTGTGTCGCTCCACTTCAGATGCAAACCACAGATCTCGTTGGTCTAGCGCTAGTGAAAAGGGAAGACTCCTTGCTGATTGGCTTGATACCGACATAGGCCACCCGGACGACTTAATTTTTTCAGGGAATTGTTGGATGCACGCCATTCCATATATATTAGCTGAATGTGAAATGCAAACAGCTTCATCCAGGATTTTGAACTCGGGTCGCCGTGTCCATTAAAGCTTGATACAAATTATTTGTTTTTTTGGTTTGTTTTGGTTTGTTTTGTTTTACGGCATATCAACCTCAGTGGGTCATTTAATGCCGATAAAGTTTTGAAATAAATCAATTCCTAATGGATAATACAATTTTTTTATAAATACATTTCTATTTAACCCATAGATGGGACCCCAAACAGGTACTACCACACCGGGTCAGAGTGGACCAGGGCAGATGGTGATGAAGGGGTGCTCCACATTCCCCAAACCTCCAAAACTGGAACCTCACCATCAGATAGAGTTTAACGTCATTTCCCAGGACAGTAAGACCCTCAGCCACCGCCTTTTAGCACCCATATGATAAAAAGAAATGATTTGTACAAAATGATGTACTTTCAAGTAACTGGTATTAACTTACTGGTTAGCAAGCTACGTTCTCACTGGGCGCTTTATACTTCCGGACCAGTGTCAATTTAAGATAAGTTCGTAAATTACAACAATATTAACGTCACTAGATGAAAATATATCTAACCCTGAGAGTGGGGCGCGGGAATACACTAGCTACATGTTTTTGCAAAATGCTAACCCCACCCACCAGTAAGTGTCAAACCCTGGATAACTTTTTAGTGGATACACCAAAAAGTTCTCCTGGGCTGACACTTAACTGCATCCGGTAGTGAAGCTCCATTTCTGAAGTGGGGTCACCCCTTCGCTGCTGATATTCACAGATCAACTCTGACCTGGGTGAAGTACCTGTTAGGATCCCATATATAGGCCACATAGATCTGTTTGAGATAATATTTAAGATGATTGTAAACAACATTGATAAGCTTTATTGACTGATAGATATTGATGTTACACCTAATATGAAAGTGTTACCTGTTTAAAATGATTATGAATTTCATTAATACATTAGCACTTACAATATTGATGTTACACCTAAATATGAAGTGTTTACCTGTTTAAAATGATGTGAATTTCATTAATACATTTGGCTTTAAAATGTTGGTATTGTAACTAAATATGAAGTGTTTTACCTGTTAAATGATTGAGAACTTTATTAAATGCATTGGGCTATTAAAACATTGATATTGTAACTAAATATAAAGTGTCTACCTGTTTAAACTGATTGTAATTTCTAATACATTGGCTCTTAAAATATGATATTGTAACTAAATAAAAAGTGTTTACCTGTATAAAATGATTGAGAACTTTATTAATGCATTGCCTTATTAAAACATTGATATTGTAAGTAAATATGAATGCTTACCTGTTTAAAATGATTGCGACATTATTAATACATTGCTTGTCCAAATATTGATTTTGAACCTAAGTATGAAAATTTTTTTTTTTAACTATTGAAATTATTGTCACCATTACCAATACTTGGGGCTGTTTAAAAATTTATCACAATTAAATATGAATGCTTACCTGCTTAAAATGATGGGAACTTTATTGGTACATTGGATCTTAAAACATTGAAATTGTAACTAAGCATACCTCCGTAAAATAATGATATAGATACATTCTTGTAACGCATACATTTGGAGACCTATATTCTTAAACTGGCTTTAGCATTAAATAACCAACACGGGTCAAAAGATTAACAAACCAATTAACAAACCAAGCAGTCTTCCTTCTTTTCAGTGCGTGTCCTTAAGCTATTGTTACCAAGGAATGGGCTGGATGAAAAACAGTCAAGTCGACCTGGGAGTAATGGTAAGAGCTGAATGACTCCACATTTCCCAGATCCCCAGAACTTGGAGCCTCACCACCGGATGAAATTTAGTGTCCGGCCCCAGGACATTAAAAATTTTTGTAGGTATATTTGTATGAATTATGGCTAGCCATTAGTCTATGGTTAGCCAGCTATTCTCGTAAATCTGTTACATAAAAACAGTTCGATCCTCACTGGATGATCCATACTTATGACCTCGTGTCAAATCCTATCCATAGGGTAGATAATTTATTTTTTAATAGTAGTATTTGACTTAGTAAAGCACCGAAGGCCTGTGCACTCTTGTATCTTGTCACCTATCTGTTGTAGAAATGGACATAGCGACATGAGTTCAAATCCTGAACGAGGCTGTTTGCATAGCCGCTCAGTAACATTAGGAAAGGTATGAACCAAACTATTCTCCTCCAGCTATAGGTAATTAGACTGAGCTCTTTTACCTTGGTATGGAAACAATCTAGGAGAAGAAAAAACTAAGCGGAGTTTAATAATTTGAATTCATAGTTTTCCTTCTCCTAGATTGGTTTCCATACCATTAAACTCCGCTTAATTGACCTTGTATTACAACCTGCTTGTGCGACAGGTTTGTGTAAATGTAATGATATGTTTAACAATATACCTGGTATGCTGAGGGCTATGGATTTATTTTTGTTCTTAAATGAAAGTGGGCTCGGCTACCGATTTCAAATCCCGAACGAGACTGTTTGCATTTCATATAGCGCTAAAACCTTTGAAAGGTATGTTTCAACTATTCTCCCTCCAGCTATGGGTAATTAATAGGGGGTCATTTTTTGTCTGCCTATACTGACCATAGTTTCGACCGGGGCCGTGGCTTTGTCCTGGCCTTACAAGCTAATATCGTTGATCCCAGGGGACCATCCCCAGGCACATACCTGCCACTTTTGATTTAAAGGGACAGGCTGGGTTATTGGCCCAGTGCCTGCGGCGCAGTCCTTGAGGGGAATGCCGACGGGATCAAGCATTTTTTTGCATCTGCCACCACGCAGTTCATGGTTGTATGTGGTCTCACATTAATAGGGCCTTGTGCCAAACCCGTACACGTGGGTAAGTTGTAAATATCCATGTGTTGCATTCCTCTATTGGAGGGAAGGGCTGAAGCAGTGTGTTGCCATTTCCAGTATGGTCGCTTCCGGTAAACTAGCGTCAACATTTATATATAATATAAAGTGAATTAGCGCGATAAAACGTAAAGAGTCGAAGGTATTGGCAGAACAAAGTCGAGTGTATAACAACGCGTCAAAATAGATGGGATGGTGACTCACTGTTGCGTGGGTGTGTGTCGCCTGACCAAAAAGTGTTAGTGGAACAGAACGAAAGAAGACATATGAGACATTCGAAGGCAGTCTACTCGATTTTTTTTCACGATATATATATATTATATATATATATAGTATATATATATGTGTGTGGTGTGTGTGGTGTATGTGTGTGTGTGTATGTGGTGTGTAAAATTAATAATATCTATAATAATAATATACAGTAATAATAATAATATAATATATATAATTATATATACGAATATATATATATATGTGTGTGTGTGTGTGTGTGTGTATGTGGTGTGTGTGTGATGTAATAATATATAATATATATATAATATATATACGAGAGTGTGAGAGGAGGAGACGTGGCAGCTAGTGATGATCAGCCATAATATTTATTACAATACACGTAGCATAGCGCGCGCGTGCCACACACACACAGTATATTGTGGTGTGTGTGGTGTATATGTATAGTTATACATACACACATATTTGGGTGTGTGTGTTTGTATATATATATATATATATTATACATAGTGTGTATGTAATGAGATATAAGTGATGCTAAGTGATAGCCATATACTATACAATACACAACACGGCGCGGTGCTGCACACACACACACACACACACACACACACACCCACACGATATATATATATATATATATAATATATATTATAATATAGGGGAGAGAGGGGGGGATATATTGGAACGCACCTAGTTTATCAGATATAACATTTATTTCGTCCCTATTAGCCCATAAAATCTGTTCAGTATACATTTCAAAGAATTACAGATCAGGTTTATTTAATATGTTTTCCAAAAACCAACTATCTGTCACAGTCATGTCTATTCTGAAATAAAATTCAAAAAGAGGCTAATAAAAGGCTGAAATAAATTATATCTGGACAAAATGAGATTTTGCTTTATTTATTCATCGATTCCCGTATACGTGAATATGATGTGGCATATACGGATACTTATATGTATGTTATTTGGCCCAATTTCCGATATACTTCTTTTACCCAACCAGCAATGGAGACGTTGAGGATGGTAAAAAATGTCAGCTCAGAGGACTGGCTGATCTAAACTCCGTTAGCTTCTCTAATTCTACTTTCCCAGAGTGCATAACGCTAGTCACGTGACTCTCTAAGCCAATGATCCTCGCTCTGGTTGACCACTGGCTTACAAACATGGAAAAAAAGAAGAAGAAAAGAACAGAAATGATCTTACTCGTGCATAAGTTGACAGCAACACACACACACACACACAAGCATATATATTATAATATAGTAAATATATATTATATATATATATACCCAGACTACTACGTAGCAAGCAGGTAAATTCTTAAGGTTTTTAATTCAAGATTTCTCTCTCTCTCTCCTACACCCAAGCTTAGTTCGCCGTCTGCCCTACTTTTTAGCCCATAGCTGAGAGGGGGTAGTTGGATGCATATAATTCCAAGGGTATAGCGCTGTGAGAAATGCAAACAGCCTCCTCCAAAATTTGAACTCTAGCTACGATCCATTCCCGTCAGTCTTATGTATAGGAACTAAGCTTGGTGTAGGAGAAGAGAGAGAGAAATCTGAATTAAAACCTTAAGAAATTTCCTGCTTGTACCTAAGGTGTTGTATATATTTATAATATGTATATTATATATATATATTATGTGTGTGTGTGTGTGTGTGTGTTGGCTGTCAACTTATGCACGGTAAGATCATTTTCTGTTCTTTTCTCTTCTTTTCTCATAGTTGAGCAAGTGTCACAGAGCGGGTACATGGCTTAGAGAGTCACGTGACTAGGTGAACTCTGGGAAAGTAGAATTAGATACCTAATCGGTTTGATTCAGCCGTCCTTCTGAGCTGACATGTTTTACATCTCAACGTCTCCATGCATGTTGGGTAAAAGAATTTATCGGAATTCGGGCCAATACATACAATATAGTAATCCGTAATGCACATATATTCACGTAACGGGATATCGTATGAATAATAATGAAACTCTGCATTTTGTCAGATATAAATTTTATTTCAGGCCTTTATTGCCTCTTTGAATTTTATTTCAGAATAGACATGACTTACAGATATGGTTTTGGAACATATTTAAATAACCTGATCTGTAATTCTGAAAATGTATACTGGAATCAGATTTTATGGGGCTAATAGGGGACGAAATAATTATATCTGAGAAAACTATGGTTTTTCAAAATATTGCCCCCCCTCTCTCCCTATTATATATATATATATATATATATATATATATATATTATGTGTGTGTGGGTTGCTGTGTGTGTGTGTGTGTGTGTGGTGCAGGCACGCGCGCGTCGTGTGTATTGTATAGTATATGGCTTATCACTAGCTCACTTATATCTCTAACATACACATACCGTATATAATATATATTATCTACAAACACACACAGCCAAATATGTTGTGTGTATGTATATATATACATATACACACATCACAGGCATATATATGTGGGTGTGTGCACCGCGGCGCATGTACGTGTATTGTAGTTTAATATATGGCTATCACTAGCTCACGTCTCTCTCTCTCACCTCTCTGTATATATTTATATATATTTATATATATTACTTACACACACAGCACACATACCCACACACACACACCACATATATTATATATATCAGTATATTATATTATATATATATATAATATATATATAGCTGTATATATATTATATATATTTTAATATTCAACACACACATACACCACACATACACACACACACACACACACACATATATATATTATATATATATATATATTAGTATATCGTGAAGAAAAATCGAGTATGACTGCTTCGAACTGTCTCATAGTCTTTCTGTTCTGTTCCACTAAACAACTTTTTGGTCGGCGAAACAACGACACCACGCAACAAGTGAGTCACCATCCATCTATTTTGACGCGTTGTTATCGAAGCTCGACTTTGGTTTGCCAATACCTTCGACTCTTTACGTTGTATCGCGCTAATTAACTTTAATTATATATAAATGTTGACGCTATTTACCGAAAGACCACTACTGGAAATGGCAACCACTGCGCAAGCCCTTCCTCTCTAAATAGAGGATGCAAGCACATGATATTTACACTTACCCCACTGTAGCGGGTTTGGCACAAGGCCCTATTAATGTGAGACCACATACAAGCGATGACTCGGGGTGGCAGATGCAAAAATGCATTGATCCCGTCGGCATTTCCCCTCAAGACTGCGCTCAGGCACTGGGCAATAAACGCAGCCTGTCCTTTAATCAAAGTGGGCAGGTGTTGCCTGGGGGATGGTCCCCGGATCAACGATATTAGCTTGCTTAAGGTCCAGGGACTAAAGCCACCGGGCCCGGTCGAAACTATTGTCAGATGAAGGTCAAGCCCACCAAAAATGACCCCTATTAATTACCGCATAGCTGGAGGGAGAATAGTGAAATCATACTTTCCAAACGGTTTTAGCGCTATTATGACTGCAAACAGTCTCGTTCGGGATTTGAAATCGGTAGCCGAGCCCCTTTCATTAAGAACAAGAATAAATCCATAGCCCTCAGCATAACAGGTATATTTGTTAAACATATCATAATTACACTAACCTGTCCGCCCAGCCGGTTGTAATACAAGGTCATTAAGCGAGTGTTTAATGGTATGGAAACCAATCTAAGGGAGAAGGAAATAACTATGAATTCAAAATCTATTAAACTCGCTAGTTTTTTCTTCTCCTAGATTGGTTTCCATACCAAGGTAAAGAGCTCAGTCTAATTACCTAGCGGAGGGAGAATAGTTGGTTCATCCTTTCCTAATGTTACTAGCGGTATGCAACAGCCTCGTCAGGATTTGACTCATGTCGCTAGTCATTTTTCTACAACAGATAGGTGGACAAGTACAAGTTTTTGCACAGGCCTCGGTGCTTTACTAAGTCAACATACCTCTATGAAAAAATAACTTATCTACCTAAATGATAGGATTTGGACACGAGGTCATAAGTTGGATCATCCAGTGGGATCGAATCTTGTTTTTTAGTAGTACAGATTTAACGAGAATAGCTGCTAACCATAGACTAACTGGCTAAGCCATAATTCATACAATACCTACACATAAATTTTCATGTCCTGGCCGGACCACTAATTTCATCCGGTGTGAGGCTCCAGTTCTGGGACTCTGGAATATGTGGAGTCATTCAGCTCTTACCAATTAAATCCCAGGTCGAACTTGATTGTTTTTCATCCAGGCCCTTCCTTGTACATAGCTAAGGACACGCACTGAAAGAAAGGAAGACTGCTTGTTGTTCAATTGTTTGTTAAATCATTGACCCGTGTTGGGTTATTTTAATGCAAAGCAGTTAAGATTATTGGTCCTCCAAATGTTGCGTTACACGAATGTATTCTATATCATTATTTTATGCGAGGGTATGCTTAGTTACATTTCAATGTTTTAAGAATCCCAATGTACCAAAAAGTTCACAATCATTTTAAGCAGGTAAAGCATTTCATATTTAATTGTGATATAAATTTTTAAAACAGCCAAAGTATTGGTAATGTTGACAATAATTTCAAATAGTTAAAAAAAATTCATACTTAGGTTCAAAAATCAATATTTGGACAAGCAATGTATTAATAATGTTCGCAATCATTTTAAACAGGTTAAGCATTTCATATTTACTTACAATATCAATGTTTTTAATAGGCAATGCATTAATAAAGTTCTCAATCATTTTATACAGGTAAACACTTTTTTATTTAGTTACAATATCTATATTTTAAGAGCCAATGTATTAAGAAAATTTAAGGTTACAAGTATCAATGTTTTAATAGCCAATGCATTAATAAAGTTCTCAATCATTTTATACAGGTAAACACTTCATATTTAGTTACAATACCAACATTTAAGAGCCAATGTATTAATGAAATTCACAATCATTTTAAACAGGTAAACACTCATATTTAGGTGTAACATCAATATTGTAAGTGCTAATGTATTAATGAAATTCATAATCATTTTAAACAGGTAAACACTTCATATTTAGGTGTAACATCAATATCTATCAGTCAATAAAGCTTATCAATGTTGTTTACAATCATCTTAAATATTATCTCAAACAGATCTATGTGGCCTATATATGGGATCCTAACAGGTACTTTCACTCCAGGTCAGAGTTGATCTGTGAATATCAGCAGCGAAGGGGTGACCACTTCAGAAATGGAGCTTCACTACCGGATGCAGTTAAGTGTCAAGCCAGGAGAACTTTTTGGTGTATCCACTAAAAAGTTATCCAGGGTTTGACACTTAGCTGGGTGGGTGGGTTAGCATTTTGCAAAACATGTAGCTAGTGTATTCCCGCGGCCCCACTCTCAGGGTTAGAATATTTTCATCTAGTGACGTTAATATTGTTGTAATTTACTGAACTTATCTTAAATTGACACTGGTCCGGAAGTATAAAGCGCCCAGTGAGAACGTAGCTTGCTAACCAGTAAGTTAATACCAGTTACTTGAAAGTACATCATTTTGTACAAATCATTTCTTTTTATCATATGGGTGCTAAAAGGCGGTGGCTGAGGGTCTACATGTCCTGGGAATGACGTTAAACTCTATCTGATGGTGAGGTTCCAGTTTTGGAGGTTTGGGGAATGTGGAGCACCCCTTCATCACCATTGCTCCCTGGTCCACTCTGACCGGTGTGGGTAGTACCTGTTGGGGTCCCATCTATGGTTAAATAGAAAAATGTATTTATAAAAAAATTGTATTATCCATTAGGAATTGATTTATTTAAAATTTTATCGGCATTAAATGACCCACTGAGGTTGATATGCCGTAAAAACAAAACAAACCAAAACAAACCAAAACAAATATTTGTATCAAGCTTTAATGGACACGGCGACCCGAGTTCAAATCCTGGATGAAGCTGTTTGCATTTCACATTCAGCTAATATATATGGGATGGTATGCATCCAACAATTCCCCTGAAAAATTAAAGTCGTCGGGTGGCCTATGTCGGTATCAGCCAATCAGCGAGGGAGTCTTCCCTTTTCACTAGCGCTAGACCAACGAGATTGTTTTTGCATCTGAAGTGGAGCGACACACCTACCATCAGCTTCTTACTTTACCGCACAGATCCTGTGCTACTCATACGCTGAGTATCGAACTAGGAACCTTGTGGTTTCTAGCCGAACGCTCTACCAACTGAGCTATAGTAAATAGTAGGTGAAACTGGACTTCTTTAACATTGGCCTTCACTTTGGTCCTACTTAGCTAGACGGGTGGTCTGAGTGGCCTCCTTCTATCATCCACTCGCCACATCAAGCCCTAACACCTATATGATTATCCAAACACTGGGGATTTGCCATAAGGGCAATATGTTGGGACAATCATGTAGGAACTAGGGATTGACGTGACCAGCAGATTGATCAAAGGGGGCCTCCCCCACCACCTGTAAGAACCAAACTAAGTAAGAAACCAAAGTGAAGTGTTGCACGTCATGGATTGCTCAGCCACCAGGATTCTGCCCTTAAGCATCACGGGTCGCCACTCATGGCCAACAGGTGGCTCCAATGGAGGGATTTCACCCTCTGTAGAGGTGCAGTCGATGTATTCTACAGCCTAGAAAACAGGGCGGATTTATATCAGTGGTTCCAACGTGTGGCTTACGCCCCCACATTGTACACACTTATTTCAATAAATTTATTGAAATATTTATATAGAAATTTCGGTACCATTATAGTATGTGGCCAGCCTTTTGAATGGGGCCTACGAAATCACGTCTTCTATAATATGTGGCCTACCATAAAAAAATCATATTATAAGGTTATAATAATAAATGCTAACCCTAACCCATAAGCCTAACACTATTTCAGAATTTAGAATATTTTAGAAAATTAATAGATCTCTGATTCATATAAATTATGGATAAATTCTTTTTTAATTATTCTTAATTACTGTTTACAGCTTATGACTGAATTGCATTTCTTGAAATTAAATATATGCGAAAAATAATTATTTTCAATAAATTGCTTACTACATATATTTATAAATATACTGTTAGTGAGGTAGGACACATTCAAACCGGGTTGGCCACATACTATAACATAATCAAAAAGGTAGGCCACATACATAACAAATCAAAAAGGTAGGCCACATACTATAACGGCACCAAATTTTCTCTATTATTTGTTTTTTTTCGTTTATTTTATTTTCTACTTTTAATAGATGTCTGTTTTACTTTTCATGACCAAAGAGATTGTTTTTGCGTCCAGGTGGTATGCCACACCTACCATCAGATCCTCACTTTACCGCACAGAGCTCCGTGCTACTCATACGCTGAGTTGACGAGGGTCGGTATCGATCCAAGAAATTGCGATTCTTAGTCAAGTGCCTACCGACTGAGCTAAAGCGACAGCTTCGGATGAATATTCTTAATACAAATAATTTCCACACTTAAATAATTACAATCAAACATTTAGAAATTAATCAGATTTCGGCATTAAATAACCCAAAAGGGTTTAAATGCCATTAAACAAATAAGCATAAAACAAACTGGAGATAGATAGATAGATAGAGCGAGATAGATAGATAGATAGTGTGTGTGTGTGTGAAGAGAGAGAGAGAGAGAGAGAGAGAGAGAGAGAGAGAGAGACCTTGTTCGATTCTGCTTACGTCAGCAGCACTTTTTTTAGTTTTAGTCTTCTGTATGTTCTTGTATGTATATAGCGATTGCCCACGCATTTTAAACTTTCGCCCACGTCTTCATAAAATAAATCACTCCACTTCGCCTCTTAACACCTGCGCCTCCTAACATTTGTATCTGTTTTTCTATTTCGTGGCTTTGGGTTCAATGTGGATCAACAACCTCATCAGAGGGTGTCAACATTCTCCGTACCAGTGAGTGCTAATGCAATTTCTTTGCATATCAAATATATGTATTAACCCTCCCATCTGCATGAGTAGGATGCGTCACAAGGTCATTTTTTAAAACGGTGTTAAACAGATTTTGATTCAGAGTTTTACTTCTCCTAGACTGATTGCCATACCAGTTTCAAAGAACACACTCTGTACCACTCTTTCTGTTGTATGCCCTTCATTACTTCTTTACTTCTTACTTGCTTCTATATCTTGGACATCTATTCTTCTGGCCGGCTTTGCTTCTTCTATCATCTTGACTTGGTATATCTTCTAACATCTTGCGTCTGGGTCTGGAATCTTCTAAGGTCTGGACTTTCTTGGGGACTTCGGGTCTGGTTTCTGTTAGGGATTTCTCCTTATCAGAAGCCTGTGTCATTGTTAGTTTTTAGGTAATAAACACAAGACTTCGATTTACTTTTGATCTTATTTATTGTTAATCCCCAAACCAGACGTCTGCGCAGACCTTACATCTACGAGCTCGGCTTCTAACTTCTAACTGACTAAACTTACTATCTTTAAACCGGAAGACAGGGTCTTCCATGCCTTCCGGTTCTCACGATTTATCCCCGGAAGGCAAGGTGAGAGTGAGGTCAAGCGCCGTCACTCATTCTCAAGGCCATCAGCTGCACTAATCGCCATTATGTTTCTACACTACCTTATATAAGTATTAGAGATTCCAATAATTATGTAACATTTCTGTCAGATGGTGTTAACATTCTCCGTGTCAGTGAGTGCTATCTAATTTCTCTGCCACATCCAATATATGTATTTACCCAACCCATCCACGCGAGTAGGCTGCAACACAAGGTGAATTTTTAAGCGGAATTTAACCGGTTTGGATTTAGATTTTTCCTTCTCCTAGACTGGTTGTCATACCATGTTTAACGAACCAAGTCTGTCCTACTATTTACCAATAGCTGGTGGGGAGAATAGTTGGATGCATACCTTTTCCAAGGGTATTAGAAGTATTTTAGATGGAAACAGCCTTGTTGGGGCTTTGAACTCGGTTCAGTGTGACCATTTTCAATGACGATAACCATTACACCACGAACATATCGACATTGAATACTTCGGTCATGTCCTTCATTTCATGAGCTCAGAATAATACTTAGCACAGTACAGATTAAACATCGACACAGAGTACAGGCTTTTCAGTTTAAATGTTAAAATACACCGACTGCACCTCTACAGAGGGGTAAAATCCCTCCATTGGAGCCACCTGTTGGTCATGGGTGACGACCCGTGATGCTTAAGGACAGAATCCTGGTGGCTGAGCAATCCATGACGTGCAACACTTCACTTTGGTTCTTACTTAGGTTAAACAGGTGGTCGGGGGAGGCCCCCTTTGATCAATCTGCTGGTAGCATAGTTTATTGGAAACACCCTGTAGGAATTCTGCGGATCCAGTTTGTACATATCACGAAGCGGAAAACTACTGGTCAGTTGAAATCTCGCACGTCACGTGATTTTGACTTAGATCAGTTGCAGCCGGGTCCTGCTTGGGCTGGATCCAACTCCGCGCGATGTGTTAGGAAAGGCAAATAAAAGCTTTGAAAAGAAACGGACCTCGTCGATTAATTAAGAATGCTTTAGTTAGAAAACGAAGACACGAGAGAGAGGACTAAAAGCAAGAACTTAGAAGGTCACAAATGGCCGGAAAGAAGACTAGAACATGGCGAATAGAAAGGAGACTAGAGATTACAAATGACCGAGGAAAGAAAGTAACAACTAAAAAGTTACGTATCTATCTAAATATCTCTCCGTCTACCCCTCCTCCTCTCTTTTCTCTCTTCTCTCTCTCTCTCTCTCTCTCTCTCTCTCTCTCTCTCTCTCTCTCTCTCTCTCTCTCTGACACAAAAGAACCCTTGTATATATGCCAACGAGGGTATATGGCATTGTAACATAAAGCTATCCTTTCATGGTTTTTGTATTAAGTCATGATACCAAAAAAAGCCGCAAGTTACATAGACATACTTATCTGATTTGATGATCTCATCTCTAATGGACATCTGAGTATCTGTACTGTTGTTAGGCTAGCATTCTCTCTGTTCTTCGGGGCTGGAACAATTTGTTTCTTGGGATGTCTTGTCTCGTGTCATTGCTTAGTTTTTAATTAACGAACACAAGACTAGATTTTTTTTTCTTCAGAGATCTTTTATTTAACTTTATAAATCCAAGACAAACGAGCGGAGATTTTAGCCTCGAACGAACGGACAGCCAATGCTATCCGTCTCGTCTTGTCAACCAGCCTTGAACGGACAGACCGCCAATGCTATCCGTCTCGTCTTGTCAACCAGCCTCGAACTGAATAGACCACCAATGCTATCCGTCTTGACTTATCAACCAGCCTTGAACGGACAGACCGCCAATGCTATCTGTCTCGTCTTGCCAACCAGTTCGAACAGACAGACTGCCAGTGCTATCCGTCTCGTCTTGTCAACCAGCCTCAAACGAACGGACAGCCAATGCTATCCATCTTGTCTTGTCAACCAGCCTCAAACGGACAGACCGCCAATGCTATTCGTCTCGTCTTGTCAACCTGCCTCGAACGAACAACCCGCCAATGCTATCCGTCTCGTCTTGTCAACCAGCCTCGAACTGATAGACCACCAATGCTATCCGTCTTGACTTATCAACCAGCCTTGAACCGGACAGACCGCCAATGCTATCCGTCTCGTCTTGTCAACCAGCCTCGAACGGACAAACGCCAATGATATACGTCTCGTCTTGTCAACCAGCCTCGAACGACAGACCGCCAATGATATCGTCTCGTCTTGTCAACCAGCCTTGACGGACAGACCGCCAATGCTATCCGTCTCGTCTTGTCAACCAGCCTCGAACGGACAAACCGCCAATGATATACGTCTCGTCTTGTCAACCAGCCTCGAACGGACAGACCGCCAATGATATACGTCTCGGGTTCGGTTCGAAGTTCTGCGAAATCTCCCAATTACGACAAGAAGGGTCTAGAGTTCCAAGAGGAGGTTCGAAAAGTTCGAAAAGTTTCTTGAGTTTGATAAGAAACACCGGAAAACGACCGGGCATATCGACCGAAACGTTATGTATATAACAATAAAGATGAGGATAACAGTCCGAAAAATGTAAATAATTCAAATCATCAAGCCTCATCTAAAAAAAAAAAAATCAGAAAAATGCATTTTCCTATTCTTCTCTGCCACGCTTAATCTGGAAGGATTCGACTGGCATGTCTATCAGCTCCGTCGTTACAGCACTCTTTTCTCCACGGCTTTAAAACAGATCCTCTTGATGGTCCTTTTGAATTTGGTTAAAAATAAAATCATATGGATCAAGATCAAGTGAATATAGAGGTTGTTCTCGTCCAGAAACTGCCGGATGCTAAGGACGCATATATCTGAAAAGTAACCGGGCCGGGTATATTGTGTGGTAATCTTCCTAACACTAGTCCTTTTTCATGTGAATCTGACTTGCGATCATTGGAACAGTCAACCGACGGTCGCTACTCATCACCTGCCTTACCCGCTCAACAGTGACAATCTTTGCTTGTTGGAAGGCCTCCCAGATTCATCTTGGAAGTTGTGTCTGTACATTGATGTCAAATGGGAATAAAAGTAAAGTAAAAGTAAAGTCGTCGGGGTGGCCTAAAGTCGGTATTAGCGAGGGAGTCTATCCCCTTTTTACTAGCGCTAGATCAAGGAGATTGTTTTTCCATCTGAAATGGAGCGCCACATCTACCATCAGCTCCCCACTTTACCGCACAGATCCCTGTGCTACTCATACGCTGAGTTGGCGAGGGCCGATATCGAACTATGAACCTTGTGGTTTCTAGCCAAACGTTCTACCGACTGAGCTAAATGGGAATAAATACTAATAATTATATTAAGCTTTAATAAAAGCGTCCTTCATTTTTAACTCTTTACCTACGAAATTTCCCCCGCGGCTGTACCAAATTTTCTTGGTATTTTTACCTGTATAATGGGATATTTCCCAGACAAAACAAAAGGGGTGTTCACGTAATGATTTTTCAGTGTAAACAAGTGACACGCGAGAGAGTCGCAGCCAACGGCTCCTGGTAGGATCACAGTGGTGGTGGTGGTGGGGGGAGCTTAAAATATACAAAAAGTTAATAATAACCATGCTCCAATCTGTATTTAATATGGTTAAGTACTGCTGGTTTGACTAATCGGCATCATCTCACAATCTCACTGTACCACTTGGACCCTGACGAGGCGCCTTGAGAATAAGCTAGATGGGACCTGCACAAGAATGTTGCGTGCGGTCTTGACCAAGTCGTGGAAACAGCACCCCACAAGGAAGTAGCTGTATGGCCACCTGCACCCCCCCCCATCTCACAAATCACCCGAGTGAGACGGACAAGGCATGCTGGACACTGCTGGAAGAGCAAGGACGAACCCATAAGCGACGTCCTCATGAGGAAGCCAACACATGGACATGCTAATATGGGCCGCCCACCAAGGACCTACATTGACCAACTCAGTGAGGATTCTGGATGCTGCGCAGAGGACCTCCCTGGGACAATGAATGATAGAGAAGGTTGGTGAGAGATTGTCATGGGTATCCGTGTTGATTGCGCGACATGATGATGATGAAGATATAAGTATGTAGTTGTTTAGATTGTGTCGTGCCGTTCCTGTATCCATCCACGGTTAGTTCCTCCGATCATGTTGGCTTTGGGGAAAAATACTTATTTAGCAAAGAAAATTCTTAGATACCGGTCATATTACCAATTATAAACTTGTTTCCACCGATATTAATCGGCTTCATCACAGACTGCGAATCTTACGGAAATAAGATTCGTTTATATATTATATAAACGACATATGAATTTATAACGGTTAATATGATCGGTATTTAAGCCTTTTCTTTGACCAGCTCTGTGAAGATACTGGATGCTGCGCAGAGGACCTCCCTGGGACAATGAATGATAGAGAAGGTTGGCGAGAGATTGTCATGGATATCAATGCTGATTGCGCGACATGATGATGATGACTACTTGTAAGAACAATACAATAAACACGGATTCTAACGATACTATTCTATGACAAACGCGACTGAAGACTATTGGAGATCAGGTTACAGTAGTACCCTGTAGTACCCCGTGAAGATTTCAGTACTAAATGTCTTTATTAATAACCTTAAAACCCATATATCATCATGATCATCAAGTTATGTTGGCTCACGGATTCCCATGACTTTCTCTCGCCACCCAACCCTATGGATCATCGATCCCAGCAAGTCCTCAAAATGGCATCCAGTGTCCGTTTACATACTATTTTTCTTATTACTTATGTCTTCAATATTCTCTAATCTTCGTTGCTGGTCGTGTTTAGATCCCTGGATTTTGTCTTCGTTGGGTCGTATCGAGTGTTGTATATCTTCGTTTCCATCTTATTTCTTAATTATAAACACGAAGACTCTATTCTTTTGGTGTACACAAATCTTTATTTCCCGATACCAAAATACTTTTACTTGTTTGTTTGTAATACCTTTTATACTTACGCCCTCTTTTATCTGTACCCCTTCTTGTCTTTGGATAAAACCTAGGCTTCAGATGTTACACACTCTATTTATCAATTTGCTATATACCATGTTATGGGTGTCACGGCCTACTAATATATACGGCCTCACATGTTACATAAGCACGCAGAATTCTAACAGGCCGATTTGTTTTATTGTCAATTTATGTCCGGTTTGAAAAATCTTAAAGCACAAACATTTGGCAGATTGACCCGTAAGTTCTCATTGAGAAATACTGTTTCTCTGTAGTATAATCACTATTATTGTCTACAATGACCAGTTAATACATTTCACATTGAAAAGGTTTTATTTTTTTCTGATATAACCTGAAATCATAGAAAAATTATTGGTGTATTTGTTTTCTATAACTGCATAATTTTTTAAAACTATTTTTAAAAAGATAAGTTTGTATACTTCTAACATTATTTTTTGAAACAGACATAAATTGGTTACAAAACGAATCGGTCAGTTAGAATTCTCTCTGTTTAGGTGACATATGGGGGCGTATATATTAGTGGGCCCTGTGGGTATATATTATGGGGAGTGTTTTTCTATTATTAAGATTGTGAGATATGAGAGCATCCGTGGTTATGTCCACACTTACATGTCTTCATTTTCCTTACTTATCTTTCGAGGAGACATGCGTGGTTTTGTTTCCCGCATATCTAAGTCTTTTTATACTTGAGTTGCTGGCTGGTACCTTACGGATGGATTTTTTTAAGTCTGGTTCTGCAATCTGTTATGTTACTATCTTCCTGTATTCTTCTAATTTCTGTTGAATAGTCTGGTTCTCAAGATGCTGGTCTAATTTCGCCAAGACCGCCACTAGCTCACAGAGACAACCAAGGCATATATTTTGTGTGATCACATTTTTTATTCAGAACCAGAACTTTCTCAACCTTGGGTTCTTCAATCTCAGGCTTAGAGTGATGCGAAGCTGATGCTTACATCACGACGTCTCCCGCTTAACTAACTAAGTTAAGCTCTGGACTTTCTTTCCCATAGTCTGTGTAACCGGAAAGAAGGTCGCTCAAAGGATATTTCATGTCTATCATTTAACCCTACAGATTTTGAATTTCACCGTCCAAAAAACGACGGTGATTATCAACATACAACACATCCACGTGAAGGGGCGATTCTGTTTGGACGTTTGGTTTCGTCAAGACCACCACTAGT
The DNA here is from genome assembly GCA_023376005.1 of Doryteuthis pealeii. Lineage (NCBI taxonomy): Eukaryota > Metazoa > Mollusca > Cephalopoda > Myopsida > Loliginidae > Doryteuthis > Doryteuthis pealeii. The sequence goes on along the minus strand of CM042157.1, from coordinate 59,774,888 downwards.
TCACATAGACAACCAAGGCATATATTTTGTGTGATCACATTTTTATTCAGAACTAGAACTTTCTCAACCTATAATCCCTCAATCTCATGCGTAGAGTGAAGCGAAGCTGAAGCTTACATCATACAGTCTCCCACTTATCTAAGCTGAGCCTTCTTTCACACAGTCTAGTCTGGACTCTTTACGGTATATGTGGGTTTGACCTCTTATATCCCATATATCTTATTATAATGGAGATTGTGTGCTTTTCTGTCTGTAACCGAAACTATATTACTACTCATATCACTATTCCCTTAGTTATTGACATCACATTTTCCATGATTGTACTTTTATTTAAACCTCAATTATTAATAAAATTGTTTGACATTATTAATACTGTTAACTATGTCTACATACTGACAACATGCAATTATATTTATATATACAACAAAATAGCAGTTTACAGTGTGAACGGAAAGGCTAATTTGCATATTGATATTAAAAATGTGATTTTATTAAATATGTGCTTAGTATTATTGATTTCTAACTGTTTGGTTTTATTTTAATGAATATAATCAAAAATCTCTTCAATGAATCTTAAATGAAATCCATTAACAAGAAAAAGTAACTGTCATTTTATTCTTTACTTCCTCTTTTAACTAAATACTTAAATTAGAAAAAATAACAATGAAAGACGAGAATGATGGAAGAGTAAGTTTCAGTTGTTCCATTTTTTATTATACTCCCTCTGTTTCAAATCTTTTTATCGGTATTCTTATTTAGCCTTTCTAATTTAATATAATATTTTATTACATTAAACTTAAATACTTGCACCCGGAGGGTGCATATATTTGCTAGTCTAGTTAATATAGAGAAAACCAAGGCATGTATTTTAGTGATCACATTTTTCTTCAGAACCAGAACTTTCGCAACCTATTTATTTTACTCACTTGTTTTTCGAGGATAAGTCTTTTATTACTTGAGTCAATAGTACTGATTATGAGACTGACGCGCTGCTTACTGCGCTACCGAGGCGTTCGGCTAGAGACCACAAGGTTCCTAGTTCGATACCGGTCCTCGCCAACTCAGCGTATGAGTAGCACAGGGATCTGTACGGTAAAGTAAGGAGCTGGTGGTAGGTGTGGCGCTCCACCTCAGACGCCAAAAACAATCTCCTTGGTCTAGCGCTAGTGAAAAGGGGGTAGACTCCCTCACTGACTGGCTGATACCGACTTTAGGCCGCCCCGACGACTTTACTTACTTTACTTATTACTTGAGTAGCTGGCTGGTACCTTATGGCTAGATTTCTTATCTTCTTATAGCTAGGAAATTTCTTAAAACCTCTGTTTTTGGTCTGGTTCTGTTATCTGTTATCTGTTGCTATTTTCCTTTCTTCTTCTAATTTCTGTTGAATAGTCTGGTTCTCAAGATGCTGGTCTGATTTCGCCAAGGTCATCACCAGTTCCCAAAGAGACAACCAAGGCTTGTATTTCGTGATTACATTTTCATTTAGAACCAACACTTTCTTAACCGCGGGCGGAGTGAAGCGGAGCCGATCCTTACATTTCAGTGCCTCCCGCTTAACTATTTAAGCTAACTTAAACCTTCCGTTTTCACAGTCTTTGTAACCGGAAAGAGGTGGGTCAACTCGAGGTAACGGAACGTCAATCATCTAACCCCACATATTCTGAATTCAATAACGCCTGGATCAAAACCTACACTAACCGTCTCTATAGTAAGCAAGTAAAGTCGTCGGTGCAGCCTAATGTCGGTATCAGTCAGACAGCGAGGGAGTCTATCCCCTTTTCACTAGCGCAAGACCAAGGAGATTATTTTAGCATCTAGGTGGAGCGCCACAACTACCATCAGCTCCTCATTTTACCGCACAGATCCTTGTCCTACACATACGCTGAGTTGGCGAGGTTCGGTATCGAACCAGGAACCTTGTGATTCCTAGTCGAATCGACAGAACCCACAAATATATAACACATTCTTATCTGCTAAGATTTGTCCATCTTCTATCTTCTCTTGCTGGGTTTCTTCTGTATCGGGTTGTATCGGATCTTGTATTATTCCGCATCCATCCTAATTCTGGTTAATCAAATCAGAAATACGGAGACTTATTCTTTTGGTATACACATATCTTTATTTCTTGATATATAATTTTGCTTGTTTGTTTGTAAGACCTTTTTCAATGATTTTTATTCGTGTCCTCTTGTGCACCTTTTACTGTGCCTATATATAGATTTACATCTTATTATAATGGAGATTGTGGGTTTGTCTGTCTGTAACCGAAACTATATTGCTATACAAGTCACAGTTGTCTTTGTTATTTACATCACATTCTCCATGATTTTATTTTTATTTAAACCTCAATTATTAATAAAATTGTTTTACATTACTTACACTGTTGACCATATCTACATACTAATAACATGCAATTGTATTTATATATACAACAAAATAGAGGTTTACAGTATGAATTGGAAGGCTAATTTGCATATTGATCTTAAAAATTTGATTTTAATAAATATATGCTTAGTATTATTGATTTATAATTGTTTGGTTTTATCTTATTGAATATGAGCAAAAATCTCTTCAATAAATCTAAAAGAAATCCCTTAACAAGAAGAAATAACTGTAATATTATTATTTACTTCCTATTTTAACTAAACAGTTAAATTAGGAAAATTTACCAATTAAAGACGGGAGTAATGGAAATGATGGAAGAGTTAGTTTCAAAGTTGTTCTATTTTTCAATCATACCCCCTCTGTTCAAAATCTTTTTATCTACATTCTTATTCAGTTTCATTAGCCTTTCTAATTTAATATGATATTTTATTATAAAATTTAACTAAAATACTTGCACCCGGAGGGTGCATATATTTGCTAGTTTTTGTAATAATATTTTTTTAAATATGAGTAACAGTCAGTTTTACATGAAGTATTATTTATAATTTATTAAGGTTAACATTAATAAAATATTTGCTTACAGTCAAGTTGTGTTGAAAGCACCCGTACCCTCTAGATCACCGAATTTTAGCCGCAATGAGCCTGTTTAACACTTTATATATATATATATATATATATATATATATATATATATATATATATACCTCAGCAAAATCAATCTCCCTGGTCTAGTACTAGCGAAAAGTGGACAAACTCCCTCGCTGTCCGGATGATACCGAAATTCATCAAATTATTACTTACTTATATCTATGATGAACATATATTAGTTTGTGTATAAATATCTAATTACCCCCCCCCCACATATATATATATATATATATATATTGTGTGTGTGTATGTATGTATGTATGTATATATTTGATGAAATGCCTAAATTTCTAATATAACTTAATAACTAAAAGAAAATGTTGAAAAAAATATGATATGCTTACAATTAACGACCGTTGGAAATGAAGCATCAGAACAAAATTTCAATTTCGGGAAATCCTATCCCCTTCAACCGGTGATAACAATGAAATTATATATATATATATATATATATATATATATATATATATATATATGTATAAGGTAGGTAGAAGGTTGGTGAACAAGAAAAGATTTTCTTTGGGAGAATATGTGCTTAATTGAAGTCGTACCTAATTTTGAAAATTAATTAATCAATAATTAATGAATTAGGCGGGCATACCTATTCAAATGTAAGGCTAAACAAATCGAGAAAAATCAATCTCTGTATGTACATTTCGGCCTATTACAGATATTGATTTTTCTCGATCTGTTTAGCCTTACATTTGAATAGGTATGCCCGCCTAATTCATTAATTATTAATCAATTAATTTTCAAAATAAGGTACGACTTCAATTAAGCACATATTCTCCCAAAAATTGTCGGCTAAAAAAGCCATATCAAAATACATTGTTTGTTTGTTTACTTCTCATATATATATATATATATATATATATATATATATATATACTGAGAGATAAGAAGACAAAGTCATACACACACACACACACGTAAAGAATAGAAAATAAAGATATAATATCAATACTTTGACTCTAATTCGATTTATTTTCTTAAAGGTTTACTTCTTTTTCTCCAGTTAAAACCTTTCCCGTCCACTTCTTCCCTCACCAAAAAAAATAAAGGAATAAAAAAATTAAAAGAATAAAAAAAAATGTCTTCCTCTTTCACAATTCTTCTGCTCTGTATCACGTTGTAGCAGCAGCAGCAGCGAGCCATCAGTGACACAAATAATCAATGGAATATCGATCTACTCACTCTGCCGCAAAGGCCCATTCACAAGTCGGTTTTTCTTCTTTTTTTCCTTCTCTTCTGCAGTTACTACTACGGAACGAAAATACGTTTACGCACCGCCTACAATTCAGAATTGTATTTGTAGGTTTCTCATCTAACTCACATGCATCTTTGTGAGATATGGTTTCTCAGATATTTTACTACCGAGAAGAACCGGGTTTAGACCGTGGGAGACCCGGGGCACTCCTGGTTAGGACGCCCCCTTAAGTAGCCAAAAGATAGAAATTAAATTACGTACAGGATAATTAGAGAAAATATTGAAGTAAAATTAGTTTCTTAATAAAAGAAAAAAATATATCAGTTAGGTTCCGAAAAAATAAGTTTGATTTTATTTTTCTCAATTATCAAGGGTCGGTTTAGCTCAGTCGGTATAGTAATCGGCTGGGAACAACAAGGTTCCTGGTTCGATACCGGCCCTCGCCAACTCAGCGTATGAGTAGCACAGGGGACTGTGTGGTAAAGTGAGGAGCTGGCGGTAAGTGTGGCGCTTCGTCTCAGACGCTAAAAAACAATCTCCTTGGTCTAGCGCTAATGAAAAAGGGATAGACTCCCTCGCTGTATGGCTGATACCGAATCTAGGCTTCCCCGACGACTTATATAGATTGTAAAAAAACAAAACGAAAACATAAAAAATATTTTTATTATTTGGCAAGTTGGTGGGTTTTTATGACATATCAACACTTGTTGGGTTATTTTATGCCGAAGACGTTTTGTTTCATTCATTCTTGTTGGGTATTCCATTTTTTAAGCTCAATTTTTTACACACATTTTTAAACCATATTTGACGAATTGATGGGACCCTAACAAGCACTAACACTCCGGGTCAGAGTGGACCTGGGAGTAATGGCGATGAAGAGGTACAACACAGTCCCCAGAGCTTCAGAATTTGAACTTCCCCACTTGATACAGTTTAATATCGTACCCAGGAAAACTAAGACCGTCAGCCACCGCCTTCTAGCACGTATATGATAAAAAGGGTTGGGTATTTATCATAAGGGTAATACAGTCGGGACCATCATATAGGTGCCAATGAATGAGAGAATCTATATTACATTTATAAATTTCAAAACATCTCTAAAATGAAAAATAAAAAAGTAAACAAGTTGAACTTGATTACAACACGAATCGGTCTGTTAGAATTCTGCCTGTTTACGTGACATATGGGGCCGTATATATTAGTGGGCCGTGTGGGTATATATTATGGGGGGTGTTTTTCTATTATTAAGATTATGAGATATGAGAGCATCCGTGGTTATGTCCACACATCTAAATCTTCATTTTACTTACTTGTCTTTCGAGGAGACATGCGTGGTTTTGTTTCCCGCATATCTTAAGTATTTTCATACTTGAGTAGTTGGCTGGTACTTTATGGATGGATTTTCTTAGAAAATAAGCTAAAGATTAAAAAAGAAAAAAAAGGATGAATATTTTTAAACCTTACTCTCAGGCCTACTCTGACCCGGAGCGGTAGTACCTGTTATGTAATGGAGGTTTAGAAAATGTGTTAAAAAGAAAAATTGAGTTTGAAAAAGAACTTTTATTGCCCATTAGTCATGAGAGGAACAATGCATCTTCGGCATAGAATAACCTAACATGGGTTGACATGTCGTAAAATTCAACAAACCAAAGATTAATATTACTACCTAAATACGTGAACTGGTCTATTAATTTACTATTATTATTAATTATTATTACTAGCAAATATATGCACCCTCCGGGTGCAAGTATTTAAGTTTTAATGTAATGAAATATCGTATTAAATTAGAAAGTCTAATAAAAATGCAGATAAAAAGATTTGAAACAGAGTGGGGTTATAATAGAAAAATAGAAATGAAACTTACTCTTCCATCACTGCCGTCTTTCATTGCTGAATTTTACTTATTTAACTATTTAGTTAAATTAGGAAATAAAGAATAAAATTACACTTATTTTTTCTTGTTAATGGATTTCATTTAAGATTCATTGGAGAGATTTTTGCTTATATTCATTAAAATAAAACCAAACAGTTAGAAATCAATAATACTAAGCACATATTTAATAAAATCACATTTTTAATATAAATATGCAAATTAGCCTTCCCGTTCACACTGCAAACCGCTATTTTTTGTATATATAAACACAATAGCATGTTATTAGTATATAGATATGGACAACAGTGGCTTCGGCCTCTGGACCATTGATATAATTAACGGCGTCGATCCCAGGGGGCCATCCCCCCAGGCAACACCTGCCCCCTCGATTTAAAGGGGCAGGGCTGGGTTTATTGCCCAGCGCCTGAGGCGCCCCTCTTGAGGTGGAATGCCGACGGGATCGACGCAATTTTTCACCTGCCACTCCATGTGCTTCGGCTTGTGGGTGGTCCCACGTTAATAGGGACTTTGTGCCTGACCCGTACAAGTGGGGTACGCGGTAAATACTGTATGTAGATATGGACAACACTAATAAAAAGGTGAAGCAATTTTATTAATAATTGAGGTTTAAATATAAATAAAATTATGAAGAATGTGATGTAAATAACTATGTTAATTGTGACTCGATTAGTAATATAGTTTCGGTTACAGACAGAAAACACACAATCTCCATTATAATAAGATTATTATTATTACTATTATTATTATTACTATTATTATTAATTTTTTTTTTTTACTCCTTTTGAGTTTTCACATCAGTATTAGCTGATGGTCTTTCAATAGAGTCTGAGTGACAGCAAGTCTTCTCAGGCCTCCAGGACTCTTCTGAGTATTCTGGCAGATTGCAGCAGTGCAGTGTTCTGAATGGTTTCAAACCTTCCTCTGATATCCAAACTTTCCAAACCCTTTTCTAATCCTTTTGGGACTGTTCCAAGTGCACCAACTACAATTGGTATCACTTTCACTTTCATATTCCATAACTTTTTCAGTTCTCTATCATTATTACTATTATTATTAATTTATTAATTTATCTATTAAATATTAATTTACTGCTAACATTATAATCCAATATTATTGGCATTTCAGTCTCGGAAGACTATAATATAATGTAACAGCACCTCCTGTGACTGTGAAGTACAATGATTGAAAAACATTCTCGACCACAGATGTCGCATATGAAGGTTGTCCCTGAAGATGTTGATGTGCCGGTGCTTTGTTGCCGCTGCTTTCTTCTGAACCTCTCAACCTCATGGTGTTGCGTCAGGGTGACTTCTGACATGAACTGTCCTCTACGGAGAGCCTACCGCCACCGAGGGCGGTCCCAGGCTCTTATATATATATGTGGAAAGAGGATTGAAATGAATCCGACAGAATGTGGTGGAGAAGTGAGGAACACAAGAACAAAACTCAGACAAAAGTATGTAGGATATATTTCGCTAGAGCGTTGAGCTCGGTATCATCAGTCGTTTTAATGAATTATCAGGTTATCATACAAGTTATATGATAACCTGATAACTCATTAAAACGACTGATGATGCCGAGCTCAACGCTCTAGCGAAATATATCCTACACACGTTTGTCTGAGTTTTGTTCTTGTGTTCCTCACTTCTCCACACACACACACACACACACACACACATATATAATATATATATATATATATATATATATATATATATATAGGTGTGTCATAAAAGTATCGAGATTGAAGCTGTATTTACCGAGATAGAAATGAACAATGAATGGAACGTTAATTTTTTCAGAATACAATGTGTGTCAAAAAGTACAAAAAATATCGATACTTCTCTGACACACCTTGTATATATTGATAGATAGATAATTAGATAGATGGATAGATTGATAGATAACAAAAGAACATTCTATCATCAAGTTGTCAGAGAAAGCGTGAAGACAAACAAATACCCGGATGCAAAGAAACAAAGATTTTCGGAGTAAGAATGGAAAAGGAACGAACATGACAGAAAAGTCGAATATATAAATAACATGAAAAAAGAATCGCAGAAGGTCTCCAAGCCGATATACACCTAGACTCGCTCAGAGCAACAGTAAATGAAGTGCCAAACCGGAAAACACCATGTCATGATGGTATACATGGATTTCTGGTTTTAACTCTTTGTCTACTTTAAACCGCTCTCAGCGGTTCCCCTACCACTGCAATTCCTACCGTGGGCAGTGGCAGCGGCTCTCGCACGTGTCACTTGTTCACATTGAAAAATCACCCCGTGAACACTTCTGCCATCTTTTGGTTTGTCTGAAGTGAATAAAAAGTGAACTTTGAAATATCCCATCATACAGGTAAAAGGCACCAAGAAAATTTGGTACAGCCGTTGGGGAAATTTGGCGGGCAAAGAGTTAAATATTCATGTCCATCCACGACATATTATCTCAGCATTTGAATAAATGCCTACAAGAAGCAAACATAGACACAAATGGATGACAAAGGGAAAAATACTTTGATCCAGAACGGCCCACCAAAAAACCATCCCCAGCAACTATAGACCAATAATATGCCTACCTATGACGTGGAAATCTTAACTGCACAGATATACAGAGTATATTACAAGATGTTTATTTCCTTGACAATATTTTGGAACAAATCTCATATTTGATGAAAATTAACGTCTCATTGGTTGTTCAGTTCTCTCATGGTAAAGAGAGCTTCAGTATCGATACTTTTTGAACAGACCTGATATTTTGAAGAAAATTAACGTTTCCTTCGTTGCTTATTGCCTTAGTAAATACAGTTTCAATCAATACTTTTTGAACACAAAAAAAGTTAAAATTTCATTCATTGTTCATTTCTGCTTTTGCAAATACGGCTTATTCTATGTTAAATACTATCTTGGTAAATACAGCTTCGATTGCAATACTTTTAAAACATATTTCGCATTTTTAAGAAAATTAATGTTTCTTTCGTAGTTCATTTTTGCCTTCGTAAATACAGCTTCAGTCTCAATACTCCTTGAACATACCTCGTATTTTGATGAAAATTGATGTTTAAATCATTATTCATTTTTGCCTTCGTAAATACAACTTCACTCTCGATACTTTTTGAACACACCTCTTATTTTGAAGAAAATTAGCATTTAATTCATTATTCATTTCTGTCTTAGTAAATACAACTTCAATCTCGATACTTTTAGAACATACCTCATATTTGATGAAAATTAGCATTTAATTCATTATTCATTTCTGTCTTAGTAAATTCAACTTCAATCTCGATACTTTTTGAACATACTCCATATTTTGAAGAAAATTAGCATTTAATTCATTATTCATTTCTGTCTTAGTAAATTCAACTTCAATCTCGATACTTTTTGAACATACTCCATATTTTGAAGAAAATTAGCATTTAATTCATTATTCATTTCAATTTCATTCTCTTTCCTGTTGGATTAAACAAATGTGTATAAAAGACATTTTTTATTATTAAAAATTAAAAACGATTTCCTATTATTAATTCAGATTCTGTTTTAATAAAGTTTTGAACATTATTAATATATTCAACATTTTTCAATCCATCATATTTTTTTGTTGACCCGATACACAAATCTAAACATGATGCCTGCTTTATTAGTGAAAGCACGTAAAGTGTATGTGATTCCATCTGCAGCCAGTTGCACACGTTGCTGCGACTGCTGTAATGACGCCCCCACTTTCTGTTTTCATTCACTGCTAAGTAATGGTAACAGAACGGAACGGACGAACGAAGAAGATTAAGAGAACAGTATAAAAACAACATTTAGGTTTAGAGAGTATACAATGAGAAAATAATAACAAAAACATTTTCATTTTTCCAGACCCTTAATTTCCCCCCCCACACACACATACACACACGAACACATACAAATATATGGAGTAAGGTTTATATATATATATATTATATATATATATATATATATATATATATATACTTTGGTGCGGTACCAAGTTTCTTGGTACAAGGTGATTCTAGGTGGGTCCTAATTCTCTACCAGTAGTTTGTTGTAGAGTTCAGGTTCCGTATGAGAGCTCAATGTTTAATTATTGTAAACAGAGCAAAGTTATTTGGGAATAAAAAGGCCTTAAATACCATGGGTATCGTGGTTATGGACCATTTCCACTCGCGAGTATGCCTGTCTAAATAAAATATATCAGTGGTCTGAAGAAGCTCGTGAGCATACTCGCGAGTGGAAATGGTCCATAACCACGATACCCATGGTATTTAAGGCCTTTTTATTCCCATATATATATATATATATATATATATATATATATATATATATATATATATATGTCTAACTCTCCCGACTCATCTGATGAGTCGGGAGAGTTAGAGACTTTGTCTAAGCTCCCTGAAATAGACTATAAAGCTAAATCTCTAAGTCTTTTGTTATTTCTTTACTTATATATTTGCTCTGTGACTCTAACATTAAGAGCACACATTGAGCTCTCAAACTGCGACAGGTTTTTTAAAAAATAAAACACTTGTGTCGTAAGGAAGATTTCTTCTATGGACATTTGGATTATATATATATATATATATATATATATATATATATATATATATGTGTGTGTGTGTGTGTGTGTGTGTGTTGTGTATTTGGGCAGCATTTTTTCATTTATGCATGTTGAATTAAACAAAAGACACATCTCCTGTTTAACAATTTTATTTTTGATCTTTTCGAGTTTTCTGGCCAACTTTTTAATATTTGGGTGGAATTCGTGAATTAGTCCACGAAAGTTCAGGTCTATACATAAAACAATACAAACATCCTTAAACAAAATTAATTTCCAATACAGTACACACATTTTAAAATGCCAATAGCACCTATCCCATCAATTCCTCTTCTTCCAGTCTCCGCATTAATATAATTAAAAAAAAAAATCACCCCTGATGATTGCACTTCGAAGTGCCGAAAGTACTCGGGACCTGAACTTTGGTGGACTAATCCACATTGTTCATTTTCCATTTATCCTTACCACATTCTGTCGGATTTACTCCAACCCTCCTATCTTCATATATATATATATATATATATATATATATGAAGGAAGGGTGGATGGGTTTAGGATCCGACGATATGCTGTAGATAGAAGGAAAGTGGTCAAGAAATGAACAACTCAAAAACAAGTCACAGGGTGAAACGGTTTCGTCTGTGTTCACAGACGGCATCAGTCATTGTGATGACTGATGCCGTCTGTGAACACAGACGAAACCGTTTCACCCTGTGACTTGTTTTGAGTTGTTCATTCTTGACCACTTTCTTTCTATCTACAGCATATATATATATATATATATATATATATTATATATATATATATATGTGTGTGTGTGTGTGTGTGTGTGTGTGTGTGCGAAAATCATATCAAACCTTTATATTTAACTAACGCAAATCAAAGAAAGAGTTGAAAAGTCAATTGTACTTAAAATCAAATTAAATCAAAAATTAGAAAATTAAGTGACCTTACTATGTACTGTTATTAAATATATATATATATATATATATATATATATATATATATATATATATATATATATATAATATATATATAACCTCCTGAAATATGTAAGTCAAGAAAATTATAAAAATAAACAAAATACGATAGAGAAATGGACGAAAGACTGAAAATGTTGTTTCGGAATCACAAAGAACTACAGAGGTATAACTCAAATCGCAATAGCTGCCAATTTTATAATGCCCTCTTTCTCAATCGCATCTGATCTAGAGAAAAGTTTTTGGAAAAATCAAAACGGTTTTCGTTCAAATCAATCCACAATTTCTCATATTCTAACGATCCATCGAATCATAAAAGTCTACGAGCAAAAAATCTCGGGGCAAAACTTTGATTTGTACATTTCTCCAAGGCTTTTGATTCCATGTATGGAGAAAAATGGAGCAAATATTCCTAGCTTATGGTTTACCCAAAGAAATATATATATATATATATATATATATATATATATATATATATAAATATAATGATGCTCTACAAAGACACGAAATGTTTCATTCATTATCAATTTCTGTCTTAGTAAATACAACTTCACTCTCAATACTTTTTCAACACACCTCCTATTTTGAAGAAAATTAACGTTTCAATCATTATTCATTTCAATACAACTGCATGTTTTAACATGAAAATATCATAAAATGTGTTCTTAATATCAACTAAGTTCATTTCAAATAATGCGCAAACAAAATTAAGAACACATTTTATGATATTTTCGTGTTAAAACATGCAGTTGTATTAATTCGAACAAATTTGTATTTTCAGTGTAGATTTACGGTAAATGAAAATGGCCGACCAAAACAAACGACTTCCTCACAGGGAAACATACAAGGGGAGGTTACGCTCATTTATGTAACTAATGTTCAGATTACCCGTAGTGATAGTTTGGTAGAAAACAAATGTACACCTGTGCAGTTCTTGGTGATTCCGATGCCACATTTTTCGCCCATTTCTCTATCGTATTTTGTTTATACACTGCATTGAATAATCTAAGTTGTATGTCGTCAAATTTTCTTGGCTTACATATTTCAAGAGTTTATATTTGAACTATTGTTTAATTATTCATATTTTTGGATACAATCGCAATTCTTTTAGGAAAGGTAAAATCCTGGATGGTCTTATTTTCGTGAAAGGTTTTTTCAAATTGCTTGCTTGGTAGTAGTTTGTTCGCACTAGTCTACACACTCTAACAGTATATTTTCCACTGTGAATATCTCTTGGCATTTAGTGTGTTAGGAAGACCTAAACAAAAGAGAGTTGCTCTCCTTTGATCAGTAGGGACTGATGGGAACCCGGATATGGGGTTTCGGCCATGTTACTTTTGGATTGGATTTGGTTGTGAGTAGACGTTGGTCCACTCACAACATGCGTCAGCATGGTTGAACTAGTTAAGTCACTTTTAGGGTAGAAACATTTCTCTACCCTGTGTTAAATAAAAGCTTGTTAATTTTCCAACAACCTGGTATTGCATTATCATTTCAGTCTTCTGTATTTTATCTGTATGTAAAAAACATAACATAGTGCATTTTAGCGATTCTGTGCTCTCTAGTAAATGATGATGGGTGATGTAGGTGTGGCCTCCTCCGGAACTGCCCACAGAATTTTTGAAGTGTTAGGGAATGAAACAGTATCTGATCATACGGGTTCAATCATCTCAAGGATGGCAATTTGTCATTTGAAATAAATCCCAGCGATACAATCCGACTCACTGGGATATATTTCCAACATCCGTTGGTTTTCGGCATGCCCAAGATTCGATGACTTACCGACATTCACAGTTTCACGGTTTATACGTGATTTTAGGTCGACACCGATTCTTCACTTTTTGGACCACAGAGTGAAAATAAAAGTAAGTGAAAAGATAGACAAATATTTATAGCCTATGGAATAATCCCCAAGAACTGGAGATTAGAGCAAGAATTGAAACCATTCTGAATCACACCACAACTAGAATCAGCTAAGATACTAAGAAAAATCCTGAAGAACCGAGGAGACTTGCTGTCACTCAGACTCGAGTGGGAAAAACATCAGTTATATATGGTGTGAAAAAACTCTCAAAGATTAAATTGGTAATAATGATCAATCAATGACCATAAGCTTAAAAGACAATATGGAATATCAAAATTACTTTTCCCCTCATACTTAAGTGAATTTCTTTGGCATAATAAATTTGGAAACTTATTAATATGGCAGGCATTAAGGGTAATTTGTATTTTCTTACACTGTGAATTTGTGTTTTCTTACAATGTGAATATATATATTTACCAACCCCTCCGCACGAGTAGGGTGTGACACAAGGTCAATTTCTTAAGCAGAGTTCAACAGGTTTGAATTCAGAGTTTTCCAGTTTTCATTACACAAATCTTGTCATTCGAATAAAATTCTTTAGTGTATTCAGCAAAATGAATGTTTGTGGCGTTGTCACCAGCTCCAAATATACGTACGTAGTGTGACAGTGGCAAACAAGTGTTGTTACATCATCATCATCATCATCATCATCATCATCATCATCATGTCGCGCATGTAGCACGGGTATCGACAACAATCTTACGCCAACCCTCCCTATCATTCATTGCACCTGGAAGCTCCTCTGCGGAACAGCCAGCATCTTCACATAGCTGGCCAATGTAGGTCCTTGCTGGGCGCCCCACACTTGCATGACCATGTGTTGGCTTCCACAGGAGAACGTAGCTTATGAGTTCACCCTTACTTCTCCAGCAATGCCCTGTATGCCTTGTCCGTCTCACTCGGATAGTTTGTGAGATGGGGGGCAGGTGACCGTATAGCTGTTTCCTTGTGGGGTGCTGTTTCCATGACTTATTCAACACTGCTCGCAGCATCCTTGTGCAGCTCCCATCTAGCTTATTCTCAAGACGTTTAGTTAGGGTCCAGGTAGTGCAGCCATATAACAGCACCGACACAACCACAGCCTGGAAGAACTGTCGCTTCAGCCTGTTAGGGAGATCGGACCTCCATATGACCGATAATCTATTTGTGGCCGACCATACTCATACACAGATACCCATGTTGGGTACATACACAAGTGTTCTTTTACTGGAGAGAGGGGGAGATATAGACACAGGTAGATAGAGAGATGCATAACTTACTTCTTTGGCCATTGGTGATCTCTAGTCGTTTCTATTCTTTCTCTATGACTTCTATTTCTCTGTTCTTGCTGGTTGGTTGTCCTTGATTCATTTCTTCTTCTAGGTCAGTCTTGTTGCCAAGACATTCATCAACCACAAAACCATATTATTTATGTAAACTTTTATTTACTTAACTAAACATCTTTCTCTAACTAAACACAACGCGCGTGTGCAAGTGAGACCCAGCTAAAGCAGATATCCTTCTCTGCCTGACGTCCAATCTGAAACTAACGGGTTAACTTGGTCCCACGTGACTTCACGTACTTCGCGGGCTTTCTGTAATATTCCATGGAAAGTCCCGCCCGTGATATGAAAAGGGGCCATCCCTTCAGAAATACAGTGGATTGACAATAATCTATGCATAGATTATGTAACAGTGTGAGAGAGGGAATGCTGTCCTGGGGAACAGTTTCGGTGGGGCACAACGTCGCCCGAATCTTAAAGCCTTTGCATTGTTATAACATCTAAATATATTGCCTAACTTTTGCCACTATACTCCCGAACTATGAATGTGTAGAATTTGAAAGTGGGTGCGTAGGTGAAACTTTCAAAAGTATGAATTTTTATTGGTTATTGGTGAGACAAACTCCTCCCTGGCTCACGACGTTGACATACCCCTAGGGACAACTGCTATGTCGGTGAGTGGAATACACAAAAGGGTTATTTCCTATAACTCCAACATAAAAAGGGGAACCACTCTGAATGAATTTTTTCTCTTAATTAATCTACCCATAATTTCCCCATTAAACTAACCGTAATCCCTAAACCCTAACCCTAACCGTAACCCCGATTTCTTTTTTACTAGTAGATCAATACATAGATAAATAATTTATCAGACAATCAGAGTGGTTCCCCTTTTTATGTTGGAGTTATAAGAAATAACCCACAAAAGCCCAACTCTACTTTTAGTGTTGGTGTTAGAATCCTGGTCGTCATTTTGGGCGTTTAGTTGTTCACAGAATGCTGTTGGTAAATCCAAGTCTGTATGTCTCATAAATAGGTTCTTCCTCGCAGAAAGTTCAACTTAGCAATTGAATCGAGGACAGTCACAAAATATCTTAAATGCTGTACTTTTCCATCAAGCAGTGTGTCATTTATTTCTCCAGTGAGAGCCATAATTTTCAGAACTTTTAAAATCATTTATCAACCTGTCAACTATTGGTGGTTTTAGTCACAATGTGGCAGCAATTGTGACGAGCGTTGCACCCTTCCTCGCTGAGAGTTCTGATCTGCCTATGCATCCCTGATGTAATTATTTTAGCAGGCATAGTCACTATTACCACAATTTTGGTTATTTCCTGTAACTCAAACAAAAACAAAGGGAAACCACTCTTGACTGATAAATTATTTATTTATTGATCTACTAGGAAAAAGAAGACGGTATTAGGGTTAGGGTTAGGGTTTAGTGTTAGGGTTAGGGTTAGGGTTTAGGGTTAGTTTAATGCGAAAATAAATAAATAATTTATCAGTCAAGAGTGATTTCCCTTTGTTTATGTTGGAGTTATAGGAAATGA
The DNA here is from genome assembly GCA_023376005.1 of Doryteuthis pealeii. Classification (NCBI taxonomy): domain Eukaryota; kingdom Metazoa; phylum Mollusca; class Cephalopoda; order Myopsida; family Loliginidae; genus Doryteuthis; species Doryteuthis pealeii. Next base: position 59,758,538 of record CM042157.1, on the reverse strand, counting down.
CCACAATTTGTATTTCTATAATTCACAGTTAAATCCCACTTATAATCCCTGAACGAGAACGTGCAATGAAAATGAATATTCATGTGTCATCCAATTTGACCAATCAAAATTAGACTATCCCATGCGAAATGAATGAAAACTGCGCGATGGAAAAGTACAGGAAAAATCATGTGAGTAATCCAATATGATTAATACTATATATAACGTGGGCTAGTGGTTAGACTCGTGGAAAATGGACTCGTCGATTCGAGTTCAATTCCTAGACGAAGCTGTTGGCATTTCACATAGCGCTAATACCTTGGGAAAGGTATGAATCCATATATTCTCCCTGGAGCTATGGGTTAAATAGTAAGGCAGACTGGGCCCTTTAACTTTGGGTGGTTAACCAGTCTAGGAGAGGGATAACTCTGAATTCAAAATTTCTGAGGTCAGTCGTTGATTGTGTTCGTGGCATTCCTTGATGCACCAATTCTTTCCTATCGACTGTGCCAAAAAGTGTGGAATGGTCCTACACAAGCCTTCACCACTATAAACAAATCACTGTGTTGGTTGTTCACTGGATGAACACTCATGCGTCGAAAATCGACGAGAGAGTCCATTTTATTTATTTATTTATTTTATATATATATATATATATATATATATATATATATATATATATATATATATGGATGAAATTTTAAAACCGCTATTCCTATTGGCCTAAAGATTTCCTGTCCTTGTGATCTTCAAATTCACAAAAAAATGAGCGGGAAACACGCGTAAACATCACTCCAGGGCGCAGACATATTTATTCCACGATCGTCATTTCATTAAACAAAAGGCGGTGAATATTTGCGATATTGAGCCTTTTATTCGTACTATCTAAAGTGTTCTCTCTTAAACCGAAATATTGGGCTTACTCTGTATAGAAAAATGGTGCACAGCATAAAATATCGGGCTTAAATGTTCAAAAGGAAAAATACCTACCCATAATCAGGTTTGTTGAAGCAAGAAAAATAAAGGCAATTCTTTTATAAATATTTTTATTTGAAAATTCATTTACAAATTATAACAATACGTTTATAATTTGTGTGGTTTGATGGGAACAGTTTCATTTGTGCCGTTTTGATTTGAATTCTTTTAAATTGTGTAATTTTCATTTTTAGTGTTTTTTTATTGTTTTAGTTTTGATTTGAGCGTTTTGATTTGTGTAGTTTTGTTTTGAGATTTTCTATTTCTTTGATTTTGATTTGAGCTTTTTTCTTTGTGCAGTTTTCATTTGAGATTTTTTGATTTCTTTGATTTTGATTTGAGCTTTTTTGCTTTGTGTAGTTTTGCTTTGTGCAGTTTTGATTTGAGCTTTTTTATTTGTATAGTTTTGATTTGAGCTTATTTGATTTCTTTGATTTTGATTTGAGCTTTGTTGATTTGAGCTTTTTTGCTTTGCGCAGTTTTGCTTTGTGCAGTTTTGATTTGAGCTTTTTTATTTCTTTGATTTGAGCTTTTTTATTTCTTTGATTTTGATTTGAGCTTTTTTTATTTCTTTGATTTTGATTTGAGCTTTTTGGCTTTGTGCAGTTTTGATTTGTGTAGTTCTGATTGGAGCTTTTTGATTTCTTTCATTTTGATTTGAGCTTTTTTGATTTGAGCGTTTTGATTTGTGCAGTTTTGATTTGAGTTTTTTTGATTTTCTTGATTTTGATTTGAGCTTTTTTGATTTGTGTGATTTTTATCAGAGCATTTTATATTTGTGCAGTTTTGTCCGAGTGTTTTTTATTTAAGCGTTTTTGATTTGTTTGGTCTTGAATAAATTAGGTTTTAATTTAAAAAGAAAACGCCAATCATTTTAAACGAAGAAAGAAAAAAAGAAAACAATTTTTAAATATAAGCAAAACATTTTTTCAAGTCTGAAAAATTATTACGTAAAATAAAAAAATAAGCATATTAGCATTTCATAATTAAAGCTGAGGATTCAAACATGGAGGATGGCTTAGCGGTTTGGACTTCTGAATAGCGGAGACAAATGCATATGGACCACATTAAGAACTCCTGTCTTAGAGAAAACTTTTATGGCTTTATTTATATCTGCACTTGGGTTTGTGAATTACTTTGAGAAATCGTGTTCTAAAGAGAACCTTTATGATTTTTTCAACGCAAGTGAATATATGAACCATTTTGAGAAATCATTTTCTAAACAGACCTTCTACGATTTTATTTATAAAGTTTCAGGTATATATATTTATATGGTCTTCTTAGAGAAGCTCTGTTCTAGACAAACCTTCTATTGTTATATATTATATATTATATATTGTTATAACACTTCACCCAGTGGGTTCTGTGGACCTCTTTGAGAAGCCTTGTTTCAGACTTGGTATTATTTTATTTACTAGCAGAATCCGTGATACACCACATTATGATAATTTAATTCTTACATCGTTTGATATGTTTACTTGAGAGCTATTTCGAAATACTTCAATATGTAAAAAGTATAATAATCTTGATTTAACTCTCTCTTACTCTTTTTTTTCTTCTTTTTCCCCTTATAATCGATCGAAACAGATTAGCGTTATCGTTTTCGCGCAGTCACCTACTCTCTCTATCTTTCCCCTACTCTCTTTTTTTTTTTTTTCTTTCTTTCTTTCTTACTTATTATATTTTTTCTGTAGCATGTCCATTTTTTTTTTTTTTCTTTATAATAAAAACGGAATGGTCCATTATTTAAGTGAGGTGATACCACTCATAAGAAATAAGAATTCGACGGATAAACAAGACCAGACACTCAGGATTTAGATTTTTGCATTTCATCTTTGACTATTTGAACGGTCTCATCTTTGACTAAGATTGTGTTGCAAGATGATAACATTCGTATTTTTAAGACACCAGTATTATTATATATATTATGTCCTAGAGAGAACTTTTATGATTTTATTTATAAAATCTCCCCTCTGGGGAGAGTCTATTAATCACTTTGAGAAACCGTGTTCTATAGAGAACTTTTTATGATTTTATTCCACCACAAGTATCTCGCTCTCTCTTTCTCTCTCTCTCTCTCTCTCTCTCTCTCTCTCTCTCTCTCTCTCTCTCTCTAATATATATATATATATATATATATATAATTATATATATATATACCAAC
>CM042157.1:59737920-59745420 GCA_023376005.1 Doryteuthis pealeii | reverse complement strand
TGTATTTTTCTAATTTAAGTATTAGTTATAAGAGGAAGTAAGAATAAAATGACAGTTATTTTTTCTTGTTAATGATTTCATTTAAGATTCATTGAAGAGATTTTTGCTTATATTCATTGAAATAAAACCAAACAGTTAGAAATCAATAATACTTAGCACATATTTAATAAAATCACATTTTTAATATCAATATGCAAATTAGCCTCCCGTTCACACTGCAAACCGCTATTTTGTATATATAAATACAATAGCATGTTATTAGTATATAGATATGGACAACACTAATAAAAAGGTGAAGCAATTTATTAATAATTGAGGTTTAAATATAAATAAAATCAGGAAAATTGTGATGAAAATAACTATGTTAATTGTGACTCGATTAGTAATATAGTTTCGGTTACAGACAGAAAAAACAACAATCTCCATTATAATAAGATTTATACTATCAATTCTTTAAAAAAAAAAGGAGAGTAACATTAGAGATTATTTTTCATTATTTCAGCTAGAAATCTATTTGTCTGAGTCATGTTATTAGAATGATATTGTTTTCTGGGGTGGCTAATTATTTCAGACCAATTGATAATCACTATCATTGGCCTGAAATAATTAGCAACACTATTTATTTTTTCTTAAAAAACATTAGCGTTATTAACACTATTATGAACACTGTCAACAAAAAGAGAACATTTTAAAGCAAAGCTATAAGAGTATGGGTAGCAAGATGTTTTGGGTTTAAGGTTTAAGGTACCTGGATATTCTCGGTGCGTATTCTTAGGGGTTTCGCTTTTAACCCCATCTCATTTGGTGGTCACACTGAAAAGGAAGGAATTTAAGGAACGAAAAGAAAGAGACAGAGACAGAAGGTGGTTTTATGATTTAGGCTTTATTGACCGGACATAGTCGCCTGTAGCAAGGGATCTTCCTGGCTAAGAGGAGCGACCAGGAAGGCCCAAACTCGAAGGCTGAGATATTGGGGGGGGTCGGGAGGCATTTTTTTGTCGCACATGCGCGGAGGTTCTTCCAGTGAAGGCCCATGGGAGTTTTTTTTTTTTAATTTTATCTTAGTTTTATTTAATCTCCACAAAATTTAGTGAGTTAAAGTAATCATTTATGATATCAAGTTTGGTCGTTGAGGCCAACGAAAGACAGGGACAAAATATTTGTTTGAAGGAATTTTTATTTCTCTAAATGTTTGAGAGAGGCTTGATGGTTAGGAGATATCTGCGTTATTTGGACTATTGTCATCTTTATTGTTATTTGTAAAACGTTTCGGGCAATATATCCTCGGCCTTCTTCAGGGATTCTTGTCGGACGCGGGAACCTTTCGGACTCGGGAACCTCTTTTCGGAATCGGAACCAAGAAAGGGCCGAGACGAAAGAAGGTTCCCGAGGCCGAAAATAAAGTTCCGAGGCCGAGAAGGTTTCCGGAGTCCGACAAGAAATACCCGAAGAAGGCAGAGGTATATTGGAATTTTATTGTTTCGAAAGAGATAGACTTGAGGGAATCGCCTGCGAGCCGAGACGGAAAAGGCCCGATCACCGCAGGCAGTACTGATCTCCCCTCGCTTTCTCTCTCCCCGCTCTCTCTCTTCCACTCTGTCTTGGTCGGTTATCTTAACCTCCTCTCTGTCTGTCTGTCGGCTGGTCTGTCTCTCTCTCTCTCTCTCTCTCTCTCTCTATATAGATAATATATATATATATAGATATATATATATATATATATATGGACCAGGTCGCGCTATTAGCACAGATATCCATGACAATCTCTCTTCATCCAGCTCTATCACGATCGTTCTCGAGAGGGCCTCTACGAAGCATCCAATACCCCACAGAGGTGGTCAATGTACGTCTTTGCTGGTCGGCCCACACGGGCGTGCCCATGTGCTGGCTCCACAGGAGGACGTCACTTATGAGTTCGTCCTTGCTTCACCAGCTGTGTCCTGCGTGTCTTGTCCGTCTTACTCGGAGGGGGGGGATATGGGCCAGGTGACCGGACAGGTGTTTTTTCGGGGGGGGGGCCACGTTTTGAGGATCGCACGCAGCATTCTTGAGCAGCGCCCATCTAGTTTGTTCTCTAGTCGCTTCGTTAGGGTCAGGTGGTGCAGCCGTACAGCAGCACTGAACATGACAACGGCTTGGAAGAATTGACTATTTAAAATTTTCTGTGAGTTTGGATTTCCATAGGACTGATAATTTATTTATAGCGGATCATCCACGCACATACAAATTCACAGACACACACGTATATATATATATAATATATATATATATATATATTATATATAGAGGAGAGAGAGAGAGAGAGAGGAGAGAGAGAGGGGGGGTGAGAGAGAAAAAGAGAGAGAGAGAGGGTGAGCGAGAAGAAAGAGAGAGAGAGGGAGAGAAAGAGAGCGAGGAGAAGGGGGACGGGGGGGAGGGGCGAGAAACCAAGAGAAGAGGAGAGAGGGAGGTTGCAGAGGGGCAAAACCAAGAGAAGAGAGAGAGATGGAGGGCAGAGGGCAAAAACCGGCGCCGGGTAAACGGCAAAAAAAGGTGGAAACAGACGGAAAGGACAAGGAGGACCAGCGCGGGGCGAGGCGGGGAGAAGAAGGTGGGAGCGGAGCCGGAAAGAGGAGCGAGAAGAGAGCGAAAACACGGCAGCGGCGGCCAAGAAACGCACCTGAACCCAGGAAACCGGGGGGGCGGAGAGACGACACACCGCGGAGGCACGGCCGGGGGCATAGAGATCGGGAGACGAAGAGAGGAGAGATAGAGAGAAGAGAGAGAGAGAGCGGGGGGCCAGAAGAAGAAACCGAAGCGGCGCCAAGGAAGAGGACAGGGGGGACAAAGGGAAAAGGGCCGGCAGCCAGAGAGGCAAATACCCGGGCGCGAGCGAGACGGGGGAGGATGGCAAGGACAGGAGGCCGAAAGGGAAGGGAAACGACGCGAACCGAGAGGGAACGCGGGGACCCCGAGGGCAGGCCCCAGGAGAGGCCAGTGAAAGGAATGGCCGGCCCGCAGGGGAAAGAACGAACGGGCGGATAGACAAAGCAAGGAACGGGGAACAGGAGCACAGAGGCCCGAAAGCAGAGGGGGACGGGGAGGCGGGACACCAGACACGAGGGCCAGGCAGGGGACGGACGCCCACGGGTCCACGGCAAGACAGAAGCGGAGCCAGAAAAAAGAAGGAAAAGCGAGACTGAGGGAGCAAGGGAGGCAAGCGGGCAAAAGGAAGCCACGACGAGAAGCCCGGGCAACGCGACGAGGGGGACACCACCGGGAACAGGACCAGGGAGCAGAGGGGGCGAAGGAGGGGCCACGGCCGAGAGAAGAATGAGATAGAGAGAGAGAGAAGAGAGAGAGAGAGAGAGAGAGAGAGAGAAAGGATGAGAGATAGAGAAAGGAAGAGATAAGAGAAAGAGAGAGAGTAGAGAAAAGGATGAAAGAGAGGAGAGAGAGGAGAGAGTAGAGATATAGAAGAAGAGAGAGAGAGAGAGAGAGAAGAAAGAGACGAGAGAGAGAGAGAGAGAGAGAGAGACGGGGACGGGACAGGCGAGGGAAGCGGGGGACGCGGGACGCAGGGGCCCGGCGGAGGGCAAAGCAGGGGCCCCAGGGACGAAAGGAAAGCCAGGAACCCAGGCCAGCCCCCACAAAACACCCGATGGGGAGGGTAGGGAGAAAAAAGAAAGAAAATAGGACGGATGGGAGAAAAACAGAAGAAAAGCGAAGGAAGGAAGGAGGGGGCGGGTAAGGCTGAAGGTCTGAGGGGTTTCTGGTATATATGGTTGTTTTGTCGGAACGGGGGGGGGGAAGGGAGGAGGAACGGAGGAACAGAAAGCGCAGCGAAACGCACGCGAAGCGAAAGGGGATCTGTCGCTATATCTCGAAAGCAAAGGACGAGGACCAGTGTCTGTAACGCGTGTATAATATATCTCGGAGTGGGGAACAGTCTGTTATATGTTCATATGGACAACGGTCTATCACTATCTATCACACACAGACACAGCACACACACGACAGATGTTTATGTTTTGTGTATTGTATGATGTGTAGAGAGTATATGTATGTATGACGAGAGACAGACAGACAGACAGACAGACTCTGCTGTTTTCTGTATGGCAACCGGAAGCGCTTAAACGGGGGGGAGGCGGACGAGCGGGGGGGAGAAAAGAGCATGGGAGAGGGGGGCGTGTGTCTATATGTGTCTGTGTCTTCTCATCTCTCTATATGTTTTCTACGATGTCAATATCTCGTGGTGTGTCAGTGTGTGATGGTGTCGGACAGGGGGGGGGCGAGAGGGGGAGCGACACAGGGGTGTTGTCTCTCTATAGTGTGTCTATGGGAGGAATGAAAAAAACAGGTACGAACAACAACCAAAACAACATACAACTACGAGACGACGACGTCTGATCTGTATGTATGTGTATGTATATGTGTGGAGGAGTGTGTAGCTATCATGCATGATGGGGTTTATATAGGGGTTTTGTTTTTTTATGTGGGGGGGGGGGGAAGTAGGAAGAGGAGAGGTTGAAGGGGAAAGGAAGGAGGAGGAATAAGAGGGGAGGCGGATAGGAGAGAGGGGTGAGGAGGGAAGGGGAGAGGAGGAGGCGGGGGGAAGGGGGTGAGAGGGAACCGTGGAAAGAGCCAGCAGCAAGGAAGGAAAAGACCAGGAAAAGGGGGACAGAAGGAGAGAAAAGGGGAAGCAAGGCAAAAGGGAACCGAGGAGCGAGGAAGAAAAAAAAAGACCAAAGCAGCAGCGCAGCAGCAGCAGCAGCAGGGCGGGAGCAGAGGGGGCGGCAGGAGGCGCGCGGGCACCCGGTCCCGACCGGGCAGCGCGCCGGGCAGGGGGGGCCACACGGCACGGAGAAGCACAAAGCGGAACGAGAGAGGGGGGGGAGGGTGCCCAGGTAGGAAATAGGGTGGCACAGCAGAACGGCACTGAGGAGGGGGCCGGGCGGCGCCAGCAGGGGCCAGCAGGCGCGGGGGTCGGAGGAGGGAGGGAGGGGGGAGTGGAAGGGCCGGACAGGGCGGGGGGGAGGGGGGGGCGGCGGCCATAGGCGGGGCCAAGAACAGAACACAGCCCAGAAGGGAGGAGAGGGCCCATGGAGGCGTGGGAGCCAGGCGGCGCGGCCAGAAGCGAATGGGGACAGCCAGACAGGAGCACGAAACACGGCGACAGCGGGGAAGAAGGCGGGCGGTAGCGGGCAGGAGAGGAGAGGGCGAGAGGAGGGAGGAAGAGGGCGAGAGAAGGCCGAGGCCGGGCCCATCCGAGAGGGACAGCGAAGGCGGGAGAGGAGAGAGACGACCACAGAGGGGAACGGGGAAAAGCGGGGGCCCGAAGAGCAGTGGGGGAAAGGAAAAGGCGCAAGAGCCGTGGGAGGGAGGAACACAGGAGGCGGAAAAAGAAGGAGGGCGCGAACAAAGAAGAGACGGAAGAGAGGAACGCGGAACCCGAGACACCGCAGGCCACTCCGGCCAGAAGGCCAACCAAGCAGGGGCCGAAGCGACCCCCCCAAGGGAGAACCGGGGGAAAGGGAAGAGGAAACAGGCAGAAGGCCAGGAGGGAAGAAGAAAAAAGAACAGGGAAACGGAAAGAAAACAAGGGTGCCAGAGGGAGCCAGGAGGAGAAAGCCGGAGGAAGAAGGAGGGCGACGGGACGGGGGAAAGACGGAACAGAAGGGAAGGGGAAGAAGGCCGAGAGAAGAGGGGGGCGAAGAGAGCGCACGGGGGGGGGAAAGAAAAAAAACAGACAGGCCGAGGCGAAAGCGAAGGGGACAAGAACGAGGGGGCAAAGGGAAAGGAGGAAGAGGAAGACGGGCAAACACGAAAGGAGAGGACAGGAGGGGGGAAACAGAACGCCGGCGAACGGCAAGAGGAGAAGGGCGAAGGGGGGCGGAGGCAGGAGCGAAAGGAAGAGCAGGCAGGACGAACAAAAGCACACAGGGACAGGCGGGGAGGAGACAAAACGCGCGAACAGTGACCGGGGCAAAGACGGCAAACCGAGAAGAAGATGCATGCGCGGAAGAAGCCGGGTGGGGGCGGAGGCGAGAGAGGGACAGACCGGCAGAGGGAAGGCCAGGGACCCGGAGAGAGAGAGAGACGAGAGAGAGATGTAGAGAGAGATGAGTAATAGAGAGAGGAAGGGGGCAAACGATGGGGGGGGGGAAAAGTGTGTCTGTAAGGCCTTTTGTATCAAGAGGAAACCGAAGAGGCAGCCGAAGGCAGGAAGAGAAGGAAGAAGGAAACAAAGGAGGGTAGGACCTGGAATGTGTAGGCACAGTAAAGCGCCCGAGAAAAAAGGCGCCAGGGCAAACACAGCTGTGGGGACAAGGCGACGGTCGGTGCCAGAAGGCACCCAAAAAGGGGCAGAGACGAGCAGGGGGTATAATTTATGAAGATATCGTATTGTATGATGGTCTGTGTGTGGGGCCAGCCCGGGGGACAGGGGGGGGAGAAGGGCGGCCGGGCAGCCGGAGAGGGAGGGGTGCGAAGCGCGCAACCAACACAGCACGGCCCGGCCGAGGGCGGTGAGGAGGCCGAGGGGCGGAAAGGACAGGACAGAGAGACGGGTGGCGCAGGGGTGACGCTGGACAAGGAAACCGAAGGGCACGCCCGAAGGCAGGGAAGGAGAAGGATAGGAAGGAACAAGAGAGGAGGACGGGAAGGAGCACAGAGCGCCCGAGAGAGAGAGAGAGAGAGAGAGAGAGAGAGGGAGGCAGAAGAGCCGGAGGAGCCAGGAAGAGATAGACGGAGGAGAGAGGCGGGCACGCGAAGAGGAGGCTGTAAGAGAGAGAGAACGGAGAGAGAGAGAGAGAGAGGGGGAGAGGGGGCGGAGAGAGAAAGAAGGAAAAGAAAGAAAAGGACGCAAGACAAGGGAAGAGCGGAGAAAAGAGCAAAAGCCAACCAGACAACCGCAGGGAGAGGCCGCACGAAAACCGGGGGAGTAAACCAGGAGAGAAGAGAGAGAGAGAGGATGAGGAGGAGAGAGAGGGAACACACAAGATGAGCGAGGGGCAGCCGACAAAGGGGGCGCGAGGGGGAGCTGACAGGGGGGGAGGGAAACGCCCGCCGAAGAGCAGGAAGGAAGAACGGCAAAAAGCGAGGGCGGAACGGCACAGGAAGCGACAGAGTCGCCCAAAGAGAGAGAGAGAGAGCAGACCAGAGAGGAGAGGAGAGGAGAGAGACGAGAGCGAGAGAGCAGAGAGAGAGAGAGAGAGAGAGCGAGAGGAGAGGGGGGACAGACAGACGACACGAGACGAGACAGAGAGAGGGACAAGAGCGAAGGCCCGGCCAAGATGGAACAGCGGCAAGAAGGACAAGAGACAAAAGAGAAAGGAAGGCGACGGAGGGAGAGGGAAAAAGGGGCGGCGACGGGGCGACGGGGAGCGGGGCGAGGGAGAGCGACAAGAGCAACAGAGAGCGACCACAGGAAAGAGAGAGCAGAGAGGGAGCGAGCCAAGCGGCGCCAGGACGAAAACAAGAGCGGCGGAGGGGAGGGGAGGGTGGGGGAACAAGGGAGGC
>CM042157.1:59731864-59737910 GCA_023376005.1 Doryteuthis pealeii | reverse complement strand
AGAGAGATCTACATTGTCGCAATATTCACCAGAAAAAAAAAAAAACCAATATTCACCGGAGTGATAAAACAGACAATATTGGATACATAAGCAAGATAGGATTTTAAGCAATTCGTTTCAAAAAAAAAAGAACAGAATATTATAAAAAAAAGAAATTACAGTTATCGCGCCATTTCATTCATAACATAAAGAAGGGGAAGGGAGGAAAAAAGGGGAAAAAGAAGAAAAGGAATAAAAAAAGTATCACCGACGCAAAAAAAAACAAAACAAAAACAAAAAATCTTAAGCACGTCCCATTTCTGATTTTGCGTCTCTGAAGATAAAAGTGCTCTTGGAAATCGAAATAAGACAAAAAAAAAAAAACATCTTTTTTGTTTTTTATATTTTTATACGGCATTGTAATTGCCTTCAATTATTAATATATTATAATATATAAATATATATTTATTATTATTATTTATATACTAGGCAATATATGCACCCTCCGGGGTGCAAGTATTTAAGTTTTAATGTAATAAAATATTGTATTAAATTAGAAATGGCTAATGCAACTAAATAAGAATACAGATAAAAAGATTTGAAACAGAGGGAGTATAATAAGATTTGAAACGACGGAGTATAAATAAAAAAATGGAACAACTGAAAGCTTACTCTTCCATCACTCTCGTCTTTCATTGTTATTTTTTCTAATTTAAGTATTTAGTTATAAGAGGAAGTAAAGAAATAAATGACAGTTATTTTTTCTTGTTATGATTTCATTTAAGATTCATTGAAGAGATTTTGCTTATATTCTTGAAATAAAAACAAACAGTTAGAAATCAATAATACTTAGCACATATTTTAATAAAATCACATTTTTAATATCAATATGCAAATTAGCCTTCCCGTTCACACTGCAAACCGCTATTTTTTGTATATATAAATACAATAGCATGTTATTAGTATATAGATATGGACAACACTAATAAAAAGGTGAAGCAATTTTATTAATAATTGAGGTTTAAATATAAATAAAATCATGAAAATTGTGATGAAAATAACTATGTTAATTGTGACTCGATTAGTAATATAGTTTCGGTTACAGACAGAAAACACACAATCTCCATTATAATAAGATTATACTATCAATTCTTTAAAAAAAAAAAAGGAGAGTAAAAACATTAGAGATTATTTTTCATTATTTCAGCTAGAAATCTATTTGTCTGAGTCATGTTATTAGAATGATATTGTTTTCTTTTTCTTGGTGTGGCTAATTATTTCAGACCAATGATAATCACTATCATTGGCCTGAAATAATTAGCAACACTATTTATTTTTTCTTAAAAAACATTAGCGTTATTAACACTATTATGAACACTGTCAACAAAATAGAACATTTTAAAGCAAAGCTATAAGAGTATGGGGTAGCAAGATGTTTTGGGTGTTTAAGGTTTAAATGTACCTGGATATTCTCGGTGCGTATTCTTAGGGTTTTCGCTTTTAACCCCATCTCATTTGGTGGTCACACTGAAAAGGAAGGAATTTAAGGAACGAAAAAGAAAGAGACAGAGACAGAAGGTGGTTTTATGATTTAGGCTTTATTGACCGGACATAGTCGCCTGTAGCAAGGGGATATCTTCCTGGCTAATAGGAGCGACCAGTTAAGGCCCAAACTCGAATGGCTGAGATATTGTTTGGGGGTCGGGAGTCATTTTTTGTCGCACATGCGCGGAGGGTTCTTCCAGTGAAGGCCCATGGGAGTTTTTTTAATTTTATCTTAGTTTTATTTAATTCCACAAAATTTAGTGAGTTAAAGTAATCATTTATGATATTTCAAGTTTGGTCGTTGAGTCCAACGAAAGACAGGGACAAAATATTTGTTTGAAGGAATTTTTATTATTTCTCTAAATGTTTGAGATGAGGCTTGATGGTTAGTATTATCTGCGTTATTCGGACTATTGTCCTCATCTTTATTGTTATTTGTAAAACGTTTCGGTCAATATATCCTCCGGCCTTCTTCAGGTATTTCTTGTCGGACTCGGGAACCTTCTCGGACTCGGGAACCTTCTTTTCGGAATCGGGAACCAAGAAAGTTCCCGAGTACGAAAAGAAGGTTCCCGAGTCCGAAAATAAAGTTCCCGAGTCCGAGAAGGTTCCGGAGTCCGACAAGAAATACCCGAAGAAGGCCAGAGGGTATATTGGAATTTTTATTGTTTCGAAATAGATAGACTTGAGGGAATCGCTCTTCGAGCCGAGACGGAAAAGGCCCGATCACCGCAGTCAGTACTGATCTCCCCTCGTCTTTCTCTCTCCCCGCTCTCTCTCTTCCACTCTGTCTTTGGGTCTGTTATCTTACCTCCTCTCTGTCTGTCTGTCTGTCTGTCTGTTTCTCTCTCTCTCTCTCTCTCTCTCTCTCTATAATATATATATATATATATATATATATATATATATATATATATATATATATATGACCAGGTCGCGCTATTAGCACAGATATCCATGACAATCTCTCTTCATCCATCTCTATCACTCATCGTTCTCGAGAGGTCCTCTACGAAGCATCCAATATCCCCACAGAGGTGGTCAATGTACGTCTTTGCTGGTCGGCCCACACTGGCGTGCCCATGTGCTGGCTTCCACAGGAGGACGTCACTTATGAGTTCGTCCTTGCTTCACCAGCTGTGTCCTGCGTGTCTTGTCCGTCTTACTCGGATGGTTTGGGTGATATGGGCCAGGTGACCGTACAGGTGTTTTTTTCGTGGGTGTTGTTTCCACGTTTTGTTTAGGATCGCACGCAGCATTCTTGAGCAGCTCCCATCTAGTTTGTTCTCTAGTCGCTTCGTTAGGGTCCAGGTGGTGCAGCCGTACAGCAGCACTGACATGACAACGGCTTGGAAGAATTGACTATTTAAATTTTCTGTGAGTTTGGATTTCCATATGACTGATAATTTATTTATAGCGGATCATTCCACGCACATACAAATTCACAGACACACACGTATATATATATATATATATATATATATATATATATATATATATATATATAGAGAGAGAGAGAGAAGAGAGAGAGGGGGGTGAGAGAGAAAGAGAGAGAGAGAGGGTGAGCGAGAAAGAAAGAGAGAGAGATGGAGAGAAAGAGAGCGAGGGAGATAGTTTGACTGTTTGTATTGGCGATAAACCAATATATATATATATATATTGATGTCATATTTCAAAACCAATATATATATATATATATTGATGTCATATTTCAAAACCGTCTCCTTTTTCAAACTTCAAAAAAATTTTAAACAGACTGAATGACAAGGATTACCACTCGCTTTTCTCATTATTCTGTGATGAATAATTTCTTATCTTATGCCCTGAAGATGATCTAATTAATAGATCGAAACACTGCAGCGTCGGCCAATAAACTCACCACTTAACCCATTTAAACCTGTGTTTTTTCTTGATATACTACACACCGTCGGATTCACTTCCTTTCTTCATATATATATATATATATATAATATATATATATATATATATATATATATCTTTTTTGCCAGAAGAATAAAACCGAATCTTCTCCAAGTAATATGTAACATGTTGTACAAAGGTAAAAAGTGCCGTCAGCAGAGAGCAATACCCTGGCTCGATCTAGACGGTTTCATGCCTTTCCAAAGGACATTAGTCCGAAGGTAATGTAAACTACTCGAACCGATATTTGAACTCGTTTACCCCGATTTCATTTTCCCCATTATTGCCAGTTAAGTAATTTCCGTGCCCTCATGTAAATAACGAACGGGCGTAAATACAAATCAATGAACGGGTACATTAGCATACATATTCCCGAAATGCATATGTGTACTGGTGTAGGCGGGAACACCATACACTATTCCATTCAGTGGACTTACTCCCACGTTGCACTTCATTCATAATTCGTAGCCAAGAAAAAAGAAGGAAAATCGATACTGATTTATCAATGGATGCAAGCGTTCAAAAATGAATCCACTACGAGAATCCCTTGCAACTCCTACTATGGTTACACACCCTTTAACAATACCATTTATCATATTGTTCATAAGTACTGTTCACTTCCGATATATATATATATATATATATATATATATATATATATATATATATATATATATATATATATATATATATATATATATATATATATATATATATATATATATATATATATATATATATATATATATATATATATATATATATATATATATATATATATATATATATATATATATATACTGTACCTTGACATTCGAGTTGAATTCGTTGTACTCGTGACTCAGTTTCCTCGTATGTCAAATCAATTTTCCCCATTGACATAAACTGAAATGCCATTAACCCATTCCAGCCCCCCACAAAACACCCTATTTTTATTTATTTTATAAAAAAAGAAAGAAAATATTACTATTGTATAAAAACATAATAAAATCGAATGAAATGAATTATGTGCTGTAATATGCCTAATGCTTTTTTTCATATATAATGTTTTTTTTCGGAAACTTTTTTGGTGAAATGTTATTAGTGAACTTATTAACATAAAGCGCATCTGAAACTCACTCGAAGCTCAAATTTTAGCTCTCAACACGAAGCAAAAATGACCGAATGACAGCTCGTAACTCGGAAAACACGTAGTGTGGAACACTCGTAAGTCAAGGTACAACTGCACACACACACACACATACACACACACACACGCACATATATATATGTGTGTATGGAGAGAGAGAGAGACAGAGAGACAGAGAGACAGACAGACAGACAGACAGACCGCGTTTCTGTGAAGGTCAACCGTAAGAATATGTTTTATTCTTACTATCTGTGTGTATAAAATAATCATGGGAGAGTGGTTCGGTCAAATGCTTCCCCACCCAATTTTTTCACTATCAAACCTTGTGGCATGTTATTGACTGGACATTTTGTTTCGATATTTGGTGATCAGACACAGTGGTTGATTCCCAAGGGCAATCGTATGAAGAAAAAAACAGTACAGAACAACAACAACAACAACAACAACTACTACTACTACTACTACTACTAATAATAATAATAATAGTTGTAGTAGTAGTAGCAGCAGCAGTAGTTGTAGTAGTAGTAGTAGGCTGGTTGTAAGGTGAATGGATAGTGAACTTTGAAATATCCCATCATACAAGTAATAAATACCAAGAAAATTTGGTACAGTAATGATAGAAAATTGTTAATCAAAATTCAATAAACCTATCATCTATTTAAGAAAAAAATACAAATCATCATCATCATCATCATCATCATCAGGTCGTGTTAGCAGAATGGACTGCCATGATTCTCTCTTGCCACCCGTCCCTACCGGTCATCGCTCCTGGCAGGTGTTCCACACGGCACTGTATAATCACAAAGCTGAACGATATATGTTTTTGTTAGTGGGCCCATAAATAGGTTTTCACAGAAGAACGTCACTTATGAGTTTGTCCTGGCTTCTCCAGCAGTGTCCAACATCTCTTGTTTGTCTTATTTTGATGATTTATTTGGTAGGGGGTAAGTGGCCGTACAGCTGCTTTTTTAGGGGTGCTGCTTCCAGGATTTGTTCAAGACAGAACACAGCATAATTGTATAGTTCCCATTTAGCTTTGTATCCACGCGTCTCGTCAGAATCTAAGTGGGACAGCCATACATTAGCACTAACACGGCTACAGCTTTGAAGAATTCTTGCTTTATCTTTTCAGAGAGATTAGATTTCGATATGATTGGTAATATGTCTATAGAAGTCCTTGCCTTTCCCATCCGTATATTTACATCGAATTCTGTAGAGGAGATATTACTACCCACATATGTGAACTGGTAAAACTCGTTTTCCCTAATAGTCAGTTTAATTAAATGGCTTCAATATCCTTTGTTAGTTATGACACATGGATGCTGAAAAAAGTATTTCTCTACCAAATATATACGTAGATATATTAACTCTTAACATCCTATACCACCGCATTCCACCCGGCCAGAAGTCACAATCATTTTCCTAATCTACCCCAAATGATAACCTTTGTTTAAATGGAATATTAAACATTAG
>CM042157.1:59724364-59726864 GCA_023376005.1 Doryteuthis pealeii | reverse complement strand
TGCAGATACTATCATACTATCGTTGGTAGTGGGAGGCCGTTATACAGCATCAAGTTAGGATATAAGTGCAGATACTATCATACTATTGAAGTTAGTGCAGATACTATCATACTATCGTTGGTAGTGGGAGGCCGTTATACAGCATCAAGTTAGGATATAAGTGCAGATACTATCATACTATCGAAGTTTAGTGCAGATACTATCATACTATCGTTGGTAGGGAGGCCGTTATACAGCATCAAGTTAGGATAAAAGTGCAGATACTATCATACTATCGAAGTTAAGCAACGTTGAACCTGCTCATTATATATATGGGTGATCATTTCTTAATGGAAATAAAGCTTAGTAAATCACGAGAATGTTTATTTGACAGTTTTGTTGTCAGTTTTAAAAAATGCGCCAAATATTAACACGTTGCCTACGTTTGCTCAAATGGCAGTTTCTTCTCACTGGCGTTGCCATATTTCATTTATTGCATCAGTTTGGGAAAGTATTGCAGGTACACGTAGTAGGCCAATAATGTACCACGCCTCTGAGGTAGAATATGTTACCAACACGTATACGGCAATGGTAAATTGACTGTGTTACGTGTTGGTACACATTTAGCAATGTATTTATCAGTAATTTATTTATGATATGTATATATTTGATACAATATGATATAATAGCAATATATAATATAATAATAATTTGTAATAGTGTATAAGTTATATATATATATATATATATATATATATATATATATATATATAATAAAGTAATCCACAGACACGTGTTTCGAGGTATCTCCTCTCATCAGTGTGGTTATACCGTTTAATAGCTACCTCTGGCCGGGTTCGAGACTCGAATGAACTTTTCGTTCGCCAAACCTCTTACCCGTGCGGCCACAAACAGCTGTCAAATATAGGAGACTATTTAATCGCTAAATTTCTAAGCGGAAATGAAATTCACTAGAGGCCTCAAACTTTGTTTATGTAAACAGAGCGAGGTTTAGCTGTACGCCGAATACGGTGAATTTTGCAATTAAACCCCTTCTAAGTGCTCAACCAAATTTGGGAGCATATATATATATATATATATATATATATATATATATATATGTGTGTGTGTATGTGTGTGTGTGTGTGTGTGTGTGTGTGTGTGCGTGTATCTATTTGGCTGTGAATGGATTCCTATTTTTATTTCATTTTTATATAATTTTTTAATTAAAAGTTCTAGTTATAACATAATGTTTCATTATTTCCACCTCCTTAAAGTAGTATATGTAGATATTGCTATGTTATTATGAAAGTATATATTCCAAATATTGTTTAAAAATGGCGTAAAATATTTGCAATGGTGCGTATGTGTACTAATACGTGTTAATTATTTCTATGAAATATTAATCTACAAAACAGAAAGAGGTTTTTTCAAGCGAAAAAAAAAAATACAAATTTCTGTGGTTTGGAGAGAAATATTTCATTTTTAAATTTAAGTGAGTGATAAACATAACTCACTTATTATTGAGATCTTTTTGTATAGTTGTCTTCTTCTTGGCTGATATATACACAACGCTTGTGTGTTTATTGATTTTAACGGCATATCGACCCGTCTGGGGTTATATCATGCCTAACGGATAGGAAGTGATACATATCGTGTATTTATATTTATACTTTTTAGTAATTGGTTTTAACAATGTGTTAGCAATATTGGGGATTATGTTGTATGGTATTGATTTGTTTCATGTCTATATTCTATGGTATAATTTTATTTCCCTAAAAAAGGAGAGAATATCCTCCATGTTGACATTTTCAAACAGATCTTTCATATTGTTTGCTTTCAAAAAAACGGTTTCTGATGTGAGCAAAAAACCTGCATTCCATGAATAAGTGTTAAACAGTCAAAGGTGTTTGACATGCTTCATATTGTGGTTGTTGTTCTTGTTTGAGTATATAGGAGTGTGTTAGTCTTGTATGACCAATGCGTAATCGGGACACAATGACTTTCTAGACTTCCTTAAAGTTGGTTTCCAGCCTCCCAAAGTGGGTTTGATTAGGAAAAGTTTATTGTTGATGTTGTTATTCCAGTGTTGTTGCCATTTTGTATGAAGGAATCTATTAATTTTAGGTTTCAGATCAGTAAATGGTATCTTGAAATTGTCGAGGATCAAATCTAGAGCCGATTTAGCTGCGGAGTCATCTCTTTCATTATCTTGGTTTGGTTGTTTACTTTGTTTTAATGATAAATGGTAACCTTCATGGGTATATAGTTAATGCCCAAACCATCCTTTAGAAGAACAGCAGAGGCAGTATTTAACCCATAAGTGGGAGGGTGAAGGGTTCATACCTTTCTTAAGGGCGGGTTAGCTCAGTCGGTAGAGCATTCGGTTAGAAACCACAAGGTGCCTAGTTCAATACCGGCCCACGCCAACTCAGTATATGAGTAGCACAGGGATCTGTGCGGTAAAGTAAGGAGCTGATGGTAGGTGTAGCGCTCCGCCTTAGACACAAAGATAATCTCC
>CM042157.1:59716864-59721864 GCA_023376005.1 Doryteuthis pealeii | reverse complement strand
CTCTATCTGTTATTTCTCTGATTTTTTGAGTGAGGCTAGATAATTAGTATTATTACTTTGAATTTGTTTTTTTATTCCTTGTCTAATATTTTACCATGTTCCCAATACAACCCAAAAGTTTCCCAACATCCATCTCATATATATATATATATATATATATATATATATATAACAACAGTGTATGATTGTCACTATCTCAGTTGGTGAGTCAGTTTGCGGTATTATTAGGCGAGTGGTCAATATCTGAGATAATCCTATTAAATAATAATGATAAATGAATATATATTAGTTTGTGTATATATATTTAATTACATAGATATTTCACACACACACAACACACACACACACATATATAATATATATATATATTATATATATATATATATATATATAAACTATTATATTTATTATATATTGTATATAACATATATATATATATATATATATATATATATATATATATATATATATACGTGTTGTGTGTGTGTGTGTGTGTGTATGTATGTATATAAACGTGTATATACACATGAATTCACAAATTTACGCTGATATACGAGAGTTCTTTTTTTACAAACAATTAAAAGACAATCAAGTACAATATATAGCGATGTAGGTATTATATACGTACCCATGTAATGTATGTATGTACATACGCATTACATACATATGAATATACGGGTTATTTCCTATAACTCCAACATAAACAAAGGGGAACCACTCTTGACTGATAATTTATTTATTCATTTATTTCTTGATCTACTAGGAAAAAAGAAATTAGGGTTAGGGTTAGGGTTAGGGTTTAGGTTTAGTGTTTAGGGTTAGGGCTTAGGGTTTAGGGTTAGTTTAATGGGAAAATAAATAAATAATTTATCAGTCAAGAGTGGTTCCCCTTTGTTTATGTTGGTGTTATAGGAAATAACCAATATACGTACTTATATCAATATATACGTATGTATGTATGTATTAAGTGAAAAATGAAAATGTTAAACATGCTCTATTTGCTATTTCTCTGATTTTTTTAGTGAGGCTAGATAATTAGTATTATTTGTATTATTCGGACTATAGGTTCCCGAGTCTGAGAAGGTTCCCGAGTCCGAGAAGGTTCCCAAGTCCAACACGAAATACCCGACTGAAACGTTCGGCTGAAACGTTGTACAAATAACAATGAAGATGAGGACAATAGTCCGAATAATATAAATAATAGTAATTATCAAGTCACATGTCAAAAATTCTGAGAAATAATCTAGTACAATATATAGCGATGTAGGTATTAAAATACGTACCCATGTAATGTATGTATGTAGCATGTACATACGTATGAATATACGTACTTATATCAGTATGTACAGTTGCATACGGAAGCGCGTGGTGTAATGGTTAAAGTCATAGGAAATGAACTCGTCGCCCCGAGTTCAAATCATGGACGTGGTAATTGCATTTCACTTAGCCCTATTACCCTTGGGAAACGTATGAATCCTACTCTCTCTCCAGCTATGGATAAATAGTAGGGCAGACCGGGCTCTTTAACCTTGGTTAGGTAACCTGTCTAGGAGAAGGAAAACTCTGAATTGAAACCTGTTGAACTCCGCTTAAGAAATTGACCTGTGTCACATCCTGCTCGTGTGGAGGGGTTTGTAAATATATATAACACTATAATAATGTTATAAAGTTGACTAATAATAATACTAATAATAATAACCCTATAATAATGTTATAAAGTCGACTGGCGCTATAAAATTAAATACTTAATAATAATTAGGATGATTTGATAAAAGTTATAGTTATAATCCTTTGTAAGGAAGTGTAAAACAAAAACAAAAAAAAAAACAAATAATAATAAACCCTTTGTTGTTGTACATGATCTTGGTCACTGTATGATTAATAAAGATATGTTGTATACAATTGTTAATAAGCGTTTTGTAGTTATTGCGATTG
Source organism: Doryteuthis pealeii (assembly GCA_023376005.1). Classification (NCBI taxonomy): domain Eukaryota; kingdom Metazoa; phylum Mollusca; class Cephalopoda; order Myopsida; family Loliginidae; genus Doryteuthis; species Doryteuthis pealeii. The sequence goes on along the minus strand of CM042157.1, from coordinate 59,719,929 downwards.
TTGACCCATTGATAGCATTGATAAATTTGGTCATCTTCAGACACAACCCGAACCCAGAATGTCCAAACTAGCTCTTCTTCAATTTTCCTGTGGGTCAAACAAAACAACGTGGGCGCAGGAAGTCCGAACGAGCAGGTTCATCGACCTATAAGTAGCCCGCAGCACAATACGCACTTATAGGACCACAGGAGCAAATGATATGACATTTTCGGCCAGGCAAGTGCAGGAGAAGTGTTTTGAGCAACGGGTTCCTCTGTATCAGGTTTTTGTCGATTTGACAAAAGCTTTTGGATACAGTTAACAGAAATCCACTTAGGACGATACTGAGAAAAGAATAGAAGCCATACTCACCAATATTTGTGAATATACTCAAGCGTATGAAAGATGAATGTTGTCATGAATGGTTGGTTGTCGGATGAAATCCCAATAGATAACAGAGTTAATCAGGGAGATGTTTTGGCCCCGGCACAATTCTCATTATTCTTCTCTGTAATATTAACTAACGCGTTCCATCATTGTGAGAGGAGTGTTCTTTTGGAATTAAGAATCACAAAAAGGATTTTCAACTTGAGAAGATTCAATTTCAAGTCAAATATATCTTACACACTGATTAGTGAGTTCTTTTATGCTGATACTGAATTTCTGGTTCATGCTGAGGAAGATATGTTTACATATTGTAGATCTATTTGTAGCCTCATGCACTGTATTTGGATTAGAAATAGGATTGATGCAAACAAAAGTAATGTTTACTCCTGTAGCAAGTAAGCCAAATACTAAACCACTTATAACTGTTCATGATACTAATTTGACTGTTGTTAAAACCTTTGGAAAGTATATTGACCTGTGATGGCTCTTTTGATACTGAAATTCACCAACACATTCAGAAGGAATCTTTGGCCTATGGAAGTATATTGACCTGTTATGACTCTTTGGATACTGAAATTCACCAACACATTCAGAAGGAATCTTTGGCCTATGGAAGTATATTGACCTGTGATGGCTCTTTGGATACTGAAATTCACCAACATATTCAGAAGGAATCTTTGGTCTATGGAAGTATATTGACCTGTGATGGCTCTTTGGATACTGAAATTCACCAACATATTCAGAAGGAATTTTTGGCCTATGGAAGTATATTGACCTGTGATGGCTCTTTGGATACTGAAATTCACCAACATATTCAGAAGGAATCTTTGGCCTATGGAAGTATATTGAACTGTGATGGCTCTTTGGATACTGAAATTCACCAACACAGAAGGAATCTGTGGCCTATGGAAGCATATTGACCTGTGATGGCTCTTTGGATACAGAAATTCCCCAACACATTCAGAAGGAATCTGTGGCCTATGGAAGTATATTGACCTGTGATGGCTCTTTGGATACTGAAATTCACCAACATATTCAGAAGGAATCTTTGGCCTATGGAAGTATATTGAACTGTGATGGCTCTTTGGATACTGAAATTCACCAACACAGAAGGAATCTGTGGCCTATGGAAGCATATTGACCTGTGATGGCTCTTTGGATACAGAAATTCCCCAACACATTCAGAAGGAATCTGTGGCCTATGGAAGTATATTGACCTGTGATGGCTCTTTGGATACTGAAATTCACCAACATATTCAGAAGGAATCTGTGGCCTATGGAAGGCTTGAAAAAATTGGTATGAACAAACAGTATCGTTATTCATAAGACACAGATGACTGTTTATAGGTCCTGTGTGTTAAGTGTTCTGTTGTAGTTTTCAGAAACATGAACATTGCTTTGTAGACATCTGAAAATACTTGAATGCTTTCATCACGCGTTCCAGTATTAAGAGGGATGTTCTTTTGGAATTCAGAACCACAGGAATGGTTTTTGACTTGAGAAAATTCGAAGACATCTTACATACTGATTAGAGAGTTCCTTTACGCCGACGACGTTGACTTTTTAGCTCATACTGAGGATAATATACTACATATTGTGAATCTATTTGCCGCCTCGAGCACTGCATTTGGATTAAAAATAAGCTTGACGAAAACAAAGGTAATGTTTACCCCGGTAGCAACTACTTACGAAGTATATTGAACACCAAACACCTGACACTAAAGTCCTAACAAGGACAGGATGCACAAGCATGGTGACTCTCATCATAACGGTCCAAATGCGATGGGCAGGGTGATATTGTCCGTATGAGCGATTTTAGAATGCTGAAGCAACCTCTTTACGGTCAGCTGAATGCTGGAAAAAGGCTACAGCATAAGCCTTGGAAGAGGTATAAGGATTGCCTAAAAATCAACTTTGTAAAAATGAAAATAAAAATAGATCCTAACAACTGGTAAAAGCTGGCATTGAAGAGAACCGACTGGCGAATTCACGTGGATGATGGCTGTACCAGTTTAGAGAGTGAACAAATTGAGCGTGAAAACCTCAAGCGTCAACTTCGAAAGCGATACGCCTGTCATATTGGTGAGAACAGGGAGGGTTGGAAATGTCAAACATGTGGTTGGATTCTGCTCTCTAAGGCTGGATATGTAAATCATCAGAAATCTCATCAGAAACAACCCATGCACACTCCAGGAACAAACAAAATTTTTAAGTCGGTTTCTGGTCTTATTAGACATATTAGTGGTGCACAAGCATCAAATTTCACCATCTGATCCAATCAATCCAGTGGAAAGGACGTCCTTCCTGTGTCACATTTGCATCAGACTTTGGGGATTTGCAGCGGGATTGATGAGTCACTTGAAAGGTGATGAGAGGAAGGGTTCTGGGTGGAGGGGGTTATAGTATTGTGAGGGACGGCAGTGATTTGTAAAGATGTTGCGATTGCCATGTTTCATCTATATACGTATATATGTATTTATATACATGTATATAAGTTTAAATACATATTCCAGGTATTTTAATTTCATTTTCCATTAATGTGGTTATTTTCCCAAACCCGTGAGCCGCAGGTAGGATACGACACAAGGTCTCAAGTATTGGGGATCCGGCAACGATCGAACTTGCTTTTCAGTAGTAATGGATCAACGAGACTAGCTTGCTAACCATGGCACCACAATGGGACGACTTTATTTTCCGTT
>CM042157.1:59709364-59714364 GCA_023376005.1 Doryteuthis pealeii | reverse complement strand
TATGAATAAGATATAATGAAAAAACAACCGATGTTTCCAACTAAATAGGCCCTCATCAGAAGAGAAAGTGTGGCAAACCGTTCGGGGCCAATTAAATTTTAAAACCGTCCAAGAGAATTGGTCCCCGAACGTTTTTGCCACAGCTTCTCTTCTGATGAGCCTATTTCAGTTGGTAACATCGTTTGTTTTTCATTATATTTATCTTATATATTATATAGGTAAGTAAGTAAAGTCGTCTAGGTGGCCTAAAGTCGGTAGTCAAGCGACAGTGGGGGTCTATCTCCTTTTCATACTAGTGCTAGACGCAAGGACATTTGTTTTTGGCGTCGAGGTGGAGCCCAACTAACCATCAGCTCCTCACTTTACACGGAAAATTTGGAACGCTCTAGCATGACTGAACTAAACCGACCCTAAGTTTTTTTCTCTAAGTGGAAAATTTTATATTATATATAAAGTATGTGTGTGTTGTGTGTGTTGTGTGTGTGTGTGTAAGGTAACCAAAATGACTGGTAAAATAAGGGTGTATTTATTTGAGATCATCTAGATCTCGTATATATTATATGCTTCTGAGGTGGCAAACATATATACTCACACAAGAAATTTTAATAAATACCGTAAAGAGAGCTCAATGTATTATAATCAATAAATTAAATTATATACAGAGCAATATTTAAACTTTCAAAGAAAGAAAAACTTAATAAACCGTTATTCCGTATATTTTTTTATTTCGACAAATGAAATTCAAAACTGTGTCTCAGCCTCATCAGACGACCCGTCCTGATGAGGCTAAGATGAGGCGGGAGTTCATGTTGTAATAACTTACAAAATATGAATTCCCACAGTTAGCTGTATTAAATCGATATATTGATTACTTCAGTGATTTGACCAGAAGATACTTATGGTGAACTTGGAGGTTATTTCTGTACACACTATATAATAATCCGCTCTACTTACGTATTGAGCCTTTATATTTGTTATATTCGCTGAGCTTATCTAAGTAACATTTATACCAACGCAACTATTGACCGACCAAATATTTACCGGTAAGTCATTTTCCTTTTACGCCACACACACACACACACACATCACAGCTTATATATAGTATATATATATATATATATATAGGAAGGTAGAGCGTTCGGCTAGAAACCACAAGGTTCCTAGTTCCTCGCCAACTCAGCGTTTGAGTAGCCACAGGGATCTATGCTGTAAAGTGGAAAGTTTGATGGTAGGTGTGGCGCTCTACCATCCAGACGCATAAGACAACTCCTTGGTCTAGCGCGACTGAAAAGGGATAGACTCCCTCGCTGTTGGCTGCTATCGACTTAGGGCACTCCGTCGCACTTTATACTTTTACTCTCTACCTCTCTCTCTCTCTCTCTCTCTATATATAATATATATATATTAATATTATATAATATATATATGATCCTATATAATATATATAACAGACAGATGTGACGCCATAAAGTCTGCATAACATATGACTCAGGGATCAGCCATGACTTTCAGACTGAATCATCATTCGTTCAAACCCAGACCTCAAATGGCGATTTCAGTTGTTCATCTGTAATTGAAAGATTGTAAGGATAGGCTGTGGCATTTTTCAAGATTACTCCTTGGTACAATTCTTCGGTATCAGCCCGACATTGTTCTCTTTTTCAAGCTATCCAATCTTTCAGTTCTGGCACATCGAACTTGATGAACTAATTATGTTGGAAGTGTGATATTACTTTTTATTCGAACGCCGGCTCTATTGGACACACATTTATCAGTCGCTATTTCCATAATTCTATGCCTATTATGGGTAAGTAATGAATGTACACAAACATCGTCGGAGGTAGATCGCAAAAAAATTAGAGCGGCTGGCAGCCTTAATATTAAGCAAGGCACGGAGAGGGGTGAGACAGAGATGGAGAGTGCCTCGACAGGCAAAGAGAGGACCAGAAAAGAGGGAGAAAAGACAGCAACCCCCAGAAAGAAATCAAGTTTGTGTGGCATTCAGTGGCACCAAAGACTGTTCACTCAAGAATTGCTGCGGAGTCCACTTGCGCAGATGCCTAGATTATTTTGGGACACTACCCATCGTCCTTAGTGAACTGAAAGGTGCCAAGCGAAGAACAGATGTATGTTTTATTTTAAAATATATCTAAATATTTCGAGGAAAAAAATTACCCATTCTGAAAATGGAATTTATCAGTTATATGTTAAGGAAAATAAAGTCGTCCCATTGTGGTGCCATGGTTAGCAAGCTAGTCTCGTATGATCCATTACTACTGAAAAGCCAAGTTCGATCGTTGCCGGATCCCCAATATTGAGACCTTGTGTCGCTATCCTACCTGCGGCTCAACGGGTTTGGGAAAATAACCACATTAATGGAAATGAAATTAAAATACCTGGAATATGTATTTAAACTTATATACATGTATATAAATAATATATACGTATATAGATGAAACATGGCAATCGCAACATCTTTACAAATCACTGCCGTCCCTCACAAATTACTATAAAAAATATAAAAAAAAAATAGGTTAAAAGAATTAAAAAAAAATTAAAAATATAGAAAATAAACAAAAAATATAATAAAGATCTGATGACCCCCTCCACCCAGAACTTCCTCTCATCACCTTTTCAAGTGATCATCATCCCGCTGCAATCCAAAGTCTGATGCAAATGTGACCACAGGAGGACGTCCTTTCCACTGGATTGATTGGATTCAGATGGTGAAATTTGATGCTTGTGCACCACTAAGTATGTCTAATAGACCAGAAACCCACGACTTAAAAATTTTGTTTGTTTACACTGGAGTGTGCATGGGTTTGTTTCTGAATGAGATTCTGATGATTTACATATCCCAGCCTTAGAGAGCACGATCCAACCACATGTTTTGACATTTCCAACCTCCCTGTTCTCATCCAATATGACAGGCGTTCGCTTTCGAAGTTTGACGCTTGAAGGTTTTCAACGCTCTAATTTGTTCACTCTCTAAACCTGTACAGCCATGCATCCACGTGAATTCGCCAAGTCGGTTCTCTTCAATGCCAGCTTTTACCAGTGTTAGGATCTATTTTTATTTTCATTTTTACAAGTTGATTTTTAGGCAATCCCTTAATACCGTCTTCGCAAGGGCTTAGCTGTAGCCTTTTCCAGCAATTCAGCTGACCGTGAAAGAGGTTGCTTTGCAGCATTCCTAAAAATCGCTCAATACGGACAATATCACCTGCCCTCGCATATTTTTTTTTTTTTTTTTTTTTTTTTTTTTTTTTTTTTTTTTTTTTTTTTTTTTTTTTTTTTTTTTTTTTTTTTTTTTTTTTTTTTTTTTTTTTTTTTTTTTTTTTTTTTTTTTTTTTTTTTTTTTTTTTTTTTTTTTTTTGTTTTTTTTTTTGGACCGTTATGATGAGAGTCACCATGCTTGTGCATCCTGGTCCTTGTTAGGACTTATGTCAGGTGTTTGGTGTTCAATATACTTTCGTAAGTAGTTCTACCGGGGTAAACATACCTTTGTTTTCGTCAAGCTTATTTTTAATCCAACAATGCAGTGCTCGAGGGCGGCAAATAGTTCACAATATGTGTATATTGGATCCTCAGTATGAGCTAAAAAGTCAACGTCCGTCGCGTAAAGGAACTCTTCTAATTCAGTATGTAAGATGTCTTCGAATTTTCTCAAGTCAAAAACCATTCCTGTGGTTCTGAATTCCAAAAGAAACATCCCTCTTATACGGAAACGCGTGAATGAAAGCATTCAAGTATTTTCAGATGTCTCAAAGCAATGTTTCATGTTTTCGAAACTACAACAGATACACTTAAACACACAGGACCTATAAACAGTCATCTGTGTCCCCTTATGAATAACGATTACTGTTTGTTTCAACCAATTTTTCAAGCTTTCCATTAGGCACAAGATGTCTCTGAATATGTTGGGTGAATTTCAGTATCAAAGAGCCCATCACAGGTCAATATACTTCCATAGGCCAAGATTCCTTCTGAATGTGTTGGGGCATTTCTGTATCCAAAGAGCCATCAGCAGGTCATAAGCTTCCATAGGCCACAGTTCCGTTCTGTGTTGGTGAATTTCAGTATCCAAAGAGCCATCAACAGTTTTCAATATACTTCCCAATAGGCGCAAAGAATTCCTCTGATATGTGGTGAATTTCAGTATCCAAAGAGCCATCACAAGGTGCAATTACTTCCAATAAGGCCACAGATTCCTTCTGAAATGCTGTTGGGGAATTTCTGTATCAAAGAGCCACACAGGTCATATGCTTCATAGGCCACAGATTTCCTTCTGTGTTGGTGAATTTCAGTATTCCCCAAGACCATCACAAGTTCAATATACTTCTGGCCAAAGTTCCTTCTGAATATGTTGGTGAATTTCAGTACCAACAGAGCCATCACAGGTCAATATACTTCCATCCGGCAAAAATGTCCTTCTGAAATATGTTTTGGTGATTTCAGTATCAAAGGCCATCACGGCAATATACTTCCGTATAGACCAACGATTCCTTCTGAATATGTTGGTGAATTTCAGTATCCAAAGAGCCATCACGGTCAATAATACTCCATAGGCCCAAAGATTCCTTTGAATGTTGTTGGTGAATTTCAGTATCCAAAGAGTCATAACAGGTCAAATATACTTCCATGGCCAAAGATTTCCTTCTGAATGTGTTGGTGGAGTTTCAGTATCAAAAGAGCGCATCACGAGGGTTCAATATACTTTCCAAAAGGTTTTAACAACAGTCAAATTAGATCTGAACAGTTATATCAGTGTTAGTATTTTGGCTTACTTGCTACACGGAGTAAACATTACTTTTGTTGCATCAATCCTATTTCTAAATCAAATACAGTGCATGAGGCTACAACATAGGTCTACATATATGTAAACATATCTTCCTCAGCAATGAACAGCAATTCAGTATCAGCATAAAAGAACTCCACTAATCAGTGTGTAAGATATATTTTTTGACTTGAAATTGAACTTCCTCAAGTTGAAATCCTTT
>CM042157.1:59686254-59709264 GCA_023376005.1 Doryteuthis pealeii | reverse complement strand
AAAAAATTCAGACACTATGCCGCGGACTTCAGAAGAAAAGATAGTTCTCATATATATAATATATATAGTTTATATATATATAATATATATATATATATTTTATATATATCTGCTTTGTCTATAGTTGTGTTATCATTTTCTTCCTAAATTAGTGTTGTTATTTATTATTAGTGGTTATTTATCTATTGAATATTATTATCATTATTCAACTATATTATTATGTTAATATATTATGATTGATATAAATTGTTAATCATAGCAAACAAATATCTAAAACTGCCTGTAATCTACATTAATCAAATTTTACATATATATAATAATTATTAACTATATATAATATATGGTAACAATTAATAATATATTAACAATGATATAATGAACACTAATAATAACAACAACATTATTAAATAAGATAAATGAAATACATAATGATTATAATATATATATATATTATATGTATGATATATATATATTGTGGTGTGTGTGGTGTGTATATTATAATAATATATGAAGAATATAATGTAGATAGTAAATCTCGACAATATTTGTAATATTGTAAATTGAAAATACACAATTGTAAATTTTCTTTCGTTAATGTAAACTGTTTTTTCAATTTTTATTTTTATACTTTTATTATATATATTATATATATTATATATATAATATATATATATATATATTATATTATATTTATGATGTTGTTAGGTCAGTACACGTATGCTTGCTGATAGATTATTATGAGTGGATGGGTTGAGAGGCCATTGAGAATATTAGGTTAATAAAGATAGATTAAATTAACATATTATTACTGTAACTATTAGTATATATCTTACGTATGTCTGTATTATGTATTATGTATGTATAAGTGAAAAGGGAAAAATGTTAAACATGCTTCTGTTTGCTATTTCTCTGATTTTTTGAGTGAGGCTAGATAATTAGTATTATTACTTTGAATTTGTTTTTTATTCCTGTCTAATATTTTACCATGTTCCCAATACAACCTCAAAGTTTCCAAACATCCATTCTATATATATATATATTATATATATATATATATATTTATAATATATATATATATATATATATATATTATATATTTATACAACAGTGTATGATTGTCACTATCTCAGTTGGTGAGTCAGTTTGCGGTATTATAGGCGAGTGGTCAATATCTGAGATAATCCCTATTAAATAATAATGATAAATGAATATATATTAGTTTGTTGTATATATATTAATACTGGATATTCATATGATTATATATATATATAATATTTTATATAATTATATAAAGTATATTATATATATAAAGCTATTATTTATATATATATATATAAATATTATATATATAGTAAACTATTATATTATATCATATATTATTATATATATATAGTATATAACATAATAATATATATATAATATATATTCGTGTGTGTGTGTGTGTGTGTGTGTATGTTATTTAGTATATGTGATATACACATGAATTCACAAATTTACGGCTGATATACGAGAGTTCTTTTTTACAAACAATTAAAAAGATCATCAGTACAATATATAGCGATGTAGGTATTATAAACGTACTCATGTAATGTATGTATGTACATACCATGTACATCATATGAATACGGGTTATTTCCTATATCTCCAACATAAACAAAGGGGAACCACTCTTGACTGATGAATTATTTATTTATTTATTTATTGATCTACTAGGAAAAAAGAAGACAGGGTTAGGGTTAGTGTTAGGGTTTAGGGTTAGGGTTTAGTGTTAGTTTTATGGGAAAATGAATAAATAATTTATCAGTCAAGAGTGGTTCCCCTTTGTTTATGTTGGAGTTATAGAAAATAACTAATATACGTACTTATATCAGTATGTACCTATGTCTGTATATATGTATTATGTATGTATTAAGTGAAAAGGGAAAATGTTAAACATGCTCTGTTTGCTATTTCTCTGATTTTTTTTTAGTGAGACTAGATAATTAGTATTATTTGTATTATTCGGACTATAGGTTCCAGAGTCCGAGAAGGTTCCAGAGTCCGAGAATAAATACCTGAAGAAAGTCGGAGGGCACATCAGCCGAAACGTTGTACAAATAACAATGAAGATGAGGACAATAGTCCGAATAATACAAATAATAGTAATTATCAAGTCTCATCTCAAAAATTCAGAGAAATAATCTAGTACAATATATAGCGATGTATGTATTATATACGTATCCATGTGATGTATGTATGTACATACGCATGTACATACATATGAATATACGTACTTATATCAGTATGTACTTGATAACGGAAGCGCGTGGTGTAATGGTTAAAGTCATGAGAAATGGACTCGTCGCCCGAGTTCAAATCCTGGACGTGGTAATTGCATTTCACTTAGCGCTATTAACCTAGGGAAAGGTATGAATCCTACTCTCCCTCCAGCTATGGATAAATAGTAGGGCAGACTGGCTCTTTAACGTTGGTTAGGCAACCAGTCTAGGAGAAGGGAAACTCTGAATTCAAACCTGCTTAAGAAATTGACCTTGTGTCACATCCTGCTCGTGCGGAGGGGCTGGTAAATATATATATATCAGTATGTACGTATGTCTGAATATATGTATTATGTATGTATTAAGTGAAAAGTGAAAATGTTAAACAATGCTCTATTTGATCTCATCACTGGAATGGACCTTGATTACCAAATAATTGGATTCATTGTACTTTAGTTTGTTTGTACAAGGACAAGAGAGAAAAATGAATTTCTGTTAACTACACTTTTTGGGATAAACTCTTCCTAATCAAACCCACTTTGAGAGACTGGAGACCAACTTTAAGAAAGTCTAGAAAGGAACAAGTCATTGTGTCCCGATTACGCATTGGTCACACAAGACTAACTCACTCCTATATACTCAAACAAGAACAACAACCATAATATGAAAGATGTCAAACATCTTTGACTGTTAAACACTTATTCATAGAATACAGATATTTTGCTCACACCAGAAACCGTTATTTTAATGCAAACAATATGAAAGATCTATTTGAAAATATCAACATGGAAGACATTCTGTCGTTTTTGAGTGAAATAACATTATACCATAGAATATAGACATGAACTTAATCAATACTATACAACACGATCCCCAATGTTGCTAACACATTGTTAAAACCAATTACTAAAAAGTATAAATATAGACACACAACATATATTACTTCCTAACCTCTAGGAATGACATAGCCGCAGACGGGTTGATATGCCGTTAAAATCTATAAACTAACCAACCAGTCTTTTGGCTGTAATTGGCAAGGTTCTTTCAAGAATCCTGCTGAGTCGATTGCTTTGGAACATCTGTCCTGTAGTCATTCCAGAATCACAACATGGTTTTAGGTCTGACAGGGGAGTATAACACTATAATAATGGATGTGGTAATTTCATTTCACTTAGCGCTAATACTTTTGGGAAAGGTATGAATCATACTCTCCCTCCAGCTATGGATAAATAGTAGGGCAGACCGGGCTCTTTAACCTTGGTTAGGCAACCTATCTAGGAGAAGGAAAACCTGTTGAACTCCGCTTAAGAAATTGACTTTGTGTCACATCCTGCTCGTGTGGAGGGGTTTGTAAATATATATAACCCTATAATAATGTTATAAAGTTGACTGGCGCTATTAAATTAAATACTTAATAATAATTAGGATGATTTAATAAAAGTTAAAGTTATAATCATTTGTAAGGAAGTGTAAAACAAAAAAAAAAACAAAAAAAACAAAAACAAAATCAAATAATAATAAGCCCTTTGTTGTTGTACATGATCTTGGTCACTGCATGATTAATAAAGATATTGTTGTATACAATTGTTAATAAGCGTTTTGTAGTTATTGCGATTCTTGACCCATTGATAGCATTGATAAATTTGGTCATCTTCAGACACAACCCGAACCCAGAATGTCAAACTAGCTCTTCTTCAATTTCCTGTGGTCAAACAAAACAACGTGGGCGCAGGAAGTCCGAACGAGCAGGTTCACCAACCTATAAGTAGCCCGCAGCACAATACGCACTTATAGGACCACAGGAGCAAATGATATGACATTTTCGGCCAGGCAAGTGCAGGAGAAGTGTTGAGCAACGGGTTCCTCCGTATCAGGTTTTTGTCGATTTGACAAAGCTTTTGATACAGTTAACAGAAATCCACTTAGGACGATACTGAGAAAAGAATAGAAGCCATCTCATATTTGTGAATATACCCAAGCGTATGAAAGATGAATGTTGTCATGAATGATTGGTTATCGGATGAAAATTCCAATAGATAACAGAGTTAATCAGGGAGATGTTTTGGCCCCGCACAATTCTCATTATTCTTCTCTGTAATATTAACTTACGCGTTCCATCATTGTGAGAGGAGTGTTCTTTTGGAATTAAGAATCACAGAAGGATTTCAACTTGAGAAGATTCAATTTCAAGTTATTTTACACACTGATTTAGTGAGTCTTTTATGCTGATACCGAATTTCTGGTTCATGCTGAGGATGATATGCATATTTAAATCTATTTGTAGCCTTATGCACTGCATTTGATTAGAAATAGGATTGATGCAAACGAAGGTAATGTTTACCCTTGTAGCAAGTAAAGAGAATACTAAACATTTATAACCATTTCATGGTACTAATTTGACTGTTGTTAAAACATTGGAAAGTATATTGACCTGTGATGGCTCTTTGGATACTGAAATTCACCAACATATTCAGAAGGAATCTGTGGCCTATGGAAGTATATTGACCTGTGATGACTCTTTGGATACTGAAATTCACCAACACAGAAGGAATCTTTGGCCTATGGAAGTATATCGACCTGTGGATGGCTCTTTGGATACTGAAATTCCCAACACATTCAGAAGGAATCTTTGGCCTATGGAAGTATATTGACCTGTGATGGCTCTTTGGATACTGAAATTCACCAACACATTCAGAAGGAATCTTTGGCCTATGAAGTATATTGACCTGTGATGACTCTTTGGATACTGAAATTCACCAACACATTCAGAAGGAATCTTTGGCCTATGGAAGTATATTGACTGTGATGGCTTTGATAGATGGATACTGAAATTCACCAACACATTCAGAAGGAATCTTTGGCCTATGGAAGTATATTGACCTGTGATGGCTCTTTGGATACTGAAATTCACCAACACATTCAGAAGGAATCTTTGGCCTATGGAAGTTATTTGACCTGTGATGGCTCTTTGGATACTGAAATTCACCAACACATTCAGAAGGAATCTTTGGCCTATGGAAGTATATTGACCTGTGATGGCTCTTTGGATACTGAATTCACCAACACATTCAGAAGGAATCTTTGGCCTATGGAAGTATATTGACCTGTGATGGCTCTTTGGATACTGAAATTCACCAACACATTCAGAAGGAATCTTTGGCCTATGAAGTATATTGACCTGTGATGGCTCTTTGGATACTGAAATTCACCAACACATTCAGAAGGAATCTTTGGCCTATGGAAGTATATTGACCTGTGATGGCTCTTTGGATACTGAAATTCACCAACACATTCAGAAGGAATCTTTGGCCTATGGAAGTATATTGACCTGTGACGACTCTTTGGATACTGAAATTCACCAACATATTCAGAAGGAATCTTTGAAAGGTGATGAGAGGAAGGGTTCTGGGTGGAGGGGGTTGTAGGGGACGACCGTGATTTGTAAAGATATACGTATATATGTATTTATATACATGTATATAAGTTTAAATACATATTCCAGGTATTGTAATTTCATTTTCTATTAATGTGATTATTTTCCCAAACCCGTGAGCTGCGGGTAGGATACGACACAAGGTCTCAAGTATTGGGGATCCGGCAACAATCGAACTTGCTTTTCAGTAGTAATGGATCAATGAGACTAGCTTGCTAACCATTGCACCACCATGGGACGACCTTATCTTCCGTTAACGTATAACTGATAAATCCATTTTCAGGAATGGGGAATTTTTTTCCAGAAATATTTAGATATATTTAAAATAAACAGTTCCATAATTAATGGTATAAAATCACCCTAGATGAGTTGGCATGCCGTCAAAATAAATCAATCATATACATTCATGTTTTTGTTGGCACCTTTCAGTCCACTAAGGACGATGGTGTAGTGTCCCAAAATATCTGCATCTGCGTAAGTGACTCCGCATGCCAATTCTTGAGTGACAGTCTTTGGTGCACTGAATGCACACAAACTGCGATGCTTTCTGGGGGTGCCGTCTTTTCTCCCTCTTTCTGTCTCTCTTTGCTGTCGAGGCTACTCTCCTCTCTGTCTCACCCCTCTCCGTGCCTTGCTTAATATTAAGGCGCCAGGCCGCTCTATATTTATTGCATCTACCTCCGACATGTTTGTGTACATTCATATACATACACAGAATATAGGCATAGAATATTGTAAATAGCGACTGATAAATGTGTGTCCAATGGAGGGCGTTCGATAAAAGTAATATCACACTTCCAACATAATTAGTTCACCAAGTTTTGATGTGCAGAACTGGAAAGATTGGATAGCTTGAAAAAGAGAACAATTCGGGCTGGATACCGAAGAATTGTACCAAGGGAGGTAATCTGAAAAATGCCACAGCCCTTATCCTACCATCTTCAATTACAGATGGAACAACTGAAATCGCCATTTTGAGGTTCTGGGTTTGAACGAATGATGATTCAGTCTGAAAGTCATGGCTGATCCCTGAGTCATTATGTTATGCAGACTTTATGGCGTCACATCTGTTTATATATTATATATATATTATATTATATATATAATATAAGTAGGGTGCCTAATGTCGGTAGCAGCCAAATAGCGAGGGAGTCTATCCCCTTTTCAGTAGCGCTAGACCAAGGAGATTGCCAACCTACCATCAACTTCCTACTTTACAGCATAGATCCCTGTGCTACTCCTGTGCTATATATATATATATATATATATATATATATATATATATATATATATATATATATATATATATACAGGTTTCGTTGAATTGAACAGACAATTCCTGTCTGACAAGTCTTTCATTGATCCGTTCTAATCTTCGGGCCATACTTCTGGTGTCAGGGTGGAACTGGTATACCAGTCCACCGAATGTTTCAACACTAGCGCTTTCGGCAATACACTTTGCCATCCTCAGGTTGGAAACGATGGAATAGTTTTCATGTCTCGTTTTTAACGAGAACGAGTAGAAGCAAGGAATTAGTGGGAGGTAATATCAATTGGTAGTGGGAGGTTTTTGGAATGGTAGTAGTTTGAACAAAGCAGTGATTTTTTTGTAGGGGGGGGCACAGGTTGTGATAAGGGGGGGGGGAATAATGGAAGTAATGTAGGCAGAAAATTATAAGCATTTTAGGATATGTTGACTTACTTCAAAGTTTATTTTGTTTAGGGTAGTTTTTTTTGTTTTATATATAAAGCTTCAATTATTTGAAGTTTTTGTTTGTTTTTTCTCTATGTAGTGTGTGTGTGTATTTTCAGTTAGAATTTTGCGGTAGGTAGAGGGGGGCATGAATGTGTTTTAAGATGTTGATTAATGGAGCTGGAATCTGATAAGTGTAGGGTTAATCTACGTGATAATGTGGTCGTCGTGTGGCCAATATATATATATATATATATATATATATATATATATATATATATATATATATATAGTTCCATTCTAAGGAAAAACTTAGGGTCTGTTTAGCTCAGTCGTGTAGAGCGTCCGATTAGGAACCACAAAGTTCCGGGTTCGAAGCCGGCACTCAACAACTCAGGGTATGATTAGTATAGGGATCTGTGCGGTAAAGTGAGGTGCTGATGGTAAGTTTGGCGCTCCACCCCAGACGCCAAAACAATTTCCTTGGTCTAGCACTAGTGAAAAGGGGATAGACACTCTCACTGTCTGGCAGATACCGACTTTAGGCCACCTAGATGACTTTACTTACTTTACTATAAGTTAAGGTAGCGTGGACATGGAGTCAATGGCGTTTAGTTAGTTGGTCTGAAGATCGCATAGGCGAGAAACTGTTAGTAACCTGGTGCCGTTGATTCCATGTCCACGCTACTTTAACTTATATATAAATGCTATATCCAGACGTGTGTGGTGTGATGGTTAGAGTCGTAAGACATAGATTCTTCGATGCGAGTTCAAATCCTGGACGAGGTTGTTTGCAGTTTACATTAATACGTTAATACTATTGGGAAAGTTATGCATCCACCTGCTCTCCATCCAACTATGGGTAAATAGTAAGCAGATTGGGCTCTTTAGTAATACCTGTTAGGGTCCCATCTATCGCTTAAATAGAAACGATGAGTTCTTAAAAAATCTGTTTAAAAAATTGAGTTTAATTTTAAAAAAATTGAAAACTCATCGGCAAGGAATAAAACAAAACGTCTTTGGCATAAAAATAACCCAACAAGGGTTGACATGCCATAAAATCAATTGAAATAACCAACTAATAAACCAACTAAAATCTTTGTTAGGCAACCAGTCAAGGAGAAAGAAAACTCTGAATTCAATCCTGTTTAAGTTAAGAAATTATCCTTGTGTCACATTCTACTCGAGTGGAGAGGTTGGGTAAATACACTCATCCCCTTATTTGTTTTTTGGTGGGGGTGAATGCTATCTTACTGCAGGGGATACTCTCAGCGTATTCTAAGCCTATTCAAAACGATTTTATTTGCCTATTTCAAGTAAATTAATGTGTAGAAAAGAGCGCTATTGACCTGATATCGGTTATATATATATTTATATATTTACCTAGCCCTCCGCACGAGCAGGATGTGACACAAGGTCAATTTCTTAAGCGGAGTTTAACAGGTTTGAATTCAGAGCTTTCCTTCTAGACTGGTTACTTTAGCCAAGGTTACAGAGCCCAGTCTGCCCTGCTATTTACCCATAGCTGAATAAGTATTGGATTCATACCTTTTCCAAAGGTATTAGCGCTATGTGAAATTTAAACAGCTTCGTCCAGGAATTGAACTCGGGTCGACGAGTCCATTTCCTATGACTCTAACCACTAGACCACGCGCCTCCATTCATATATAGAACCGAAGCTGAAGTCTTCCACCGTGTTGTGGTAGCTAATCTCGTTCGCATTCACCCATTCATAGATTCGAGAAGGTTCCAATCGACCCTCCCACAACAAGTCACGTCATTCACAAACGGCATAATTTATCCGAATATTTTCTCAACGTGCCACGTATTGATCTCTCGGCGTACTACTATCATTGTATTATCGTCAGCATCGTTTTATTTTATTTTATTTTATATTTTCATTGAGAGAATTCGCATCAGCAATCTCACGTGCCTCTCGTTCGAGAACAAGTGACAGCAAGTTGTTTTTTTTTTCTTTTTCTTACTATTCCCGCGTATTTTTATTAATTAACTAATTAATCTGTTTTTTTATTCATTTATTTATTCATTTATTTTCATTGAGGAATTCGCATCAGCAATCTCACGTACCTTTCGTTCGAGAACAAGTGACAACAAGTTGTTGTTTTTCTCTTTCTCACTATTCCTGCGTATTTTTTTTATTAATTAACTAATTAATCTGTTTATTTATTTGTTCATTTATTTATTAGTAAATGTTGCTGTTTGGATGGGTTAGATTCTGTTTAATATTTTCAGTTCATCCAGTTTATTTACAAAGTCTATTTGAGTCTCTTCCTGGTGTTCCGTTAATGATGGGCACAACTGTCACCACTGTATTTCACAATTTTTCTAGCTTTGTACTTTGCTTTGCTTTTAATGTATTCTTCTTCTCTTCTTCTTCTTCTTCTTCTTCTTCTTCTTCTTCTTCTTCTTCTTCTATGTTCATTTTCTTCCAATTTTCATCATCATCATCATCATCATCATCATTCTTCCACTTCTTTCTAACCATCACCGTCATCATCTTTGTTTATCATCATGACCATCATTAACATCCTGATCGTCTTCTTCTTCTTCTTCTTCTTCTTCTTCTTCTTCTTCTTCTTCTTCTTCTATGTTCATTTTCTTCCAATTTTTATCATCATCACCATCATCATCATCATCATCATCATCATTCTTCCACTTCTTTCTAATCATCATCGTCACCATCTTTCTTTATCATCATCATTATATCATCATTAACATCTTGTTTGTTGTTGTTGTTGTTGTTGTTGTTGTGTTGTTCTTCTTCTTCTCTTCTTCTTCTTCTTCTTCTTCTTCTTCTTCCTACTACTACTACTTTGTCTTCTTTTTCTTCTTCTTTTCATCATCATTACCATCATTACCATTAACGTATTTGTTGTTGTTGTTGTTGTTCTACTTCTTCTTCTTCTTCTTATTATTATTATTATTTACATCTTACCACCGCCATTATTGTTGCTCTTAACAGCATCTTCCCCAAATCGTTATTATTGCTACTAAAATAAACACTAACATCCACCATTATTATCATTTTGTACTTATTTTCACACCCGCCTTTACTAGCAGGTTTTGACTGGAGGTCAACTGGCAACAAGTCTTGTCAAAATCCCAGCACCCATTCAGTAATTACATTAGAGGCATTGTTGTTGATATTAGATCATGAATAAATTACAAATGATTCTAAAAATCCACCACCACTAACACCGCCACAAAAGATAAGAAAAACAACAAAAACAAAAAACA
Source organism: Doryteuthis pealeii (assembly GCA_023376005.1). Lineage (NCBI taxonomy): Eukaryota > Metazoa > Mollusca > Cephalopoda > Myopsida > Loliginidae > Doryteuthis > Doryteuthis pealeii. Next base: position 59,698,622 of record CM042157.1, on the reverse strand, counting down.
AAAACAACAATAACAACAAAAACAAATAACATTATTATTTTCATTATCATCACCATCAAAAACATCACCAGCATCATCATTATTATCATTATCGCAACTACTATCATTATCAACGCCACTGCTATCATTATCATCACCACTAGTATCATCATCAACACAGCCAGAGCCCCCTCCAATCATCATCATCATCATCATCATCATCACTATTATCTCAACATTATCATTATCTAACGCCAATCCAATCGTCCAAATTGATTACCATCAACACAAAAAACAATCACTATCATCATGACCATCTCCAGCACTATCATCATCTCCTTCACCGCCACTACCAACTCTACATCATCATCATCATCATCCTCATCATCATCTTCTTCTTCTTCTTCTTCTTCTTCTTCTTCTAATTTGTCTTCTTTTCATCATCATCATCATCTTCTTCTTCTTCTTCTTCTTCTTCTTCTTCTTCTTCTTCTTCTTCTTCTAATTCTTCTTTTCATCATCATCATCATCATCATCATCTTCTTCTTCTTCTTCTTCTTCTTCTCATCATCATCATCATCATCATCATCATTTTCTTCTCCTTCTTTATCTTCTTCTTCTTCTTCATCTTCTTCTTCTAATTTGTCTTCTTTTCATCATCATCATCATCATCATCATCTTCGTCTTCTTCTTCTTCTTCTTCTTCTAATTTGTCTTCTTTTCATCATCATCATCATCATTTTCTTTCTTCTTCATCTTCTTCTTCATCTTCTTCTTCTAATTTGTCTTTTCATCATCATCATCATAATAATAATGATAATAATAATCTTCTTCTTCTTCTTCTTCTTCTTCTTCTAATTTGTCTTCTTTTCATCATCATCATCATCATCATCATTGAAAAGCTGATATTCAAGGCTGCGAGCGTCTCATGCCAGCCCCGCTCACTCCGAATCTATGATACAGGACCCTACTCTATTCTACTAAAAGTCAAGTAGTATTCATATCAAAATATATGAACACCACTCTACTAGATGTCAGTTTTCAAAAAGTAGTATTCATAGAAAATATGTGAAACCTGCCCTTCCGGGGGCTCACAAGTAACTTGGTGACCCCCTCCCTCGGTCGGATGATTACGACCATCAGCATCAGCATCATTGAGAATGACAAATAACAACATTATTTTTCATTCATGTCATTATAATTTCTATTCATCCGTTCATTATGCTCATTTATCATCATCAGCATCATCATTAGCATTATTATTACTATTATTATGAGTTTTTCACACCGGCTGTAGCTGGTGGTTCACTGGAAGCTGAGTGACAGCAAATCCCCTCAGGTCTCCAGGACTCTTCTGAGTATTCTCAATATCCCAACAATGATGTAGTTTGGATGGTCTCGGTTCTTCTGATTTCCAGTTCACCCAAATTCTTTTCTAGAGCTTTGGCGAATGTTTCAAGGGCACTAATTACGATTGGTATTATTATTATTATTATTATTATTATTATTATTATTATTATTATTATTTATTTTCACTTCTTTTGAGTTTTTCGCATCAGCAATTATATATTATTATTTTTTTTTTTTTTTTTTTTTAGTCAGTGTTTAGCAAATCTCCTCAGGTATCAATGACTCTTCCGAATATTCTAGTCGATCTTAACAATGCCGTAGTTTGGATGGTGTCAATTCTTCCTCTAATCTCCGATTCACATAGACTCTTTTCAAGTCCATTGGGAACCGTTCCAAGGGCACCAATTTTAATTCGTACGACCTTTACCTTCATGTTTCACAGTTTTCTTAGTTCTCTGGCAAGGTCCAAGTATTTGTCTATCAGTTCGTTTTCTTTCACTTGCATTTGGTAATCCGCCGTCGGGACGGCAAAAATATAGCATGTTTTCCTCTTGTTAATTAACACTAGGTCTGGTCTCCTGGTCGGGATTTGGTGATCCGTTTGTATCTCAAAGTCGAAAAGAATCTTATGCCTCTCATTCTCCAGAACAGATTCAGGTTTGTACATATACCATTTATGTATGGTGAAAATTTAATTTCTTGCACAGTTCCTAGTGAATCACCTTTCCCACCCATTCGTGCTTAGTCTTGTACACTGTGCTAATTTGCTGCATTCACTTATATGATTTACTGTTTCGTCTATGTTTCCACATATTCTACACTTGCTATTCTGTAGCATTTTTATCTATTTTTGGCTTTGATATAATTTGTAGTCATGACATTGTCATGTACTGCAATTATAAGAGATTCCGTTTCTCTCTTGAGGTTTCCCCTTCTTAGCCATGTTCATGTCTTCTGATGAACTATCTGTTCAGTTTGTCGATTGAAGTACTCATATAGTTGTTTTTCTTCCCATTTCGGTTTTCTTGTTTTGCTACATTTGCGCTCATCCACATGTTGTATTTGGTCCTTCTGGCTGCTGCGATTAGTTTTTCTTTGCTTTTTGGTTTATTCTTTGAGCGCTTGAATTATCGTATCTACACAGCCTTCAATGTTGTCGAGACCTCTTTCTCCTTCTTTTCTTGTTACATGTAGTCTGTCTATGTTGTCCTTCTGATGTAATGCATTATTATTATTATTATTATTATTATTATTATTATTATTTACTCCTTTTGAGTTTTCACATCAGCGTTAGCTGATGGTATTTCACTGGAGTCTGAGTGATAACAAGTCTCCTCACATATCCAGGACTCTTCTGAATATTCTGGCAGATTACAGCAATGCAGTATTCTGGATGATCTCAATTCTTCCTCTGATGTCCAGATTTTCCAGTCTTTCCAAGTGCACCAACTACAATTGGTATCATCTGGACTATCGTATTCCATTGCTTTTTTCAGTTCCCTGGCAAGGTCCAGGTATTTGTCCATCTTTTGGTTTTCCTTCAGCTTCACTCTGTGATCTGCTGGAACTGCAAAATCCACCAGTTGACAATTTCTTTCTTTTTTTTTTTTTTGTTAATCAATACTAGGTCTGGTCTTCTTAAGGTGATCCGTTTTTATCTCAAAATCCCAGAGAATTTTGTGCGTTTTATTCTCAAGAAGAGATTCTGGTTTATTATTATTATTATTATTATTATTATTATTATTATTATTTCCCTGCGTAAGCTGATGGTCTATCACTGGAGTCTGGGTGACAACAAGTCTCTACATCCCTCCCGGCCTCTTTTGAATATTTTAACCGATCTTAACAATGTTGTTATTTGAATGGTCACAATTATTCCTCTTGTCTATTTTCAAAAGTGAGACACAGACATACACTGACACAGACAAAGACATACACATATATATGTGTGTGTGTGTGTGTGTGTGTGGTTTTATACAAACAATACTTCAAGCAAATTATAAAACTCTCTCTCTCTCTCTCTCTCTCTCTCTCTCTCACACACACACACACACACATATATATATATATATATATATATATATATATATATATATTATAATGGAGATTGTGTGTTTTTCTGTCTGTAACCGAAACTATATTACTACTCAAGTCACAATTCCCTTAATTATTTACGTCCAATTCTCTATGATTTCATTCTTTAAAACTTTCAGTTACTAATAAAATTGTTTTACATTATTAATACTGTTGACCATATCTACGTACTAATAACATGCAATTGTATTTATATATACAACAAAATAGCGGTTTACAGTTTGAACGAGAAGGCTAATTTGCATATTGATATTTAAAATTTTATTTTAATGTGCTTGGTATTATTGATTTCTAATTGTTTGGTTTTATCTTAAGAAATATAAACAAAAATCTCGTGGATAAATCTTAAAAGAAATTTATTTACAAGAAGAAATAACTGTAATATTATCCTTTACTTCCTATTTTAACTAAATAGTTAAATTAGGAAAATTTACAATGAAACAGGGGAGTAATGGAAAATGATGGAATTGTTAGTTTCAAAGTTGTTCTATTTTTCGATTATACCCCCTCTGTTGCAGATCTTTTTATCTGCATTCTTAGTCAGTTTCATTAGCCTTTCTAATTTAATATCATATTTTATTATATCAAAACTTAAATACTTGCACCCGGAGGGTGCATATATTTGCTAGTATATATAATAAATGAAGGAAAAAGCTTTAAATTTGCTTCATTACAATAATTTATTTCAACCGCATTACTGCAGCATTTTCAGGTAATGGCATGAACATGAATCTTACTGAGAATTTCCCAAAGTAACAGTGTTTTTAAATCTATCAATTTGGGGAGGGGGCGGCTGTCTTAGTTTCAGATGGTAATATGGGTGGGGCTAGTACTTGGTTAAACCATACATGGAAAACACACACACACACACACACACACACACACACACACACACAACATATATATATATATATATATATATATATATATATATAAGTGCTTAATTGAGTCGTACCTAATTTTGAAAATTAATTAATTAATAATGAATTAGGCGGGAATACCTATTAAATGTATGGCTAAACAAATCGAGAAAAAATCAATCTCTGTATGTACATTTCGGCCTATTAGGCCTCATCAGCAGAGCTATAGATCGGAAGACCGCCCTGTGCGTGATTTTGAAACCGGACTGCCAAGCTGACAGGCCGATCCCATAACCCCTACACTAAACGGACTTCTTAGATTTTACGATTTGTTTAGAGTAGGTTAATATTCCTCTTCTAGTGACTTTTATTACACGACGATATGATAAGTTGTAAACACGGTTTGTTTGGAATGGGTGCCTAATTTTTTGTGTTTTTCTGTTAAATATTTATTAAGATGGGTTATTGATGTTAAAGTTTTTGTCAATAAGTCTGAGAAAATTTGTAACTATATTTATATTAGTTTGCAATAAGGTTGAAAGATATTATTTTACGTTCTCTGATTTTAGATTTGTTGGTTTTAATTTTTAGGGGTTCTTGATATTTTAGTTCTTGTGTGAAACACCTTAAATGAAATATTTAACAGAAAAAAAAATTATTTACTCATGCACCAACAACATAAGCAATATAATCAATGCACGAAATAAAATAACTAATAAGAAACTACCAAAAACAGCATTAATATAACAACAGACGAACCTGATTTCAACTGTAAAACTAAAATCGATTGTCCAATTGGAGGTTCATGTAAATCCAAGAACAGTGTATACCAGGCACAGATATTCTCAAAATAAAAAAATTGAAGAAAAAAAACGTATCTATTTCGGCATCACAAGCACACCCTAGTAATATCGACTATATAATCACAGGCTTTACGAATGAAAAATTAAAAAAAAACGAACTTTCTAAACATTTTTGGAAACTTAAAGAAAAAAAAAGAAAAAACCCACAAATAAAATGGCAAATCATAAAAAGTAAAAAAATAAATAAAAAAAAGATACCAACAGATTAAAAAAAAACAAATGCCATCTTTGTCTGGGGGAAAAAATAGCAATAACAAAATTCAAAAACAGGAGGAAACTACTGAATAGAAGAAATGAAATCATATTCAAATGTAAACATGCCAATAACTTTAAACTTGTATAAAAAAAAAACTTTTTAAAAACATAAGAATATTTACCTACATACAAAACCCCGACAATTGGAACATAAAATACACAAAATACATTAAACACATGAAATTAGAACATACATGTTTCGCAAAAATAAAATAAAATAAAATGTCAAAACTACTACGTCCCAAACATGAACAACACGCGCAAACATTAGAATTTATAAAAATCGCGACACTTATACTTATCTGTCCTGATGATGACCAGAGGTTTGCATGCACGGTATTTCTATTTGATTTATTTTATCTAAAATTATTTTCAAATGAATATTCCGCGCATGTAAACCAAAGAGATCGTTGGGGTGGCCTAAAGTCAGTATTAGCCATAGAAAGAAGGAGTCTATCCCCTTTTCACTAGAGCTAGACCAATGAAATTGTATTGGCGTATGAGGGGGAGCACCACACCTACCATCAGCTCCTTACTTTACCGCAAAGATCCCTGTGCTACTCATACACTGAGTTGGCGAGGGTCGGTATCAAACAAGGAACCTTGTGGTTCCTAGTTGGACACTCTACCGACTGAGCTACAAAAGCTGCTGGTGGAAATATAGACGATTACATTACGGAGATGAAAACTGGGAAATAAATATACGAATAGAATAAGCCCCACGCAACAATAGAGAAAAAATATTAACTGACATACCGATCAACCGTTCAACCGTGGTAGAACCATAACTCTTTTTAACTATTACAATTATTATAGCTCTGTGTATATTATATATTGAGCACTTTTGGATAAATTACTAATGCCACTGGAACAAAAGGGTTTAAGCACTATATATATATATATATATATATATATATATATATATATAAAGGTTTTACATATCTATTTATTTGATGACAAAGGAAGAAACAACGTCACCTGATGATTGCTTACGCATGAAACCAAAATGATTGTGACTGTTCCTTTGTCACCAAATAAATAGATATGTAAAACCTTTATATATCTATTTCATTATATTATATAACAGCTCTATTTTATATTGAGCACTCTTCCAATAATACTGCGTTTGGCACACCGTTCCATATATATATATATATATATATATATATATATACCTACACACACACACACACACACACACATATATATATATACATATATATATATATATATATATATACCCACACACACACACACACACACACCACACATATATATATACATATATATATATATATATATATATAGATAGATAGATAGATATGAGGTATCCAAAACTTAGTAGTAAGGGATAATTCTATATGTGATTTCTAAGACACACTGTATTATTATTGTATGATCCAGTATGTACAAATACAGTAAATAAAGATATATATATATATATATATATATATATATATATATATATATATATATATATATATATATATATATATATAGAAATTGCAAATGTAGCATGTTTGGATACAAAGATGAAACTGTCAATCATATAATAAACGAATGGATGAGATTGTTTAGAAAAAGTGTAAAAGCAGCCATGAATAGGTGGGAAGGTGTATCTACTTAGAACTGCGCAAACGACTTGTGTTCTACCTTACAAACCAATGATATATACGCAGACCAAAATCTAAGAAAGCTTGCCGAATTCAAAATAGAAAAGGGTCATCCAAAATGTTTTCCTATGAAATGTTTTTCGCTCTGTAATTATAAATATATGAAAAAATAAATGGATGTCTTTATTTATGAATGAATGAATAGTACTGCCTACTATCGTCCGTTTCGTTCTTTTTTATTTATGTATACTAGCAAATATATGCACCCTCCGGGTGCTAGTATTTAAGTTTTAATGTAATGAAATATTATATTAAATTAGAAAGTCTAATAAGAAGGCAGATACAAAGATTTGTAACAGAGTGGGGTTATAATAGAAAAATAGAAATGAAACTTACTCTTCCATCACTGCCGTCTTTCATTGCTGAATTTTACTTATTTAACTATTTAGTTAAATTAGGAAATAAAGAATAAAATTACACTTATTTTTATCTTGTTAATGGATTTCATTTAAGATTCATTGGAGAGATTTTTGCTTATATTCATTAAAATAAAACCAAACAGTTAGAAATCAATAATACTAAGCACATATTTAATAAAATCACATTTTAATATCAATATGCAAATTAGCCTTCCAGTTCACACTGCAAACCGCTATTTTTTGTATATATAAATACAATAGCATATTATTAGTATGTAGATATGGACAACACTAATAAAAAGGTGAGGCAATTTTATTGAATAATTGAGGTTTAAATATAAATAAAATCATGAAGAATGTGATGTAAATAACTATGTTAATTGTGACTTGATTAGTAATATAGTTTCGGTTACAGACAGAAAAACACACAATCTCCATTATAATAAGATGAAACATCAAACCAACACCAGGTCAATATTCCCAATATTCTCATGATGTCAACACATTTTCAAAAAATGAATACTGTTAATGATAAGCAAATAAATTTTTCAATTTTTTTTCTTTTATTTTCACTTGAAAATAAGATTTCTTGATAGAGCTTCATGACATCACTCCATAATATTGTCCTGATATATATAAATCCAGAGAAGAAATCTTCCTTACGACACAAGAGTTTTTTTTTAACCTGTCGCAGTTTAAGAGCTCAATGTGTGCTCTTAATGTTAGAGTCACAGAGCAAATTTATAAATAAAGAAAGAACAAAAGACTTAGAGATTTAGCATTATAGTCTATTTCAGGGAGCTTAGACAAAGTGTCTAACTCTCCCGACTCATCAGATGCGAATGATTCGCATCTGATGAGTCGGGAGAGTTAGACACTTTGTCTAAGCTCCCTGAAATAGACTATAAAGCAAAACCTCTAAGTCTTTTGTTCTTTCTTTATATATATATAATATATATATATATATATATATATATATATATATATATATATATATATATATATATATATATATATATATGGTGATTGCCACTTCTTTACAGAAGAAAGTCATTTCTACAAAGTTCGGTTGTGAGCATGCAAGTGGCTCAGAAGTCCAGCTTTGCTTTTACGCGTTTTGTCGCATAAAAGACACGTTTGACCCCCGACTTTCACTCGTACAATCTTAAAGTTTTTTGGCATAAAATTAGAGGATTGAGAAAGGACGGGTAAGAATCGTTCAGCATGGAGGAGACTCGTTTATAGTGGCTGTAGAAGGTTTGAAGCAATGCGGTTCGAGCACTCTATCATGAAGCGGGTTCTACAAAAGCGGCACATGACGAAGGTCCTGGATGCATTTCCTACATTAAAACATGACCATATATATAGTATGTGTAGCAAGGCTTGCCTGTCACGGGCTGGTCCCATGGTGACAGACGACCGCGTGGAAACCATATATATATATATATATATATATATATATATATATATAATATATATATATATGTGTGTGTGTGTGGGTGTGATATTTTTACATAGTGGATCTTAACAATGCTTAGCAATATATATATATAATATATATAATATATATATATATATCCGGGTTAGCTCAGTCGGGTAGAGCGTTCGGCTAGAAATCCAAGGTTCTTAGTTCGATACCGGCCTTCGCCAACTCAGCGTATGAGTAGCACGGGGATCTGTGCGGTAAAGTAAGGAGCTGATAGTAGGTTTGACGCTCCACCTCAGACGCAAAAACAATCTCCTTGGTCTAGCGCTAGTGAAAAGGGGATAGACTCCCTCGCTGATTGGTTGGTATCGACATTAGTTCGCCCCGACGACTTTACTTTATATATATATATATATATATATATATATATAACCTAACAGGAATTAAGAAATTACCTCTTTTTACAATCGTACAATAACTAAAAGTTTCATACATCAACTCGGATACAATAATCAGATTATTAAGTTCATTCTCTTAAGTTTCATATGATGATAGTATCCTGGTTGATACGTGAAACTTTTAGTTATGGGACGATTATAAAAAGAGTTGAAATAATTTCTTTTAGGTTTTATCCTGCTCTGATGGCCATACTCTGCTGCATGCTCGTGGTGTAAAAGGGGAAAATAGAAAGAACTGAAGGAATAGAATTACCAAATCAGGAAAACATAAGAACTCTTGGAGAAAAATAGAATTACCAGTACTTGGGAATATTGATTTGGTTTCATTTGATTTGTTTTGTTTTTCGGCATATCAACCTCAGTGGGTCATTTAATGCCGACTAAGTTTTGAAATAAATTCATTCTTTATGGATACTCAATTTTCTTTTTAAAAATTCATGTTTTTCTATTTAACCCATAGATGAGACCCTAACAGATACTACCACTACGAGTCAGAGTAGACCTGGGAGCAATGGTGATTAATGGGTGCTCCACATTCCCCAAACCTCCGAAACTGGAACCTCACCATTTAATATAAATCCCTGCACATGAAGATCTACAGCCACCGCCTTCTAGCACATATATGATAAAAAGGGTTGGGGCTTGCCATAAAGGTAATGGGGTCGGAACAATCATATAGGTGCTAAGGTTTGGCGTGACTGGCCGATTCATTGGAATGGCCTCTCCGACCGCCCGTTTAGCCTAAGTAAGGGCATAAGTGAAGTGTTGCATGTCATGGATGGCTCATCCACTAGGATACCGTCATTAAGCATCACGGTTCACCACCAACGGCCAATAGGTGGTCCCATTTAGGGGTTCTTACCCCTCTACAGGGGTGCAGTCGGCGTATTCTACAGCCCCGACCGACAGAGCGGTGAGAATATTGATAGCGGACACCCTCAAACAACCAGAGATGAAAGTAAAAGTAAGAAAAAAGAGTTTTCTCATAAGAACAAGAAAATTTCTCGAAATCAACCTCTGCATCAGAAATTTCGTCATAGGAATAAACACCTGGTCTGTCTCCCTTGTAAGATGGACCGTTCTTAAAATGGACAAGGGAGGAACTTCGGGCAGATGGACCAAAGAACAAGGAAATTGATGACAATGCATAAGCCATTACACTAGAGTGATGACATAGACAGACTATATGTGTCAAGAAAATAATGAGGAAGTGAACTCGCCAACATTGAGAATCGGTGCGATCATTTGGGGACTTAAGGAATACACTAAAAAGAGCAAATAAATACTCTTTACAGCAGCCAGTAGCATATGGACAAACTGAAAAACTACAAAATCTTGAAAGTTTTGCTAATTACTCCATAGTCTTCTTTCTTTCTTTTAATCAACCTTCTTTCTTTGTTCCTTTCTTTCTTTCTATCATTCGATCAACATTCTCCCTTTCCTCCTCCCTTATTCTCTTCATTCCTTCCTTCCTTCTTTCTTTCTTTCTTTTCTTTTTTCTTTGATTCATTTTTCTTTTATATTTATCTTTCTTTCAAGACGACAACAAAAATCATCTGTTTGTATTATTCAATTCTCCTTCTCCTGAAAATACCTCCCATTTCTATCACCCTCTTTTATATCTCTATCCCTCTATCTCACTTCCTATCTCTGTCTCTTTCTGTGTATCTGTCACTTTCTGTTACTCGTAAATTCCACCTACACCATTCAAACATTTGTTCGTTTTTTCATTCTGCTATTCCAGTTTACATGAACTGACGATCTGACATATTCTTATGAATGAAGTCATCTATTCGTGAATGTAAACGCTCAAAAATGGAATCTGACGTAACGGTACTAAATTCAAGCTCATTATGTACAAAGTGAAAGAACATATAAAACAAGAAACGAAAAACCAAAATAGATAAATAAATAAGTAAATAAAACGGAAAGAAACTGTAATAGTGCTATTCAAAATGGAAGTGGTAAGAAAAACAACTCTATGGATACTTCAAGCGACAAACTAGAGAGAGTACAAATGAGAAGACCTGAGAATTCCGAAGGTTGAGAAACCTGAAGATATAAACTAAATCCATTATAATAGCAGCACAAAATAATGCTATAAGGACCAATTATATCAAAGCCAGAATAGATAAGATGCAACAGAATAGCAAGTATAGGATGTGTGGAGACAGAGACGAAATGGCTTACCACATAATAAGCTGTAGGAAACTTGTACAAATGGCTTACCACATAATAAGCTGTAGGAAACTTGTACAAAGGGAATACAAGATCAGGCATGATTGGGTGGGAAAGCTGATCCACTTAGAATCGCGCAAGAAATTAAATTTTGTTCATGGTATATGCACAAACGAGAATCGTACGAAAGAATAAGACGCTTAAAATTTTGTGGGGTTTTGAGATACAAACGTATCTCCTAATACCGACCTGAAGACCAGACCTAGTGTGAATTACTAAGAAAAAAAAAGAACTTCACATCTTGTGGATTTTGCCATTCCAGCAAACTACTGAGTAAAAATGAAAGACAGACAAATACTTAGACCTTGCCCGAGAGCTGAAAAAACTATGATACATGAAGGGTGAAGGTGATACCAATTGCAGTTGGTTCCTCTGGGATGTTCTCCAATGGTTTAAACCTTGTCAGAGAATTGAAAAAAAAAGTAGAATATGAGGGTGACGATAGTACGAATTGTAGTTGATGCCCCAAGTATCCGAGAAAAAAAAGACTAGAAGAATTGGAAATCAATGGAAGAATCGAGACCATCTAAATAGCAGCATTGTTAAGATTGGCAAGAATGCTATGTGAAAAGATTTACTTTTAGTCAGACCCCAGTGAAAGTTTATGCTGGCGTAAAAACTCAAAAAGTGTTATATAATATAAAATAATAATAATAATAATAATAATAATAATAATAATATAATACGGATCACCTTATCCCGCCCCGGAGACCAGACTTTGTATTGATTAACAAAAAAAAAAAAAAAAAAAAAAAAAAGAAAAGAGAACTTGTCAACTGGTAGATTTTCCAGTTCCAGTAGATCATGGGGTGA
>CM042157.1:59656254-59676254 GCA_023376005.1 Doryteuthis pealeii | reverse complement strand
TCTAGACTGGTTGCCATAACAAGGTTAAAGAGGCCAGTTTGCCCTACTATTTACCCATAGCTGGAGCAAGTATATTTGGATTCATACCTTTCCAAAGGGTATTTGCTCTATATGAAATGCAAGCAGTTTTGTCTAGGATTTGAACTCGGGTCAACGAGTCTATTTCCTACGACTCTAACCATTATGCCACGCGCCTTCGACATCAGGTTAATAAGTTTCTCAAATTCACATGGATAAAAGCGTTGAGTTGATAGCTCTAAGTGACAGTTATCTCTAGGCTGTAGGTTCAATCCTGGTCAAGGGCAACAGTAACATAGAATAATTAACACAACTTAACACTTGTACCCAGTTGGTTAGCGGAATGAGAACAGTCTATCCCCGTGGATTGAATAATTTGGAAGCTCCGTGAATGCTCCCAATTACAAGAAATTTTCGAGTTCGAGGAGGGAGTTCCTGTGTTTGACAAGAAATACCTGAAGAAGGCCGGAGGTCACATCTGCCTAAACGTTGTGCAGATAACAATAGAGATAAGGACAATAGTCCGAGTAATCCAAATTATCAAACCTCATATCAATAAGATTTCCACCAACTTATTTGGCCTTTTATATATATATATATATATATATATATATATATATATATATATATATGTATGTATGTATGTATGTATATAATATATACTGATATATATATATATATATATATATCAGAGAAATAAAACCCAGTATATCCAGCCATATTAACCATTATCATTCATCACCAAAGCGTGTTGACAGCACGGATTCCCTTCTCTCTCTCTCTCTCTCTCTCTCTCTCTCTCTCTCTCTCTCTCTCTCTCTCTCTCTTTATATATATATATATATATATATATATATATATATATATCACCCCATCCACCGTCGCTATTATTGTCCTCTAGACGGTATCCAGTATCCGTACAGTTCAAATAAATGAAATTTTCTGCTGGTCTACTAAAACTGATTTGTTGTGTGTATGAGTCGATATGAGAGAACGTCGCTTATAAGTTCGTCCTTACTTCTTTGTAAATTATCTTGAGAACTTAACAAGTGCAACGGCTGATTACGATGGCGAGAGAGAGAGAGAGAGAGAGAGAGAGAGAGAGAGAGAGAGGGGGGGGAGAGAAAGAAAGAGACAGAGAGACAGAGAGAAAGAGTCCAAGGAATCTGTGTGTCATCACGCATTGGAGATGAATGATGATGTTTAATATTCTAGGATATACTGAGGTTTCTTGCCTAAGTTGGAATCCAGGCTAGGAGAATGGCAACTGCATGTATAGATTATATGATCTATCAGTTTGGCACTTGAATGAAATGTACGAATGAAAGAAGCAATGACAAAGACATTCTATAAAATCTCATTATTTCTATAATTAAAGTTGCTATAAAAATAATAATACTGATCTCTTTAGAATACAATCATATTCATCGTCATGTCGCGCTAGCAATACAGATATCTATGACAATCTCTCGCCAGCCGTCCCTATCATTCATTGTCCCTGGGAGGTCCTCTGCACAGCATTCAGTATCCGCGCAGAGTTGGTCTATGTACGTATTTGCTGGACGGCCTACTCTGACATGCCCATGTGATGGTCTCCACTGAAGAACGTCACTTAAAAATTAAATAGTGTTACATTCTATCCTGATTAAACAAAGATAGATTAATAATCTAGTACATACCTACGTGTGTCAGGCCCTGTCATCACCTGTCATAAATTATAGACCATTCCGTTTTGCTTCATCTATATATATAAAAGAATGTTTCTGGTATGTACGTGTCGACTTATAACTCCGAAAAGAGACGTCACTCAGATTCTAAATCTTGCATACACCTTAATAACCTTCTAACTAAGAAACACCAATTATTGATTTTTCTGATTAAGGGATATAATTAATTAAACAAAAAGCAAACGATTTTCAGAAAGCATTATATAGCTGCTGCAGCTGTTGTATCAGGTACTTGCCAATTATATCAGCACTCCTTGGTGTTCCTAAAAATTTTTTCGTCTGATTATGGACCAGGTACTTTTGCTAGTAATATATAAATGCATGTGTTCAAATGTTATGCCCTGCTATCACCTTAGATAGATAATGGAGAATATCGCTGTAAATGTAAGGAAAGAAAGGGAAGAAAAAGGACGTGCTATACGTCATAGGAAAAAATAAAGAATGAAAAAAAGAAAGGTGAGAGATAGGAAGCGATACTACTTATCGTCTGTTTCAATGAAAATAGAACAAAGAGGGGGGAAAGAAGAGGAAAGAGAAAAAGAAAGAAAGAATTTATCTAGAGATTAATATGTTTTTTACATATTGAATTATTTTGTACGGTACCCAGAAGCTTAGAAAAAAAAACTAGAGGAACTGAAAATCAGAAGAAGAAATGAGACCATCCAGACAACAGCATTGTTGATATCAGCTAGAACATTCAGCCCTGAAGATCTGAGGAGACTTGTCACTCAAACTTCAGTGAAAAGCTATCAGCTAACGCTGGTGTGAAAAACGACTACGACGACAAAGAAAAAAAAGACAATAATAATAATAATAATAATAATAATAATAATAATAATAATAATAATAATATTAATAAGAAGAAGAAGAACTCACAAGGAATGATATGATATACAAAACCCTTTGAGATTTTGAGCTCAAAATAAACCCCCCTATCCAGGCCAGTTTTATCTATCTAGTTTTAGTTGATAAAAAGAAGAAAAATTGCGAACTATTAGACTTTTCCAATTCATCAGATCACTGTAAAAGCAAGTGAAAAACTGGGTAAATACAAGGATCTTGCTCGAGAGCTGAAAAAGATATCGAACATGGAGGAAACGTTAAAAAAGGAGTGATATTATACACAAAATACACCGGGATATGAGATAGAAATTGATCCCCCTATTTAGGCCAGGAGACTTGTAATAGTCAAATTATCATAGCGTGGTATATACACGGTTCCCGCTAGTTTTAATAATTTTCATTATGAAATAAGTGGAATATTTTTTAAAGTAATCTTTTAAGAGCTGTTAAATATTTCAACGAAATAATAAAATTATAGTAAAATATAAAATGAAATAAGCATTTCATAAATACTGAATATTAATAGGATTTTTACAAAACAAAAAGGAGTGGTAAGACTCGTTAGAGACCTTAGATAAGTAGATGAATAATGTGTTTAAGAATTTGTTGAAAAAAATGAGTTTAAAAATATTGAATAGCCAACAAGAATGAATAAAACAAACATCTTCGGCATTATATAACCCAATAAGGGTTGACGTGTCGTAAAATCCAACCAACTAACAAAATAAAAGATTATGAAAATAGTCAAAGAAAGAAAATGTCTATCTTGTGGAATTGCTTACAATTACCCGAATTCTTCATTAACGAGCAGAAAATCTTGGAGGATTTCGTCGTAGAAATCGCCAAACGACATAGAAGTCTATGAATGTAGAATAGCAAATAGCAAATCTGAGACAATAACTTTCTCATCCTGTTTCTATCTATCTATCTATCTATCTGTCTGTCTGTCTGTCTGTCTGTCTATCTGTCTGTCTCATCGGCGTATATCTATCTATCTATCTATCTATCTATCTGTCTCATTCGGCGCATATCTATCTATCTATCTATCTATCTATCTATCTATCTATCTGTCTGTCTCATTCGGCGCATATCTATCTATCTATCTATCTATCTATCTCATTCGGCGCATATCTATCTATCTATCTATCTATCTATCTGTCTGTCTGTCTGTCTATCTATCTATCTATCTATCTCATTCGGCGCATATCTATCTATCTATCTATCTATCTATCGCATTCTGTGTATTTTATTTATCTATCTCCATCTAATTACTTACATAAGCAAAATGAGATGTACCCGTGGAATAGCAGCTATCTATCTATCTATCTATCTGTCTGTCTGTCTGTCTGTCTGTTTGTCTCATTCGGCGTATATCTATCTATCTATCTATCTATCTCATTCTGTGTATTTTATTTATCTATCTCCATCTAATTACTACATAAGCAAAATGAGATGTACCCGTGGAATAGCAGCTATCTATCTATCTATCTGTCTGTCTGTCTGTCTGTCTGTTTGTCTCATTCGGCGTATATCTATCTATCTATCTATCTATCTATCTATCTCATTCTGTGTATTTTATTTATCTATCTCCATCTAATTACTTACATAAGCAAAATGAGATGTACCCGTGGAATAGCAGCTATCTATCTATCTATCTATCTATCTATCTATCTATCTGTTTGTCTCATTCGGCGTATATCTATCTATCTATCTATCTATCTCATTCTGTGTATTTTATTTATCTATCTCCATCTAATTACTTACATAAGCAAAATGAGATGTACCCGTGGAATAGCAGCTATCTATCTATCTATCTATCTATCTATCTCCATTCTGTTTATATCTATCTATTCCATTCTGTTTATATCTATCTATCTATCTATCTATCGTATTCTGTACATATCTATTTATTGGAGAGTGGTTCCTTTTCATTTGGGGTCCATGGCACCCTGTCACCAGTTGAGGTCAAGGAGACCATGACCTATCCTAAAAATCAGTTGTCGCCCTCCCACTCCTTAATGAATGAGATATGATCAAGCATTTTCCTGAGAGAATAGAATTTTCAAATAACAAATAGAGTAGGGGGGGGTGATGAAAGTAGAATAAAAACAAAAGAAAGAAATTCACTGATATGAAATCAGGGTCCCTATAATCGCCCTCACTGCACACAAACTAAAAATATTAATTAAAGTCTCATTTACCATTTAGTTTGGCACAAGGCCAAATAATCTGTGCGCCAGCTTATAACTGAATTCAAATGATGGCCTGGAGCCTACATCACTAATTATTACACTACATGAGGTATCCAACTAAAAATATTAACTAAACTCTCATTTACTAAGCTTAGTTTGGCACAAGGCCAAATTTTTTGGGGCGCCAGCTAATAATTGAATTCAAGTAATCGCCTGGGGAATACATCAATAACTATTACATTACATGAGGTATCCAAGTAAAAATATTAACTAAAGTCTCATATACTATGCTTGGTTTGGCACAAGGCCAAATTTCGGGAGCGCCAGCTAATAATTGAATTCAAGTAATCGCCTAAGGCCTACATCACTAACAATTACACTTCAGGAGGTATCCAACTAAAAATATTAACTAAAGTCTCATTTACTAAGCTTTGTTTGACACAAGGCCAAATTTTTGGGGCGCCAACTAATAATTGAATTCAGGTAATGGCTTAGGGCTTACATCACTAACTATTACATAACATGAGGTGTCCAACTAAAAATATTAACTAAAGTCTGATATACTATGCTTGGTTTGGCACAAGGCCAAATTTCGGGGGCGCCTACTAATAATTGAATTCAAGTAATGGTCTATGGCCTACATCACTAACTATTACATAACATGAGGTATCCAACTAAAAATATTAACGCGTAGAATTTGCGTAACGAAATAGAGAATTTATATTTACCCAACCCCTCCATCATCAGTAGGATGTGACACTTGGTCAATATTTAAGCGGAGTAGAGCTGGTTTGCATACAAAGTTTTCCTTCTCATAGACCGGTTGCCATACAAGTCACTCAGTTACTGGTTACACCTTTCTTTTAAAATATACATATCATTAATAAATTAACAGAGTGGCCTATTGTTGGTATCAGCCGAACAACGAGGGAGTCTATTCCCTTTTTGTTAGCGCTTGACCAGAGAGATTGTTTTTCATCTGAGGTGGAGTGCCACACCCACCTTCAGCTCTCCACTTTACCGCATAGATCAGATTACCCAATCATGTGCAGGGTTGGCGGGGACAGATATCGAACCAGGAACCTTGCGATTTACTTGACTGGGCTAAGAAACTAAAATTTAGAGTTTATCAAGAATCCACTAATAAAAATGATCGTATCTATTTCTACTCACATGATAATACCAAAACAATAGATGAAATAATCTTAGGTTTTACTCCAGAGCTCTTGTAGCCCTAAATTTTAAAATGGTGAACTTGATTGTATAGAAAATTCCTTTGCACAACGGCAAAATTCCCAAATCTTTTGTATTATTTAGACTTTTTGAACTATTGTCCCCATCTTTACTGTTATATACACATTTCGGTCGATGTGCTCTCCGACCTTCTTCAGGTGTTTATTGTCGAACTCGGGAGCCTTCATGTTAATCGGAAGCCTTCAGGAACTTTAAACTGAAACCTTTATTCAATCCATTAGGATACGCATTCCGCTAACCACGACCAGGTATGTTTTGTTTAGTATTCTATGTTATTATCGCCCATGGTCAGTTTTGAACCTGCAACCTAGAGATGATTGTCACTTAGAACTGTATTGACTCAACCCTTCAAATCCGTTGCGCCATGTGTCCAACAGGGAGGATCCTGTTGTAGAGGAGTTAACACCCCTACAGGATGGACTGGCTAATAGTCGACGTAGCAGTGATAGAAACGGGAAAATTATATACGGACAAAATCACCGCGTTTGACTACACACATTTGACCCTCCTCATTCTTATAAGTTTGTCTTTGTGAATTGTTCTACTTCTTGTTTTTATGTAAAAAGTATCTGTTAGCACCAGATAGAAGTGCTGAATAAAATATACCCCAAGCACACTATTTCTCTGTGTATCTTTTACCACCTCAACGATACAACTGTTCCCGATGTCGACGAAAAGGTTCCTGATCCTGAATCCGACAAGAACTACATGAAGAAGGCCGGAGGACAAATCGGCTGAAACGTGGTATATAACAATAAAGATTAGGATGATCAACCGAAAAATCTAAATAATAGAAATTATTTAGCTTCATTTTTTTAAAAATCGGATAAATAATACTCCAATATTTATACAACATGCTGAAATAAAACAATTCCAATTGAAAATACATTTTTTCTAATAGTTACTATTGAAAATAATTGTTAGTTGATTGGATTTTACGGCATGACAACCCTGAAAAATAAATGTAATTATTACTCAGATATATCATTTTTACCAATTAATCAGCCACACATATAGAAACAAGTCTAAACAACATGGTATTCAAACTGTTACCGATGCATGATGCTTAAGGATGGAATCCTGGGGTCTGAGCAGTCCATACCATTCAACACTTGGGTCCTTACTTGGGCAATCCGAGAGACCCCGCCTCCGACCAAATCATGGTCATGTCAATCCCTACCACCTATATAATTGTCCTGACCCTATTTCCCTTATGGCAGACCCAACACTTTTAAAAAAATATGTGTGCTAGAAGGTAGTGGATTAGGGTGTTAGTGTCCTGGGTATTACGTCAAACTGCATCTAGTGGTGAAGTTCCAATACTAGAGCTCTAGGGAGTATGGAGTACCCCTTCATCGCCATTACTCCCAGGTCCACTGAGACCTGGAGTGGTAGTTCCATCTAAGGTTAAATAGATAAAAAATAGTTTTAAGTATGTGCTTGAAAAATTGACCAACCATCCTGTTACAAATTCTTCTAAAATCAATTAGGAACATAATTAAAATCCTAGACGAGGCTTGTTACATTTCAAATAGTGCTAATACCCCTGGGATAGGTATGAATCGAACTATTCCCCCTCCAGCTATGTGTAATAGTACAGCACATTGGACTATCTAACCTTGATTAAGCAGCCGATCTAGGAAAAGGAAAACTCCGAATTCAAACCTCTTAAACTACGCTTCAGAAATTGACCGTGTATCACATCTTATTCGTGCAGAGCTTTTTTTATTTTTAAAATATAAACAAAAATTATATAGGAGAGACTTCAAGATCGATCAAAAAACGAATTTATGAACACATCCGAGATTTCAAAATAGGTGATAACAGGAATGCGCTAGTAAAAAATAATTTAGAAACCAAACATAGTTTTAATTTTAAAGATTCTAAAATGTTAGTTATTATACATAATAAACAACGCAAAAAGATTGTTGAATCTGGCATCAAATCTAATTATAATACTATCAAACAAAGAACCGGTTTTTCAATTTGTCTCCTTGTTTAGTTATATTAGTTCTAGATAGTTACAATGTTTACGTATTTTGATTAGTTTTAATTAATTATCAATAAAGTATACTTAAATTCAATAATTTCTAGTCAAGATAGTTTCAACACAAGATTTTAGATTTCAAACCACAACAAAGACGCCATTTTATTCTATATTAAGCATTTTTTAATAGAATATTTTTGAAAAATTTTGTGAACTTGAAAAATATACGTTATTTTTGAAAAATTTGGAAAAAAAAGTACATAATTCTTATGTTTAAAAGCTGCAAAATCTATTGCAATTTTTTTCGAACATAATAAGTGCTGTCACTATATTTTGAAATGGCACGCTACTAACGTTAATAGAACGCAAAGAATGTTTTCATTTCCATTTTTCATTTGAAAATATTTTTCGGGTGAAGCATTTAACATCTGCGTTTAATCCCCCTTTTTCAGTATACATACTCTATTTAATTGGGAATTTAAAACATGATATTTTATCTATAATATTAGATGTACAATAATGAGATGATATTAATTTAATAATGCGTGTGTTTTTTTTTATCAGTGCTATTTTTAAAATATCATTTAACTCGACTTGGTTAAGCAGAGGGCCCCAGAAACTACCTCTGAACCCAACCGGCCGATATTTAAAATAAAGTGAAAAATCAACCTACCCTAGTGTTCATAAATTTTATGTAAATATTTAAATATTACCTTATAAAAATTGACATGTAGATTCGGTGAGGATGAGATCATTACACCTGGTTATAATTATCTCAATTATAGATTCGATAATTCAATTTTGAAAATGGTGTCAGGCTTTAACAAATATGGCAACGGTTATAACACCTTGATCTTTTTTTAAGATAGAAATACTGAAAAGACGTTCAGCCTTATACTGGAAGCTGAATATATTAAAAGAGATACGAGAAATTATATATACTAGCAAATATATGCACCCTCCGGGTGCAAGTATTTAAGTTTTAATGTAATAAAATATTGTATTAAATTAGAAAGGCTAATGAAACTAAATAAGAATACAGATAAAAAGATTTGAAACAGAGGGAGTATAATAAAAGATTTGAAACAGAGGGAGTATAATAAAAAATGGAACAACTGAAACTTACTCTTCCATCACTCTCGTCTTTCATTGTTATTTTTTCTAATTTAAGTATTTAGTTATAAGAGGAAGTAAAGAATAAAATGACAGTTATTTTATCTTGTTAATGGATTTCATTTAAGATTCATTGAAGAGATTTTTGCTTATATTCATTAAAGTAAAACCAAACAGTTAGAAATCAATAATATTAAGCACATATTTATTAAATTCGATTTTTTAATATTAATATGCAAATTAGCCTTCCGTTCACCCTGTAAACCGCTATTTTATTGTATATATAAATATAATTGTATGTTGTCAGTATGTAGACATAGTTAACAGTATTAATAATGTAAAACAATTTTATTAATAATTGAGGTTTAGATTAAAATAAAATCATGGAGAATTTGATGTCAATAATCTAAGAGAATTGTGACTTGAATAGGAATATAGTTTCGGTTACAGACAGAAAAACACACAATCTCCATTATAATAAGAAGATATATATATATATATATATATATATATATATGAGTAAAGAAATAACAAAAGACTTAGAGATTAAGCATTATAGTCTATTTCAGGGAGCTTAAATAGACTATAATGCATAATCTCTAAGTCTTTTGTTATTTCTTTACGCATATATTTGCTCTGTGACTCTAACATTAAGAGCACACATTGAGCTCTCAAACTGCGACTTGGTTTTGTTTAAATAAAACTCTTGTGTCGTAAGGAAGATTACTTCTCTGGACTTTTTGATTATATATATATATATATATATATATATATATATATATATATATAATCACCATTTGAAATTCTCATAGATGACTGTCCAAAAAATGGAGTTCAAATATTATACTATGTTGGAACTACACTATTGATGGTAAGATTGTGTAGCCCCAATCATCCAAATCAATCTTATCATTTATAGTGCGGTTCCAACATTGTATAAATATTTAAACTCTCCATTTTTTGGACAGTCATTTATGACAATTTCAAATGGGGATTATCTTAAGTTATGCAAACTGATTTGGATATTGAGGTTACACAATCTTACCATCAATAGTGCAGTTCCAACACACACACACACACACACACACACACACACACACATATATATATATATATATATATATATATATATATATATATATTATAATCGTTTCATCTGAGACGGATAATAATTTTAAGTATTAGCCTGTTCTTCTCTTTCGATTTATCAATCATTCTTAAGATAATCTAACTCAGACAATCTCTCTCTCTCTCCTCTCTCTCTCTCTCTCTCTCTCTCTCCTCTCTCTCTCTCTCACACACACACACACACACACACACACACACACACACACACACACACACACTGTCTGTCTGTCTGTCTGTCTATATATATGTATATACATACATACATACATACATACATCAGCCTATCTATCTCTCTATTTATCTATCTCAGCTAATTCCTCATATTTTCTATATATCCCTCGGTTTAGCTATTATAGAAAACCAGGCGTTTTAATACCAAATTAATTATGTATATTTGAACTTGGTTTAAACCTTAACCATTACTATATCTGTACGTACGTTATCACAATTCAATTCTATGAGTTGTGCAAAGATCATTAATTATTTAGTTTGTTTAATGGAAATTGAATAATAATACGTCAACAGCTATACGAGCAAATATAAAAAAGATAGATAATAATATAATAATAATAATAATAATAATAATAATAATAATAAGAGAACTTGTCAACTAGTAGATTTTGAAGTTGCAGCACACCCCAGAGTGAAAATGAAAGAAAACGAAAAGATAGACAAATACCTAGACCTTGCTAGAGAATTGAAAAAAAAAACTGTGGAATATGAGGGTAAAAGTGATACCAATTGTAGTTGGTGCTAAAAAGTTTAGAAAAAAAGACAAAAGGAACTAAAAATCTAAGGAAGAATTCAAAACCATCCAGACAATAGCATTGTTGAAATCAGCTATAATACTCAGAAGAGTCCTGGAGACCTGAGGAGACTTGTTGTCACTCAGACTCCTGTGGAAGACCATCAGCTTATGTTGGTGCGAAAAACTCACAGGGAGTAAACAACAACAACAACAACAATAACAACAACAACAATAACAACAACACGATGTATATTCATGTATAGACACAGTGTAGACGTATACAAATTGATGCACTTTTAGATTAAATTCAAGCACTATAATTTTTTTCTTGCAAACTAATGCACTTTTTTTAATATATAGATGTATTTTCTAGACGAGCAAATTATTAATGGTGACAATGAATCAATGGTATTAAAACGAATAAACAATACAGAAGGGGCAAAAGTTAGACGTACGTTTCATTAATCAAAAGGATATATGGAAAAGGTGATAGTATTTTCAAGGTCAGACATATTCGGCAATTTTCGTACTCCTTCGTGACTCTTCGGCTAAGTTTACGGGTATAGCCGATCGCTGATGTTTTTTTTTGTTTTTTTTTTGTGTATTTTTTTTTTTAATTCTGATTGCTATATTTTTGAATTATTATACACCTCTTTTTTTTTTTAATTTTCAATTTTTTTTTTACTGTAATTTTTCTTTTTTTTTTTTTTCATTTCAAATAGTTATTTTTGATATCTTTTTCATTTTACCTTTTTTTTTCAACTTAATTATTTTTTTAATCATTTTTGTGCAGTTTCTTTTCTTTTCTTTTTTTTTTTTTTTTTTTTTTTTTTTTTCTTTGAGAGTCTTTTTTTTTTTTTTTCGCTCGCAATTAAAAAAAATGACTTCACATTCACCATCTTTATATTTTCATTCAATTTTTTTAGATAAATTAATTATATTTCCATTGATTTTTTTCTCTCATTTTTCTTTTTCTTTCCTCCTCATCTTTCTCTACACTTTCCCCCTCAATTTCTCCTTTCTTTCCTTTTCTTCTATTACCTGCCTCCTCCTTCCATTAATTTCCATTCACTTCTCCTCTTCTGCCATATTGTACACTCCTGCTACTTTGCCTCCAACCTGTTCGCCATTTTTTTTAAGTTCTCTTCTTTCTCCTCATCTTTTTCCCCTCCATTTCTTCCGTTCTAATATTTGTCTCTGTAACACAGTAGTTAAGCAACCAGTCGGATTGGTATCGTCTGTGTCGACCTGCAAACTAACGTGCAGTTGCAGTTGCTGATAGACACAGTGATATTAATGATAATGATAATAATAGTAATGATAATAACGATAATTAAGGTGTTACTTTACGACCGCCATGAACCGTAAAAACGTTAACATTATTTCACCGTTTTTGTTATCCTTCTCTTTATCACGATAATTGGGTCTTTTTCCCTTCTATTTTTGTTTTCTTACCTTGGTCCTTTTTTTAATTTGTTTTTATTTTCAATTTTTTCCTTTGATGTTGTTGTGGTTATTGTAAATTATTCGATTCAGGTTAATCCTATTGTACTGAGAATGGTCACAATTTTTTTCCTCAACATTACAGATAATGATTGTGATTCCTTTCCAAGTCCATGATTGTTAACATTCTCTAATAATAATAATAATAATAATAATAATAATAATAATAATAATAATAATAATAATAGACAAATACCTGGATCTTGCCAGAGAATAAAAAACAAATTGTAGAATATGAGGGTGAAAGTGATACCTATTATAGTTTGAGCCCTTGAAACGGTCCCCAAGAGATTTAGAAAACAGACAGCAGGAATTGGAAATAAGAGAGAGAATCGAGACCATCCATACTGTAGCATGGTTAAGATCGGCTAGAATAGTCAGAAGAATCCTGGGGGCCTGAGGTGACTTGTTGTAACTCGGACTTGAGAGGAAAATCACCAGCAAAAACTGGTTTGAAAACCTCACTAGATTTCAAATAATAATGTGTAACTTGTAGGTGACATAATTTCAGTAAGTCATTTGACAGATATTCGTGTTCTTCCCCAAGGTGGTCTATCTTTATACAATTATGGTAAAAATCGCGGACCAAATATATATATATATATATATATATATATATATATATATATATATATATTATATAAAATCAGATTCGCATCTGATGAGTCGGGAGAATTAGACATTTTTGTCTAAGCTCCCTGAAATAGTCTATAATGCAAGATCTATAAGTCTTTTGTTATTTATTTAAATATATATATATATATATATATATATATATATATATGCACTTGTTTTGAAAAAAAGGATCGGTGAGAAACTGCTAGTAAGCAAGCGCCGTTGACTTCCTGTCCCCGCTACCTTAGCAGCTTATATATATATATATATATATATATATATATATATTTATATATATATATATATATTGTGGTTTGAATGTCACATAGGCGAAAAAAACGTTGGCTTTATGCGTTCACTATCCTAAAACACACACACTCACACACACACACACACACACACACACACACACATACATACATATATATAATATATATATATATATATATATATAGGGAGATACGTGTACGTATGCATAGTAAATGTGTGCGTGGGAGTGTTCGTGTGTGTTCGGACCAACTACAAGGGAATAACCGATTTCAACTCTTTTTATTGTTCACTTGTGATTTGATAAGATTATTTGAATGATTAAACTAAACAAACTTTTAAATTACACATATATAATATATATATATAAAAGGGTTTTGTAATTTGCTTGAAGCATTGTGTATATATTGGTTTATTGGTTGGTTTTGAAGGCTGTCACAATGCGAGTGTAAAGTTACCTTCTTTTTTCTTTACACCCGCATTGTGACAGCCTTCAAAACCAACCAACAAACCAATATATATATATATATATATATATATAATATATATATATAATCTCTCATATATATACATATACATTTACATACACACACAAACATACACACACACACACACACACACACACACACACACACACACACACACATATATATATATATATATATAAGGTGTATCATAAAAGTATCGAGATTGAAGATGTTTTTACCAAGATAGAAATGAACAATGAATGGAACGTTGATTTTTTTCAGAATACGAGGTTTGTCATAAAAGTACCGAGTTTGAAACTGTATTTACCAAGATAGAAATGAACAATGAATGGAACGTTAATTTTTTCAGAATACAAGTTGTGCCAAAAAAGTACAAAAAGAATCATTTTTGACACACCTTATATATATATAATATATATATATATATATATATATATATATATATATATTATATATGGGTGTGAATGTTGACGGCGAAGAGAGTTATCTTCCTTGTCACATATGCGGTGGGGTTTGCAAGGATGAATTTCGCCTGAGGCGTCACATCTGTTCCCATAGGTGCTTTATACAGGATTGAGGAGATGGCCTTTTCAAAAGAACTGACATTCAGTGTATACATTAATTTTTTTTATCCTGGCTTGCACAATATTAAAAAAACAAAAATTCAATAATGCATAAAAATTAAACCGAACATTGATAGTCTTGCAAAAGCACAGGGGAAAATAAGTTTTAAAAAAATAAAAATAAAAAAAAGAAAGGAAAACAAAAAAGAAAACAAAAATGCGGTTAAAACATCTGGTATGACGTATTTAATAAAGCATTATTAAAAGGGATCCTCTGTCTATATATACATATATATATGTGTGTGTGTGTGTGTGTGTGTGTGTGTGTCTTTAATGACACCTGCTTAAATAAGGGGCAACTGACAATACATACATTTGTAATTATTATTATTATTATTATTATTATTATTATTATTATTTCTCAGAATCATCTAGAAGGTCCTACTTGGGTTCCAACAAGAAGGACCTTGTAGATGATTCTAAGAAATTCTGGGTAGTTAACTCTCTGATTAATTCGAACTTGTCGACCTTAAATCGGCTCAACAAGTACGTATTGAGCACTTTTGAATATTTATCATCCCGACTCAATTTTCTTTTTTCCGATAGCCAAAATTGTCACTCGTTCGTTTTTTTTCTTTTTTCTTTGTGCCATTCTCTTCAAAAGATTATATATATATATATATATATATATATATATATATATATATATATATGAAGAAAAGGAAGTGAATACGACGGTATGTAGTATATTAAGAAAGAATGAAAAAACACAGGTTTAAATGAGTTTAAACTCACCACTTAACTTATTCAAACCTTGGTTTTTTCATTCTTTCTTAATATATATATAATATATATATAATATATATATATATATATATATATGGGGTCTGTTATGTAATATGAGCGATGACAGTGATCTTTTTTATGTAACACATGGTCGCGTACGTAAGTCACTTGTACCATAGCGTTTGAAATCATTTCTACGAATGTGTCGAATACGTACTACGATTTTGTCGATGGTATCATCTTCATCCCGTTTTCTTTTTGATCATGGCCCCTTATCCCTTGAAAGCGGCGGAAGCTGATTGGAAAAGGCCGGATAAGTCCTTGGAGTCTCAGGTGACTCCCACCCCCAGCTCTAAACCTCGATTTTACAATCTCAATAAATAGTACAACCCTGGCCACGTAGCGTTGGTTGGAAACACTAGTGGCAGTAGTGGGGGCGGTAAAGTCGGAGACGTGGGGATCAGAAGAGAATTTTCATGAATGAATGGATCAATAAGAGAGAGAGAGAGAGAGAGAGAGAGAGAGAGAGAGAGAGAGAGAGAGAGAGAGAGAGAGTAATACTAGCCTGGACAGACCGACCGCCTGTCGTTTGTTTGCTGGTTTGCCTGGCCGTCGTACTACGCTGTTCATCGTGTGTACACATCGACCTTATGTCGTAGACGGGCTTTTCGTCTACCTCTGTGCAGATGCGGGGGTGGCAGACTCGAGCAACGTCGGCCCACATCCTCGTGCATTCTATAAATGTGAGAGAAAAAAAAATCCCCACACACGCGTACACATAACTGTATGTACAATTCCTGGGAACACTGCAGGAAAAAACTGGAACTTCTCACTGAAAGAATACGCCAAATGTTCAATGCTTATTGATACGATTTAGTGTTTCTACGAGTGCTCTTTAGTATTTCTACTGCTACACTGTCAAAGCTATTGCTGCTACCAATACTGCTTTTTGTCTTTATTATCATTGGGAATCTGCTGCGTACGACTTTCTGTGTTGGTTGTAGTTATCCAAACGGAGGCTTTGACGTACGATTTCATTGAGCCAAAAGGCAGAGTGCAATATTGATCGGTTGTAATGCAAGAATAGATAGATAGAGATAGATAGATAGATAGATAGATTGATAGACAGATATTGTACAGGATGATATAAATAGATATATATGTAGATAGATTGATATATATCGTACAGGATGGGATATATATATATATATATATATATATATATATATATATATATATATATAGAGAGAGAGAGAGAGAGAGAGAGAGAGAGAGAGAGAGAGAGAGAGAGAGAGAGATAGATAGATAGTGTACGGGATGAGATAGATAGATAGATAGATAGATAGAATAGCTTTTGTACAGGATGATAGACAGGATGAGATAAAATAAATAGATAGACGGAGAAAGAGAGAGAAACCGAGTGAGCTGACATTAGATCGCTGATATTATATATATATATATATATATATATATATATATATATATATAGAGAGAGAGAGAGAGAGAGAGAGAGAGCAGAAGAGGAGAGAGAGAGAGGAGAGAGAGAGAGAGAGAGAGAGAAGAGAGAGAAGAGGGGGAGACAGACAGACAGGGAGAGAGTTAGAGAGTGAGAGAGAGGTTAATATTGGAACGCACTGAGATAGATAGATAGAATAAATAGATAGAGAACAGATTAAGATTGGAACACACTAAGAGAGTGAGAAAGACAGAGAGAGGGGAGAAAGGGAGAGAGAGGGAGAGAGAGAGAAGAGAGAGGGATAGGGAGGGAGAGAGAGATTGACTAGAGTTTGTTTGTCTTGGCCTTGACAGATGTATAAAGATTTTATTTAAAGCCATGTTGCTGCAACACGTAATTAATTGAACAGAATCTAAATTAGCAAACTTCAAAAGAATTAAGGAACACATTATTCATCTCACTAAAATAACTATTAATACTTAATTAAGCTTAACTAATTAGGTTTAATAATAGTTCTTCAAGCTGTAGTAGTTGAACATTTCATAACATTAAATCTTAGTTCGGACTAAAAAAAATCTAAAAATTCTATATCAATTGGAATTCTAGATGTTAGCATTCTTCCGTCTACGAGAAACGGTGGAGTAGTGTCCAATCTTTTTTAATTAATACGTAGCCTGGGTGCGTTCATCTGGAAAATAACCCCCTCTTCACACTGCTGCTGTGAATCCAAAGGAAAGGTAAGGAATCAATGCGGTTTGGCAGCGGTAGTGTCACAGGAGTTGTTGGGTAGCATTGGATTTCAGCATCACACCACTTTAGGGACTCTGGCTCCGGATTTGTTTTCGGGGTTTACTCCCCTGTCCTTCCCTAGGGATGGGGTAAAGCCGCTAGCCAGTGAGGTATTGTGTGGATTTTTTAATCTTACTACTGTCAGTTAGTAGCAATCCATCAATTGGAATTATCACTCAAATTAAATACAAGTCCAGTCAATGGGGTCTGGAATAAGGAGATTGCACACCCCGCAATGTGCACGAACAGTAAGTAAGGCGAGGGAGTCTATCCCCTTTTCACGAGCGCTAGACCAAGGAAGATTATCTTAGCGTCTGAGGTGGAGCGCCACACCTACCACCAGTTCGTTGATTTACCGCACAGATCCCTGTGCTACTCATACGCTGAGTCGGCGAGGACCGGTATCGAACTAAGAACCTTGTGGTTTCTAGCCGAACGCTCTACCGACTGAGCTAACCCATGAGGATTGAATAGATCCGACAAACTGTGTTTGAGAGTAAAGGAAAATATGGATCAATATATTGGTAGAAATAATTTTTATATTAGATTTGTCATTAACTCCTTGTGTATCAATAAATTAGAAGAAATTATTTACATTAACTTGTAACATTTAATAACATGTAACATGTAATCAACATCTATCTCAACAAAATCTTTAAGGACTTCTCTAAAATAGTATCAAACAAAAATATCCCCGGCCCCTTGGTGACACATTTAGCCCCCCCCCCATATTTGACCCACTCTCTAAACATAAAATATTTCTTCAAAGTCAACTGACTGACCCCATAAAAATGAAAATACCCTTCCACACATACTAAGCCCTCCTGACTTTCTTCTCATTCCTCTAGACTACACACCAATAACCCTCCCCTTTTCTCTACTTCCCACTACTCATTTACCTTTTCACCATAAAAGCAGAATGTACAAGCAATCAATTTGATAAATTCTGAGGAAGCTTCAACCAACAATGAGGCGAAATATCAATTGAATATAGTCGTTTGTGTTGTTATCTCGACATTTTCCTCTACTCTCAACCACAATAATGTAATATATAATATCCTTGATTATAATATACTAGCAAATAATTGTTCACCCCGGATGCAAGTATTTAAGTTTCAATGTAATAAAATATCAATTCAATCAATAATGAGGCGAAATATCAATTGAATATAGTCGTTTGTGTTGTTGTATCCACATTTTTCTCTACTCTCAACCACATTAACTTGTAAATATATGTATATTTGACCCATATATGGGACCCTAATAGGTACTACCACTTTGGATCAGAATGGACCTAGGAGTTATGGCAATGAAAGAGAGAGAGAGAGAGAGAGAGAGAGAGAGAGAGAGGGGGGGGGCATAGGAAAGCGAGAAAGAAGAAAGAAAGAAAGAGAAGAAACTAAAGCAAGAAGTAAGGAAAAAAGAATGAAGAAAAGGGAGGGGAATGAAAGAAAGACACAGAGAAGAAGAAAAGAAAGAAAAGGATTAGATGAGAAAATGAGGAAAGAGAAAAAGAATTGATGAAAGGAAGAAGATAAAAAGAAAGGAACGAAGAAAGAAAGAAAGAAAGAAAGAAAGAAAGAGAGGAACGAAGAAAACAAGGAAGAGGGAAGAGGGAAAGTTAGAAAGAAAGAAAGAAAGAAAGAAAGAAAGAAAGAAGAAAGAAAGAGAGGAACGAAGAAAACAAGGAAGAGGAAAGAGGGAAAGTTAGAAAGAAAGAAAGAAAGAAAGAAAGAAAGAGAGGAACGAAGAAAACAAGGAAGAGGAAAGAGGGAAAGTAGAAAGAAAGAAGAAAGAAAGAAAGAAGAAAGAAAGAGAGGAACGAAAAACAAGGAAGAGGGAAAGAGGGAAAGTTAGAAAGAAAGAAAGAAAGAAAGAAAGAAAGAAAGAAAGAGAGGAACGAAGAAAACAAGGAAGAGGGAAAGAGGGAAAGTTAGAAGAAAGAAAGAAAGAAAGAAGAGGAACGAAGAAAAAACAAGGAAGAGGGAAAGAGGGAAAGTTAGAAAGAAAGAAAGAAAGAAAGAAAGAGAGGAACGAAGAAAACAAGGAAGAGGGAAAGAGGGAAAGTTAGAAAGAAAGAAAGAAAGAAAGAAAGAAAGAAAGAGAGGAACGAAGAAAAGGAAGAGGGAAAGAGGGAAAGTTAGAAGAAGAAAGAAAGAAAGAAAGAAAGAAAGAAAGAGAGGAACGAAGAAAACAAGGAAGAGGGAAAGAGGGAAAGTTAGAAAGAAAGAAAGAAAGAAAGAAAGAAAGAAGGAGATGAACGAAGGAAATAACGAAGGGGAAAGGAAAGAAAGAGCTTGAAAATTGGAATTTTACGACTAAATTAATAGAATTCATTTTTTAGCCTAGTCGATAGAGCGGTCGGCTATGAATCACAAGGTTCCTAGTTCGATACCGGCCCCCGTCAACTCAGCATATGAGTAGCACAGGGATCTGATCTGTGCGGTAAAGTAAGGAGCTGATGGTAGGTGTGGCGCCCCACCACAGACGAAAAAAACAATCTCCTTTGTCTAGCGCTAGTGA
>CM042157.1:59646254-59651254 GCA_023376005.1 Doryteuthis pealeii | reverse complement strand
CATTTGATTCCGCCGCGGGGAGACCGACCCACCAGAGCCGACAATCCCATATGCATTCCTTCGAAATCAGGTTGTATCTGATCTAAAACCAATTCCCACGTCTAAACCGTCTACTGGAAGGTCAGTTGGAATGTCACCGTTGTCACTCATCGCCCCCAGTAACTTTCCACAGACCCCGTCATTTTTAAGTTAACAGACCCTAATTAAAAATTCTAACTACAGGTACATTCATAATTTATAACTGATCATAAATTTTGTAAAGTATATGGTTTGTTTATAGAAATAATTTCCATTAACTTCATATGTATCAATAAGTACTGATTGTTGACTTTGAGCCACCACCTCCAAAAAAAAAAAAAAGATAAAAAGGGTTGGATGTTTACCATCAGAGTAATTTGAAGAATATAGTCGGAAAATAATGATATAGGTGCTAAGGCTGGACATTAGCAACCGATTGATCGGTTTGGGCCTGTCTAGCCTAAATAAGAGCCGAAACGGAATGTTGCCTGAAGAAGGCCGAAGGGCAAATCGGCCGAAATGTTGTGTATATAACAATAAAGGTGAAGACAACAGTCCGAAAACTCTAGATAATACAAAAAAACAACACTTTTCTATTATAGTAAATTCAGCATCTTTGTTAAACACATCGTCTGCTAGGCGCAAATGCTCTCCAGGAAGCAGCACCTGTCGATGTACCACAGTATGATGATTTAATTATTACAACGTTTCAAAAGTTTACTTAATATCTATTGCATAATAGTTCAATATGTAAAAAGTATAATAATCTTGATTTAACTCTCTCTCTCTCTCTCTCTCTCACACACACACACATACACACACCCACACGCACACACACACACACACTCTTTTTTCTTTCTTTTTTTCTCCTTCTTTTCATATTTTAATTATGTTCGATTAAAACAAATTAGCGTTATCGCTTGCACACGCTCACTCGCTTATCTCTATATTTTCCCCACTCTCTTTCTTTTTTCTTATTATATTTTTTCTGTGTAGCACGTCTTTTCCCCCTTTCTTTATAATAAAAACAGAACTGTTTATTATTTATCTGAGGTGACGTCACTCATAAGAAATAAGAATTTGGGAATAAGCAACACCAGATAATCAGGATTTACATTTTTGCATTTCATTTTGGACGATTTGAACGGTGTCTTTTTTAATCAGAAGGTTTTGCAAGATGATAATGGTCATCATATTTTTAGGAACACCAGTATTATCAATTAGATTCATATCTTTTATTCTGTGTCTGTAGGTGTCTATTCTAAAACTTCAAAATCATTCTGATTTCCCTATATATTGTTTGAAGCAGCATGGGTATTCTAAAAGATGAATAATGTTTTTGAAAATACACTTACCGTTCATTTATGTATTAGTTGTGTGCATAATTACATAAACACGATATTTTTACACACGAGAACAGCACGAATTTCTATGACTCTCTCTCTCTCTCTCTCTCTCTCTCTCTCTCTCTCTCTCTCTCTCTGGCTGCCCATCCTCCCTCTCTCTCTCTCTCTCTCTCTCTCTCTCTCTCTCTCTCACTGGCTGCCCATCCCCCCTCTCTCTCTCTCTTTCTCTCTCTCTCTCTCTGGCTGCCCATCCCCTCTCTCTCTCTCTCTCTTTCTCTCTCTCTCTCCTCTTTCTCTCTCTCTCTCTCTCT
The DNA here is from genome assembly GCA_023376005.1 of Doryteuthis pealeii. Taxonomy (NCBI): domain Eukaryota; kingdom Metazoa; phylum Mollusca; class Cephalopoda; order Myopsida; family Loliginidae; genus Doryteuthis; species Doryteuthis pealeii. The sequence goes on along the minus strand of CM042157.1, from coordinate 59,649,579 downwards.
CTCTCTTTCTCTCTCTCTCTCTCTCTGGCTGCCCTCTCTCTCTCTCTCTCTCTCTCTCTCTCTCTCTCTCTCTGGCTACCCATCCCTATCGGTCAGCGTTCCTGGCAAGTTCTCATCACTGCATTCAGTATCCACATAGTTGTTAATCATAATCTTTTGCCGTCGATCGGCTAGAATACTCAGAAGAATCCTGGACACCTGAGGAGACTTGTTGCACCCAGGCTCCAGTCTGAATATGAGGGTGAAAGTGATGCCAATTGTCGTTGGCGCACTTGGAACGGTCTCCCAAAATTCAGAACACAGACTAGAGGAACTAGAAATCAGAGAAATAATTGAGACAATCCAGAGAACAGCATTGTTGAGATCGGCTTGAATACCCAGAAGAGTCCTGAAGACTTGAGGAGACTTGTTGTCACTCAGACTCCAATGAAAGACCATCAACTTACGCTGGTGTGAAAAACTCACAAAGAGTTTAATAATAAAATTAATGGATCGATGGATCGGTATCTGCGCGTAGGGGTCGACAGGAGAACGTAACAAACGAGTTTACCCTTACTATCCCAGCAGTGTCCATCATGTCTTGTTCGTCTTACTTGGATTGTTTGTGTGATAGGAGGTAAGTGACCGGGCAGCTATTTTTTTTTGGGGGGGTGCTTTTTGTGGGGTACTGCCTTTATGGGGTGCTGCTTTTTGTGGGGTGCTGCTTTTTGTGGGGTGCTGATTCCAGGATTTGTTCAATACAGCATGCAGCATCCTTGTGTAGTTCTCATCTAGTTTTTTTCTCAAAGTGTTTCATTTGAGTCTAGATGGTGCAGCCATACAGTAGTACTGATACATCTACAATTTGGAAGGATTCCCATTATATCTTATCAGAGAGATCATATTTCCATGTTGTTGATTATTTGTATAGCAGTCTATTCGAGGTTCGGCTGAAAAAATCATAGGATGACAAAGATACTTTCAAGGAATGGGAATAAGTGAGGTTAAATTTTAAAACATAGTACCCTTGTGGCACGCACACTTATTCTATTGGTGTTGGAAGTGCTTGGTTGATTTGGTTTGGTTTGTTTTACGGCATATCAACCTCAGTGGGTCATTTAATGCCGATAAAGTTTTGAAATAAATTCCTTCTTAATGGATACTCAATTTTTTTAATAAACACTTTTTTCTATTTAACCCATAGATGGGACCCTAAGAGTTACTACCACTCCGGGTCAGAGTGGACCAGGAATCAATGGTGATGAAGAGATGCTCCACATTCCCTAAAACTGGAACCTCACCATCAGAGAGTTTAACGTCATTCCCAGGATATGAAGATCCTCAGTCACCGCCTTCTAGCACCCATATGATAAAAAGGGTTGGGGCTTGCCATAATGGCAATAGGGTTGAGACAATCATATAGGTGCTAGGGCTTGGCGTGACCAGTCGATTGATCGGATGTGGTCTCTCCGACCGCCCGTCTAGCCTAAGTAAGTGCCAAAATGGAGTGTTGCAGGTTATGAACTGCTCGGCCATCTGGATTACATCCTTAAGCATCACAGGTCACTACCCACGGCCAACAGGTGGTCCCATTGGAGGAGTCTTAGCTCTCTGCAGAAGTGCAGTCGGTATATTCTAACGCCCCAGCCGACAGGGTGGGAACTGCTTGTATCTCATTGGTTAAGAAGTCAACACCAGATATGACGTCATCAAATGAACTTTTCAGCCTATGGATTTTTCAGCCCACCCTCGTATGTATATTTAAGATGCTATCATTGAATTAGATTGTTTGCTGATGGTTTGTTTGATTGATTGGTTTGATTTTACGGCATGTCAATCCTCGTTGGGTTATTTTATGTCGAAGATATTTTGTTTTATTCACTCTTGAAAGGTATTCAAATCTTTTTTAATTCTTTTTTTCTATTTAACCCCTAGATGAGACCTTAACAGGTACTACACCTCCAAGTCAGAGTGGATCTGGGAGTAATGACGTTGATGGGATACTCCACATACCCTGAGATTCAGAATCGGAACTTCACCATTAGATGCAGTTAAACGCTATACCAAGGAAACTAAAAGGCCCTGAACCATATGATAAAAGGGGTTGTCATAAGCGCAGTAGGGTTGGGACAATCATATAGGTGCTGGGGCTTGACGTGACCAGCCATCTAGCTTAAATAAAGAACAATGTGGAGTGTTACATGTCTCGGTCTACTCAGCCACCAGGATTCCGTCCTTAAGCATGACGGGTCGCCACCTACGAAAACAAAAAAACATTGGTGGGGATTTTACCCCTCTGTAGAGGTACAGTCGGTGTATTTTTCTGTCCTAGTCTGTTTGCACTCCACATCGCGCTAATGCTCTTGAGAAAGATCTGAATCCAAACTATTCTATCCCCAGATGTGAATATATAGTAGGGCAGACTGGGTTCTTTTGTCCTGGTGTGGCAGGCGGTCTAGGAGGAGGAAAACTCTAAATTCAAAACCAACGGTATTCCGTTTAAAAACTGACCTTGTTTCACATCCTGTCTGTGTCAGAGGGGTTGGGTAAATAGTTGTGTTCTCTAGCCTTGGTAAGACAATTGTAGAAGGAAAACTCTGAATTCAAAACCAGATGTACTCCGTTTAAAAACTGACCATGTGTGATATCCTGTCTGTGTCAGAGGGGTGGGGTAAATGCATCTTCTCTCTCGGTTATGGGTAAATAGTAGGACAGGCTGCGTTCTCTAGCCTTGGTAATCAACTTGTCTAGTAGAAGGAAAACTCTGAATTCAAAACCAGCTGTACTTCATTTAAAAACTGACCTTGTGCCACATCCTGCCATGGCGAAGGGTGGGGTAGATACATACATTGTGTTTATATTGATGCTCGCGTGTATTATTAGAAAATTTGCGGCTAAAAGAGATTTCTGGATTTTATTCATTTATTTGTTTTGATAACCCAGCAGCCAAAGGCTAAAATAATATATATATATATATATATATATATATATATATATATGTGTGTGTGTGTGTGTGTGTGTGTGTGTGTGTGTGTGTGAGGTAAGAAGATAATTCATAAATAATAAAGAGAATCGCTGAAAAGGAAGAAAGAAGAGAAAAGTTGTTGGAGAAACATTGGTGAAAGAGAGAGAGAGAGAGAGAGAGAGAGAGAGAGAGAGAGAGAGGAGGGAGGGGGAGGGAGAGAGAGAGAGAGAGGAAGCGCCAACGGCCAGTTTGTTGGCAAGCATGGCTCCCGCCCACGCACTTACTGCGCTATGACGTCAGAAGCGTGTTACGTCGGCAACGGAGAGGCCATGGCGCGAAATCTTCTTACAATCAATGGAGACCATCAAGTTCTGAATGAAT
>CM042157.1:59619310-59644310 GCA_023376005.1 Doryteuthis pealeii | reverse complement strand
CGGAGTTCAACAGGTTTGAATTCAGAGTTTTCCTTCTCCTAGACCGGTTGCCTAACCAAGGTTAAAGAGCCCAGTCTGCCCTACTTTTTACCCATAGCTGGAGGGAGAGTAGGATTCACACCTTTCCCAAGGGTATCTTTGAAGCTGTAACATATATAATATATATATATATATATATATATATATATATATATATATAGTGTTCCAGCTTCAAAGACACTGGCATGATATGCCGGATTTTTTTTTTTTGTGGCTTTTGCCCGGACGGAAGGAGAGGACTTAGTTTTCGGCTGGCCATTGCTTATTTAAACAAAAAAAAAAAAAACGCGAAATAGGATTAATATTTTCAAATGACACAGAAATTAAATGTATTGGCTATTAAAATATCAGTCATCCACAGACACGTGTTTCGCAGTTTACGTCTTATCAGTGCGGCTCGACTTTTTAACAGCCACCTCCAGCCGGGAGCGAACCCTGACAGAATTTTCGTTTGCCAGATTCCTTAACCTTGCGACCATCAGCGACTGCGATTCTGGTATGAACAATTAATTGATACATACTTACAGGATATGTTTTACAATCACAGAGAACTCAAGTCTATAACCAATAGGCGAGTAACGCACAATATATATATATATATATATAATATATATATATAAACAAACTCCTCAGTACGAGCAGGATGCGACATTAAGTACAATTCTTAAGCAGAGATTAACAGGGTTTTAATTCAGTTGTCCTTATCCTAGACTGGTTACCTAACACGGTTAAAAAGCCCAGTTCTGAATAGACTATACAACTTGATATTTCTCCTTTCTCTCTATCTCCTTCGATATAATCGCGAGTAATAAATAATCCTCTTCACCCCCCCTCTCTCTCTCTCTCTCTCTCTCTCTCTCTCTCTCTCTCTCTCTCTCTCTCTCTCTCTCTCTCTCTCTCTCTGATGTCTCTCTATTCTCTTCTTTTTTTCCACAGGTAATAACTTTGGTAGATTCAAACTTTTCACAGGAGTATTAGCATTATGTGAAATAAAAGTAATATAATTTACAGTAATGAACGACTCATGATAAGCAGATCTCAGCATGCCAAAAATAATCTTATCTAGTAAGATCTTCTTCTTCTTCTTCTTCTTCTTCTTCTTCTTCTTCTTCTTCTTTGTATTCCTTCTGACTTCTTCTTCTTCTTCTTCTTCTTCTGTCTCTTCTCTCTTCTTCTTCTTCTTCTTCTTCTTCTTTCTTCTCTTTGTTCAATCAGCCTTCTCTTCTTCTTCTTCTTCTTCTTCTTCTTCTTTGTATTCAATCAGCCTTCTTTTCTTCTTCTTCTTCTTTGTATCAATCAGCTTCTTCTTCTTCTTCTCTTCTTCTTCTTTCTTCTTCTTCTTATTCATCAGCCTTCTTCTTCTTCTTTCTTCTTGTATTCAATCAGCTTCTTCTTCTTCTTCTCTTTCCTTCTTCAGCCTTCTTCTTCTTCTTCTTTTCTTCTTTTCTTCTTCTTCTTCTCTCTTTGTATTCATTCAGCCTTCTTCTTCTCTTCTTCTTCTTCTTCTCTTCTTCTTCTTTCTTCTTCTTTGTATTCATTCAGCCTTCTTTTTCTTCTTCTTCTTCTTCTTCTTCTTCTTCTTCTTCTTCTTCTTCTTCTCTCTTCTTCTTTGTTATTCCTTCACCTTCTTCTCTCTTTTTCTTTCTTCTTCTTCTTCTTCTTCTTCTTCTTTTCTTCTTCTTCTTTGTATTCATTCAGCCTTCTCTTCTTCTTCTTCTTCTATTGTTTTCCGTCCTACGCTCCTTGGATCGGGCCGTAAACAACCACATTCACGAGGCCATGAAATTCTGGGAAACCCACAGGATAACACCATCCCCCATAAAAGAGAATAAAATGAAAAGCGTCAAGCGAAACAATCTCCACCCCACCCCCCGGAACCGGTACTCTGCACCCCGACAGCCACCCACCCAGCCATTTTCACGGAAAAAATTGTGTCTTGCAAGCCATTCCAGAACCCACTAACCGCAACGGCCACACGATGACTTGGGGGTGGGCCGATCCCTCTGTATTATGAATTACAGTCGACCCCGACGATCAAGCTCGTCTTAGATTGTCACAAGTTGTCGTTTAATCAGTTCAGTCCTAGTTTTGTACAAGAGCCTAATAATGGGTCACCCAGTGAGAATCAAACTCACTAGCAATGGTTTGGTACTGTATCTCTCTATTGCGTCACATGAGGTGTCGTTTATATGGCATGATTTGATTACAATTTGTTTTGTGTTACTTCTCTCTCTCTCTCTCTCTTCTCTCTCTCTCTCTCTCTCTCTCTCTCTCTCTCTCTCTCTCTCTCTCTCTCTCTTTCTCTCTCTCTCTCTCTCTGCCACTGTCTGTCTGTTGTCCTGGGTATGATATTAAAATGCAACTAATGGTTAAGTTCCAATTCAGGAGCTCTGAGGAGTGTGGAGCAATTACTTCCAGCCCACCTTGACCCATATGGTAGTACCTATTAGGGTCCCATCTATGGGTTAAATAGATAAAATGTGTTTAAAAAATTGTGTTTAAAATGTTAAAGAAGAATTGAATTAAAAAAAATTGAATCTCCATCAAAAATAAATTAAAGAAAACGTCTTCGGCATAAAATAACCCAACAAGGGTTGACATGTCGTAAAATCCAACCAACCTAACCTAACCTAACCTGTCCGTCTGTCTTTGTTTCTGCCTATGTTTCTGTCTGTCTGTCTGTCTGTCTGTCTCTCTCTATCTCTCTCTTACCGCCTTTGTCCGTCTCTCTCCTCCTCTCTCTCTCTGTGCCCCTGTATGTCTTTATTGCTCTCTCTCTTCTCCTCTCTCTCTCTCTCTCTCTCTTCCTCTCTCTCTCTTTCGCGTCTTTTTTTTGCCTCTCTCTACTTAGTTGTTCCCTATCTGTCTGTCTGTCTCTCTCTCTCTTTTCATGTCTCTCCATCACCCCTCCCTTTATGCCTATGTCTCTATATCGGTCTCTTTTTTCTTCCCCTTCTTTTTCCCCCGCCTTTATCCGTCTTTCTCCCTCCCTATAAGATTCTGCTTATGTCTCTGCCTGTCTCTGTCGTCGATTTTGCCTGTCTTCTCCCTGTAGTGGTAGTACCTGTCAGGAGCCCATCTGTAGGTAAATAGATCTGTTCAAAAATATTCAACAGTATGCACATTGCGTTGAATCTGATCAGTATTAAAATAAAGCCTGGTTTGATCTATTTATTTAATGCCATATCAATTCATTATGGGTTATTTAAAGCCAAAATTTGATTCATTCCAAAATAATTCATGGAATTCCTAATAATTCTAGACATTTCTAAAAATATTTCTCCTTACACTTGCTGAAATGTTAAACGAGTCTGGTACAAGATCCCGAATGTGAGGAAATTAGTTGAGACAAAGACCAAGGTCCAATAAAAACCACACCCTATTTTTCACCAAGAGGGGGTTAAAAGCTAATTTTTTTTAAGAAAAGCTAAATAAAAAAAATTTTTTTAATCAATGATATATTTTTTTTAAATGATTAAAAAAAGATTAAAAAGAAATTACAAAATGATTAAAAATGATTACAAAATGATTAAAAAATGATTACGAAATGATTAAAAAATGATTACAAAATAATTAAAAATGATTACAAAATGATTAAAAATGATTGCAAAATGATTACAAAATGATTACAAAATGATTAAAAAATGATTACAAAATGATTAAAAATGATTTCAAAAAATGATTACAAAATGATTAAAAAGGATTACAAAATGATTAAAAATGATTAAAAAATGATTAAAAAATGATTACAAAATGATTACAAAATGATTAAAAATGATTACAAAATGATTACAAAATGATTAAAAAATGATTACAAAATGATTAAAAATGATTTCAAAAAATGATTACAAAATGATTACAAAATGATTAAAAAATGATTACAAAATGATTAAAAATGATTACAAAATGATTAAAATGATTACAAAATGATTAAAAAATAATTAAAAATGATTCAAAATGATTCAAAATGATTACAAAATAATTAAAAATGATTAAAAAATGATTAAAAAATGATTACAAAATGATTAAAAAATAATTAAAAATAATTAAAAATGATTAAAAATGATTACGAAATGATTAAAAATGATTTCGTAACTTTCTAAATTCCATGTAATACCGGATAGTTTGTAGTATACATATAAATAACATTTATTCATAACTTTCTAAATCGCACACAACGCCGGGTAGATCTGCTAGTATACAATAAATAACAGATTATTATAACTTTCTAAATCCCACGCAACGCGGGTAGATCTACTATATACATATAAATAACAGATTTATTCGTAACTTTCTAAATCCCACGCAACGCTGGGTAGATCTGCTAGATATATATAAATAAGAGATTTATTCGTAACTTTCTAAATTCCACGCAACGCTGGGTAGATCTGCTAGTATACATTAATAAGAGATTTATTCGAAACTTTCTAAATTCCCATCACGCCGGGTAGATTGCTAGATATACATATAAATACAGATTTATTTTTAACTTTCTAAATCCACGCAACGCCGGGTAGCTCTGCTAGTATAAATATAGGTAAGAGATTTATTTTTTCAACTTTCTAATTCCATGCAACGCCGGGTATCTGCTAGTATACATATAAATAACAGAGTTATTCATAACTTTCTAAATCCCACGCAACGCTGGGTAGATCTGCTAGTATAATATAAATAACAGATTTATTCCTAATTTTCTAAATTCCATGCAACGTCGGGTAGATCTGCTAGATACATATAAATAAGAGTTTATTGTACTTTCTAAATTCCATGCAACGCCGGTAATCGCTAGTATACATATAAATAAGAGATTTATTCGTAACTTTCTAAATTTCCATGCAACGCCGGGTAGATCTGCTAGTATACATATAAATAAAAGATTTATTCGTAACTTTCTAAATTCAACGCAACGCCGGTAGATCTGCTAGTATACATATAAATGACAGATTTATTCATAATTTTTAAATCCCACACAACGCCGGGTAGCTCTGCTAGTATAAATATAGATAAGAGGTTTATTTTCAACTTTCTAAATTCCATGCAACGCCGGGTAGATCTGCTAGCATAAATATAAATAAGAGATTTATTCGTAACTTTCTAAATTCCATGTAACGTCGGGTAGCTCTGCTAGTATAAATATAGATAACAGATTTATTTTCAACTTTCTAAATTCCATCTAATACCGGGTAGATCTGCTAGTATAAATATAAATAAGATTTATTCGTAAATTTCTAAATTCCACGCAACGCCTGGTAGATCTGCTAGTATGCATATAAATAGCAGATTTATTCGTAACTTTCTAAACCCCACGCAACGCCGGGTAGATCTGCTAGTATACATAAAAATAACAGATTTATTCGTAACTTTCTAAATCCCACGCAACGCGGTAGATCTGCTAGTATACATATAAATAACATTTATTCTTAACTTTCTAAATTCCATGCAACGTCATAGATCTGCTAGTATACATATAAATAAGAGATTTATTCGTAACTTTCTAAATTCCATGTAACGCCGGGTAGATCTGCTAGTATACATATAAATAACAGATTTATTCGTAACTTTCTAAATTCCATGCAACGCCGGGTAGATCTGCTACATATAAATAACAGATTATTTCGTAACTTTCTAATTCCATGCAACGCTGGGTGATCTGCTAGATATACATATAAATAAGAGATTTATTTCGAAACTTTCTAAATTCCATGCAACGCCGGTAGATCTGCTAGTATACATATAAATAACAGATTATATTCATAAATTTTCTAAATCCCACGCAACGCCGGGTACTCAGCTAGTATAAATATAGCTAAGAATTTATTTTCAACTTTCTAAATTCCATGCAACGCCGGGTAGATCTGCTAGTATACATATAAATAACAGATTTATTCATAAATTTCTAAATCCCACGCAACGCCGGGTAGCTCTGCTAGTATAAATATAGGTAAGAGATTTATTTTCAACTTTCTAAATTCCATGCAACGCCGGGTAGGTCTGCTAGTATACATATAAATAACAGATTTATTCGTAACTTTCTAAATCCCACGCAACGCCGGGTAGATCTGCTAGTATACATATAAATGACAGATTTATTCGTAACTTTCAAATTCCACGCAACGCCAGGTAGATCTGCTAGTATACATATAAATAAGAGATTTTTCTTAACTTTCTAAATTCCATGCAACGTCGGGTAGATCTGCTAGTATACATATAAATAACAGATTTATTCGTAACTTTCTAAATCCCACGCAACGCCGGGTAGCTCTGCTAGTATACATATAAATGACAGATTTATTCATAAATTTCTAAATTCCATGCAACGTCGCCAGTATAAATATAAATAAGAGATTTATTCGTAACTTTCTAAATTCCACGCAACGTCGGGTAGATCTGCTAGTATAAATATAGATAAGAGATTTATTTTCAACTTTCTAAATTCCATCTAATACCGGGTAGATCTGCTAGTATAAATATAAAAAGGAGATTTATTTCTAATTTTTAAAATTCCGTAAAACGCCGGATAGTTCTAGTTATTAGTTATGTCTATAAAATGCTGGAAAATTTTGCATCAGCCTAATATCTACCGAGATTGCCTACGTGTGCTCTTGGTTGGCCCCAGAAGAAGTCGAATTGTAGGTCATTCAGTGAGAATGAAAGAGTCCAACCCACAAATGAAATGTGACGGTATTTTTCCATCCTCTAAAGGTCCCAGCCAGTGAAGCGCATCCGTCACCAATGAGCGAAACACGGACGGGGGAGTAAATAAAAAAATGGACTTCATATTCGATTTCGATGAAGGTGACGATAAGCGACGATTGGCCATCAACATGTTTATTAAAGCGACGATAATTATTCTTGTGTTCGTTGGGTCGTGTCTTTTCAGAAAAAGAAGGGGGGAAAAACAATCTTTTCTTTCATTTTTGATTTTTGAATAAAAGATGATAACATTTTTTACTGGCTGATATACAGAGAGATATCTTGATACAAATAATGAGGGGGGGGTGTCCTCCGTGGCGTAGTCGCAAACGTGCTGGACTGTGACGTCGTAGTAAGTATTTAACCAACCAATTCGCCACGGGTAGGATGTGACACAAGGTCGCAAGTATGGGGACATCAAATGAGGATCGAACTCGCTACTCAGTCATATTGGATCTGTGAGACGAGCTTGGTAACTATCACTGTGTCACATCCTAACCATGGCGAACTGGTTGGGTAAATACCTATTCAGTTGGGATTCAAGGGGTTGTCAGAGTGTTGTGATAGTTACCAAGCTTGTCTCACAGATCCATTATGACTGAATAGCGAGTTCGATCCTCGTTTGATGCCCCATGCTTGCGACCTTGTGTCACATCTAACCCGTGGCAAACTGGTTGGGTAAATACCTATTACCTTGGTAACTATCACAGCACTTTGGCAAACCCTTGAATCTCAACTGAATAGGTATTTACTCAAACAGTTCGCCACGGGTAGGAATGTGACACAAGGTCACAAATATTGTGCATCCAGCGTGGATCGAAATCGTTATTCAGTCATAATGAAAACAAAATTGCCTTATGGGTAGGATGTAACACAAGGTCACAAGTATGGGTTATCTAGCGAAGATCGAACTCATTTTTGTTTGTTTGAGATACCCCTGTACTATTAAACAGCGCTGTGTGGTGTCGTTAGTCATGTTATTACTAGTTCATGGGGGTGGGAGAAAGGTCGGGTCATTTGACATAATGCCCCCTCGACAGTTAACAAAATTAAGAAGCTTTTATCGAAATTTGGACTATTAAACTTTGACAACTTTTTAAGAAACAAAATATTCTGATGGTCGAAATTGATTACAGGATTCATATATCTCGTCGTCGTCGGGGAGGCCTAGAGTCGATATCAGCCATGCAGCGAGGGAGTCTATTCCCCTTTCACTAGCGCTAGACAAAGGAGATTGTTGTTTTTATCGTCTGAGGCGAAGCACCACACCTACCGTCAGCTCCTCACTTTACCGCACAGATCCCTGTGCTACGATATCTAAAACTTACGAAATGTGTAGTAATGGATCTGCGAAACTAGCTTGCTAACCATTACACCACGATGGGAAGATCAAAGCATTTACCCAACCCATTCGCCACGGGTAAGGATGTAACACAAGAATATAACAAAAAGTTAAACCAGTAATTTATATGAGGACTGTTGCAAACGATTTTAAATGCCAATTTTTACCAGAAGTGCCTGCTGATGTTGGGAAAGTTCATAAATAGAAGTGACGATTTTCCGTACATCTTATACCTATAGATAATGGGCCCCTCACGTGGTGTAATGGTTGTAATGGCTAGATTCGATGACCATTGTTAGTGGGTCCGATTCTCATTGGGTGCCCCATATTTCTGGCCTTGTGCCATATCTGAACTACGCTTAGTAAATAACTATATCTATAGATAATGGGCACCTCACATGGTGTAATGGTTAGCAAGCAAAAATGAATAAACTATATATAATGAGCAAACTATATAAACTATGAAATTAATTAAAAATTGTATTACTTAAATGGAAAAAAATTATTTGCGAAATTTGTAATCTATTCAAAATAATAATTTAATTAATAATCAATAGATATGCGTGACATTTTATTTCAGCGGGACAGGACTAAATTTCCAATTCAAATCCTTTTATTTTTTAATCCTTTAATAAATTTGATGATTTTACTTATGATACAAACCCTCTGACATTAAATTTTCAACTCTCACCTCCTCGTGCAATATTTTTCAAAAATTAATTTTACACCGCTCGGAGAGTGCATTGTTGTTGTTAGTCTTTTTAATGCTCAGTGTATATCAGAAAAATCAGGATAGATTTGTGTAGTTAATGGCATTGTGACGCATTTAATGCTGTCACTGTATTGGGTGCCGGGCAACTCCGGGAAGTTCTTGTAATTAATACTTTCTTGAAATCTTTTTGGCGCCACAACCGAGTAGTAACGATTAAAAATACTTAGTGACCTTTCTAAATACTTTAAAAGGAAATCTAAGAGCGAACACTGGCCCTTAAGAGTTAAATATAATGATTTGAATAGGGAGTGGAGACGGAACTGTGGCGCCAGATGTTTCGGACGGATTTTCCTTTGATGACAGTATAGATGTTTTTAAATTTCCTTTTTATTCCTTCAATATTCGTCAATAGCTTAAAAGACGCCTTATGAAGCGGCAATTAAGCTAACTCTTACGGAGGACATTTGATTGGGCCTTTGACCAAACAGTGATACTTACTGTATTTGACGGCATATAGGACGCACTTTTTTTCCAAAATTTTGGCTCAAAATATTGCCCTGCGTCTTATACATCGTAGGTGAAGTTTGAGACCTCCCGTCTTATTAATTTTTATTATTATCGTTATTTCCTGCTATTGAGATGTCTTGTGTATGCTTATTGCTTGCCTGTACTGCCAAATTGCTTTTATACAGCTATGTTTCTGCTTGTGTAATGCACACCTAGACTGTTTTCAACAATACATGCTTAAATACACTAAAAACGTTTTTTTCCTGAATCTGACCTTCTGAAATTGGAGTGCGTCATATATGCCCATGCATCTTATATGCCATCAAATAGGAAGCGCGTGGTGTAATGGTTAAAGTCATGGGAAATGGACTCGTCGCCCCGAGTTCAAATCCTGGACGTGGTAATTGCATTTCACTTAGTGCTAATAACCTTGGGGAAGGTATGAATCCTACTCTCTCTCCAGCTATGGGTAAATAGCAGGGCAGACTTGGTTCTTTAACTATGGTTAGGTAACCAGTCTATGAGAAGGAAAACTCTGAATTTAAACCTGTTGAACTCCGCTTAAGAAATTGACCTTGTGTCACATCCTGCTCGTGCGGAGGGGTTGGTAAATAGATATATGCCATCAAATACAGTAATGCATTGAGTACATATTAAATTTTATTAAGTAAAGTTGGCGTAGTGGCCTATTGTCGGTATCAGCCAGACGGCAAGGGAGTCTATCCCCATTTTCGCGAGGGCTAGACCAGGGATATTGTTTTACGTCTGAGATGGAGCGATACACCTACTGTCAACTCCTCACTTTAACGCACAAATCAGATTACCCAAGCTGTGCTATTCATGCGCTGAATTGGCGGGGACAGGTATCGAACTTGGAAACTTGCAATTCCTAGGCGGGTGCTCGATCGACTGCAAATTTTATCAAACTTGAACAATAAACGCTTAACAGTTTTTCATCAAAGTAAGTAAGTAAAGCCGTCGGGGCGGCCTAATGTCGGTATCCACCAGACAGCGAGGGAGTATATCCACTTTTCACTAGCGCTAAGACCAAGGAGATTATTTTAGCATCTGAGGTGGAGAGCCACACCTATCATCAGCTACTCACTTTACTGCATTTATTCCTGTGCTACTCATACGCTGAGTTGGCGAGGGCCGGTATCGAACCAGGAACCTTGTGATTCCTAGCCGAACGCTCTACCGACTGAGCTAAACCGCCTTTTCATCAAAACAATGATATAATTTGTCTATTTGGAAAGCTGCATGAAAAACAACATCTTTGGTTTTACCATTCGGGGTCAGTACAAACAACCAACATAGAGCTGGCCGTGAGAAAAGTAGGGCTGCAAGAGCGGAACATTAATCGCTGCACTTAAGTATGGCGTTGTAAGAGCAGTCTCCCTTGTCTGAGGGTTTTGGGTAATCTCCTGCGCCAGGAGATCCTTTTTTGGTCACGTGACGCAGGAACCCAAGAAGAGAACCCTCTTTGCTCGAAGCAAGTGGACAAGTGCGGACGTGCTTGTCACCTCTCTCCAGCAGACACCCATGGTGCATGCCAGACGTTACGGACTCTACTTATAGTAAGTGGTTTCCACCTATTTGTCGAACTCTTTCCACCTATTTGTCGAACACTACTACGTATGTTTGGACACTTGTGACATTATATAGCCTGGGGAACTTCATTCCCCTATATATATGTTATAATAAAAGTTATATAAATGAACTAACGTGTTTATTGTTTCCCTAACTGAAGTATTCCGCATTGGGTACTTATCGTTTAAGTAACCTAATGCTTTATAAGAACCAGAGTTAACACTCTGCAAACCTCTTATAGCGTTAATATTCAAGCTAACTTTTTAAAAGTTCAACGCTAATTCTTCTGTTGACACTTAATTTAAAGACAATTTGATGTACGTGAGTCATTACTTTCCGTACAAACAATTATTTTCTATTTCATGGGTGGAGTAGCTGGATCTCGCAATTACCGTATTTGACGGCATATAGGACGCACTTTTTCCCCAAAAATTTTTGGCTAAAACAATTGCCTTGCGTCTTATACATCGTAGGTGAAGTTTGAGATCTCCCGTAGGTCTAGGCTAATCTTCTCTATGATGCTCACTAACCCAGCTTACGCTCAGTACTTTTACCTACCCTAAACTCCATGCATCTTTATTTTATTGCTGGTATTGTTACAATCAAGGTTAACAGGAGCGTATAGTAGACTGTTTTCAACAATATATGCTTAAATACACTAAAAACGTTTCTTTCCTGAATCTGACCTACTGAAATAGGGGTGCGTCTTATATGCCCGTGCGTCTTATATGCCGTCAAATATTTAAAGACAATTTGATGTAAGTAAGTAAAATCGACGGGGCGGCCTGATACCGATCAGCCATACAGCGAAGGAGTCTATCCCCTTTTCACTAGCGCTAGACCAAGGAGATTGTTTTTGCGTCTGAGGTGGAGCGCCACACCCACCATCAGCCCCTTACTTTACCGCACATATCCCTGTGCTACTCATACGATTAGCTGGATCTCGCAATTAATTTCGATTATTCCGAAATTCATTTCCATTTTTTGATCTACCTTGTATTATACAAATTATCAAGCCTCATCCCAAAAATTCAGAGAAAAAGCAATAATTCAAATAACAATGCGATCCATGAAAGTGAACTGCTATTTGTGTAACGTTGCATGTCTGATTTGAAAGGAGTGATGACATGTTCGTAGTAATCGTAATATATTGGACACATGGCCTAGTGGATAAAGGAGTTAGGTTAAGACAGTTCTAAGTGACAGTTATCTCTAGACTGCAGGTTCAATCTTGGTCATGGTCAGCAGTAACATAGAATAATAATTAACACAGCTTAACGCCTCGACCCCATAGAATAATAATTAACACAGTTTAACGCCTCTACCCCATAGAATAATAATTAACACAGTTTAACGCCTCTACCCCAGCTATGGTTGGCGGAATGAGAACAGGATACCCCCGTGGACTGAATAAAGGGTGAGGTTCAGAGTTTCGCCATGGCTCCCGATTACGACAAGAAGGTTCCCGAATTCGAAAAGAATGTTCCAGAGTCCGAAAAGGTTCCCGAGATCGACAAGAAATACCTGAAGAAGGCCGGAGGGTACATCGGCCGAAACGTTGTACAGATAACAATGAAGGTGAGGACAATAGTCCGAATAATTCAGATAATACTAATCATCAAGCCTCATCTCAAGCATTCAGAGAAACGTAATATACTTATTTTCTTTTATCCTTTTCTCTTGGCTTGTCTCTGTTTGTTGGGCTGGATGGCATTCTCGCTGTTTGAGTCTGGAACAACTTGGGAATCACTTGAGGATATTTTGTTTTATGCCATTCAAATTGTTATCGTGCAAAAATTTTTGGCGCAAAGAGTTCTTTTTTTTTTCTTTCTCTCTTCTTTTTCTCACTATGAATCCGTTGTTTTCTGATTTGTTTATGTTTTCTGATTTATTTATTTTTCGTTCTTTTTATTTTCATTATTTCAACCCTACCTTCTTTTATTTATAACTAGCAGTGGCTACCCGGCATCGCCTGGGTAGGAGGTAGAAAAAATTTAGTCTCGCAGATTCATTATTCCTGAATCACAAATTAGATTCTCGCAGTATGCCCCATTAAAATCCTTATGTAAAAAGAAGACCTTGCATTGCCCCAGCAACTCTGAAAAGAAAAAAAAATTAATGTCTACTATTTAGAATATTAAATGCAAAAGATATTCTATGCTGCTATCATTTAATTTTTATTTTTTTTATCTTCACAAATATAAATCAAACCTTCATTATTCTTGCTCAAAAACCAAGCCCTGTTGATATTTAATGTGTGTATATATATTTACTTTGTCGTTAATTGTTATTTTCAAAGTTTCCTCCGGACATACAGATACATACAACTGCCCTTTATGTATGTATAGATAGATTTCATCTCTCTCTCTCTCTTCTCTCTCTCTCTCTCTCTCTCTCTCTCTCTCTCTCTCTCAAAAATGTTCATCCTTTCTTTTTTTCTTTCTCTTCTTCTCTTTCTTTCTACGGATCTGTTGTTCTCTCATTCATTCATTTTTTTCTTCTTTATTTCAACCATTCCTACTTTTATTTATTTCGTTCTATCTATCTATCTATCGTTCAATGTTTTCTTCCTTTTTCATCCTTTCTCTTTCTCTTATTCTCTTTCGTTCTACCAATTCATTGTTCTTTCTTTCTTTCAATCATTTATTACTTCATTCATTCGTTTTCTTCATTGTTTTCTTTTTTTTTTTCATTATTTCAACCATTTTTTTTCTTCTTCCTTTCTTTCTTTCTATCTTTCAAACGTTTCTTCCTTTTTTCACCCTTTCTCTTTTTTATTGTATTTCTTTCTACAAATCTATTGTTTTTCATTCATTCATTTTTCTTCATTCTTTTGCATTATTCCAAACCCTTGTTTTTTCTTTCTTTTTTTTCTTTCTTTCAAATATTTCTTCTTTTATCATCCTCATTCTCTTTGTTTTACGAATCCTTTTATTTTAATTATTTATTTCTTTTTCTTTCATTCTTTCTTGAAATTTTCTGTCAGTCTTTTTTTTTCGTGTTACACAACTTTATATTTATTTATTTATTTATTTATTCATTTATTTATTTTACCGGATGTATTTTTTTCTATGAGTATTTTTCTTTTTTTTTCTTTTTTTTTTTTTTTATCTTATCAGCAGATATCCATCCGGAAGTGAAAAACCGGAACTCTTTTTTTCTTTCTGCTGTTTTTTGTGATTTTAACCCCAGAATTGTCCCCCCCCCCCCCGCAAAAAAAAACGAAACAAAAAAAAACAAAAAAAACTCGTCGTCTAAATGTCCCTGTCACTCTTCATTTCGCTTTCTACACACACGAGGAATTCCTCGTCAGCATTTTTCGAACACATATTAGACCATTATTTTTTTTTATTGGAACTGGAATTGGTAGGTGGAATGCCATCCATTCTTATTTCTTCAAGACACAAATAAAACCGTCTATGACATAGATATCAACAACATTTTTGTAAAACCTAAAATAAAATTAACCCGTCACGGGTACCCAATGTGGTTAATGGTTATCAAGCTAGATTAGCAGACAATTGTTAGTGAGTTCGGTTCTCACCTAAGCGAAGCGTAGTAGATAACTATACAAAAAGACATAAGCACTTCGTGGGGTGTAAATAGTTAGCAAGCTAGATTAACTGATGAGTTTAGTGATTTCGATTCTCACTGTGTGCCCATCTAAACCATTCAATATATTTACAAAAAAGACGACATGAACACCTCACGCGGTGTACTGGTTAGCAAAAGTAAATTAGCAGACCATAGTTAGTAATTTCGTTCCTCACTGAGTGCTCCATACTTCCCGTCTTGTACATAACTAAACTAAGAAAAATAAAGTTACGAAAACATGACATGGTCACCTCAAGCGGTGTAATGTTTAGCAAGCTGGATTAGCAGACTGTTGTTAGTGAGTTTGATTCTCACAGGGTGTCTTATAATTTTGCATTTTCCCTTACCTAAGCTAAGCAAATAACTATACAAAAGAGGACATGGGCAACTCACGTAGTGGAAAGTGTAGCAAACCGAATAGCAAGCCATTGTAGGTGAGTTCGATTCTCACTGAGCGCCCCAGACTTGTGGCTTTGTGTTACGTGTAAACTAAACAAGTATACAAACTGAAGAAATGGGAAAGTCGCTTGGTGTCATGATTAGCCAACCATATTAGCAGATCATTGTTAGTGAGTTCGATTCAAAAATGAACAGTTTGAAAGGAAGGTTGAAATCCTACCAATTTGCAAAATTAGGGTATGGATATACACCCCCCGCCATAATGGTGAAGAAAAAGAGCAAACCTAATGAAGGATAAAAAGTTGGAAATAATAATGACTTGAAAAAAAGAGGGAAAGATGACGATGGGAAAATGAAAAGAAAGAAAAAAAGGGAAAAAAAGAAGGAGACAAAAAGAGAAAGAAAAGAAGATAATAAAAAAAGGAGACAAGAAAGAAAAGCTAATAAAAAGGGTGACAAGGCGACAAAAAAGACGACAAGATCGCGAGAAGAAAGGTGACAAGAAGAAAGGTGACAAAAGGTAAGAAATAAAAGACGTCAATAAAAAAGGTGACAAAGCGACAAAAAAGACGACATGATGACAGGAAGGAAGGCGACAAAAAGAAGACAAAAGGTAAGAAATAAAAGATTAGACACATAGCCTAGTGGATAAAGGAGTTAGGTTAAGATAGTTCTAAGTGATAGTCATCTCTGGACTGCACGTTCAATCCTGTCAAGGGCAACAGTAACATAGGATAATGATTAACACAGCTTAACGCCTGTACCCCAGCTATGGTTAGCGGAATGAGAACAGGATACCCTGTGGACTGAATAAAGGGTTAGTTTCAAAGTTCCGTGATGGCTCCTGATTACGACAAGAAGGTTCCCGATTATGACAAGAAGGTTCCCGAGTCCGACAAGATATACCCGAAGAAGGCACATCGGCCTAAACATTGTACAGATAACAATGAAGATGAGGACAATAGTCCAAATAATTCAGATAATACGAGAAATAAAAGACGCTAATAAAAAAAGGTAACAAGACGACAAAAAAGACGACATGATCACAAGAACGAAGGCAACAAGAAAAAGGCGACAAAGGGTAAGAAATAAAAGATATCAATAAAAAAGGTGTCAAGGCGACAAAAAGACGACAAGATCACAGGAAGAAAAGCAACAAGAAAAAAAGGCGACGAAAGGTAAGAAATAAAGATATCAATAAAAAGGTGTCAAGGCGACAAAAAGACGACAAGATCACAGGAAGAAAAGCAACAAGAAAAAAAAGGCGACGAAAGGTAAGAAATAAAAGATATCAATAAAAAAGGTGTCAAGGCGACAAAAAAGACGACAAGATCACAGGAAGAAAAGCAACAAGAAAAAAGGCGACGAAAGGTAAGAAATAAAGATATCAATAAAAAAGGTGTCAAGGCGACAAAAAGACGACAAGATCACAGAAGAAAAGCAACAAGAAAAAAAGGCGACGAAAGGTAAGAAATAAAGATATCAATAAAAAGGTGTCAAGGCGACAAAAAAGACGAAGATCACAGGAAGAAAAGCAACAAGAAAAAAAGGCGACGAAAGGTAAGAAATAAAAGATATTCAATAAAAAAGGTGTCAAGGCGACAAAAAGACGACAAGATCACAGGAAGAAAAGCAACAAGAAAAAAAGGCGACGAAAGGTAAGAAATAAAAGATATCAATAAAAAAGGTGTCAAGGCGACAAAAAGACGACAAGATCACAGGAAGAAAGCAACAAGAAAAAAGGCGACGAAAAGTAAAAATAAAAGATATCAATAAAAAAGGTGTCAAGGCGACAAAAAGACGACAAGATCACAGGAAGAAAAGCAACAGAAAAAAAGGCGACGAAAGTAAGAAATAAAAGATATCAATAAAAAGGTGTCAAGGCGACAAAAAAGACGACAAGATCACAGGAAGAAAAGCAACAAGAAAAAAAGGCGACGAAAGGTAAGAAATAAAAGATATCAATAAAAAAGGTGTCAAGGCGACAAAAGACGACAAGATCACAGGAAGAAAAGCAACAAGAAAAAAAGGCGACGAAAGGTAAGAAATAAAAGATATCAATAAAAAGGTGTCAAGGCGACAAAAGACGACAAGATCACAGGAAAAAGGCAACAAGAAAAAAAGGCGACGAAAGGTAAGAAATAAAAGATATCAATAAAAAAGGTGTCAAGGCGACAAAAAGACGACAAGATCACAGGAAGAAAGCAACAAGAAAAAAGGCGACGAAAGGTAAGAAATAAAAGATATCAAAAAAAAGGTTGTCAAGGCGACAAAAGACGACAAGATCACAAGGAAAAGCAACAAAAAAAAGGCGACGAAAGGTAAGAAATAAAAGATATCAATAAAAAAGGTGTCAAGGCGACAAAAAGACGACAAGATCACAGGAAGAAAAGCAACAAGAAAAAAAGGCGACGAAAGGTAAGAATAAAAGATATCAATAAAAAAGGTGTCAAGGCGACAAAAAGACGACAAGATCACAGGAAGAAAAGCAACAAGAAAAAAAGGCGACGAAAGGTAAGAAATAAAAGATATCAATAAAAAAGGTGTCAAGGCGACAAAAAGACGACAAGATCACAGGAAGAAAAGCAACAAGAAAAAAAAGGCGACGAAAGGTAAGAAATAAAAGATATCAATAAAAAAGGTGTCAAGGCGACAAAAAAGACGACAAGATCACAGGAAGAAAAGCAACAAGAAAAAAGGCGACGAAAGGTAAGAAATAAAAGATATCAATAAAAAAAGGTGTCAAGGCGACAAAAAGACGACAAGATCACAGGAAGAAAAGCAACAGAAAAAAAGGCGACGAAAGGTAAGAAAAAAAGATATCAATAAAAAAGGTGTCAAGGCGACAAAAAGACGACAAGATCACAGGAAGAAAGCAACAAGAAAAAAAGGCGACGAAAGGTAAGAAATAAAAGATATCAATAAAAAAGGTGTCAAGGCGACAAAAAGACGACAAGATCACAGGAAGAAAGCAACAAGAAAAAAAGGCGACGAAAAGTTAAAAAATAAAAGATATCAATAAAAAAGGTGTCAAGGCGACAAAAAGACGACAAGATCACAGGAAAGAAAAGCAACAAGAAAAAAAGGCGACGAAAGGTAAGAAATAAAAGATATCAATAAAAAAGGTGTCAAGGCGACAAAAAAGACGACAAGATCACAGGAAGAAAAGCAACAAGAAAAAAAGGCGACGAAAGGTAAGAAATAAAAGATATCAATAAAAAAGGTTGTCAAGGCGACAAAAAGACGACAAGATCACAGGAACGAAGGCAACAAGAAAAAAAGGCGACGAAAGGTAAGAAATAAAAGATATCAATAAAAAAAGGTGTCAAGGCGACAAAAAGACGACAAGATCACAGGAAGAAAAGCAACAAGAAAAAAAGGCGACGAAAGGTAAGAAATAAAAAGATATCAATAAAAAAGGTGTCAAGGCGACAAAAAAGACGACAAGATCACAGGAAGAAAAGCAACAAGAAAAAAAGGCGACGAAAGGTAAGAAATAAAAGATATCAATAAAAAAGGTGTCAAGGCGACAAAAAAGACGACAAGATCACAGGAAGAAAAGCAACAAGAAAAAAAGGCGACGAAAGGTAAGAAATAAAAGATATCAATAAAAAAGGTGTCAAGGCGACAAAAAGACGACAAGATCACAGGAACGAAGGCAACAGAAAAAAGGCGACGAAAGGTAAGAAATAAAAGATATCAATAAAAAAGGTGTCAAGGCGACAAAAAGACGACATGATCACAGGAAGAAAAGCAACAAGAAAAAAGGCGACGAAAGGTAAGAAATAAAAGATATCAATAAAAAAGGTGTCAAGGCGACAAAAGACGACAAGATCACAGGAAGAAAAGCAACAAGAAAAAAAGGCGACGAAAGGTAAGAAATAAAAGATATCAATAAAAAAGGTGTCAAGGCGACAAAAAGACGACATGATCACAAGAACGAAGGCAACAAGAAAATAGGCGACGAAAGGTAAGAAATAAAAGATATCAATAAAAAAGGTGTCACGGTGACAAAAAAGACAACATGATCACAAGAAGAAAGGCGACAAAAGGTTTGAATTCAAAATTGTCCTTCTGTAAGTCTGTCCTACAATTCAGCCATAGCTGGATGGAAAATGGTTGGAAGCATAATTTTTTCAAGGGTATAAGTACTATGTGAAATGCAGTCAGCCTCATCCAGGAGTTGAACTAATGTTGCCTTGTCCATTTCCTACGACCATAACCATTTCACGACGGCGGCCTCCATACATACTTGATATAACTGTGCAAAACACTCTTAAGAAACATCTACACAAAAAATATGAAAACAATGAAATGAAAATATGAAACAATAACATAAGATATAAAATGTCCTAAACGGGTTGACATACCGTTAAAATCAATAAAATTACCCTTCCCATCTCTCTCTCTCTCTCTCTCTCTCTCTCTCTCTCTCTCTCTCTCTCTCTCTCTCTCTCTCTCTGAACTTGCACAAGGTGTCAAAATTAGGGTGCCCCAGAAAAAACAGGACCCAAATTATTTATAACTAACCTTTAAACCCTAACCCCAACACTAACCCCTAGCTTAAACCATGACCCCTAACCCTAACCTAACACCCCCTAGTTAAAATTAACAGTTTTATTACAAAATTTGTGGGTTCTTTTTTTTCTGAGTCACCGGTATACAGGGTGACCCAGAAAAAACAGAACCCAAATTATTTATTCATTTTCCCATTAAACTAAGCCTAAACCCCAACCCCAACCCAACCCAACCCCAACCCTACCCCTAACCCCTAACCCTAGACCCCCATAGTTAAAATTAACAGTTTTATTACAAAATTTGTGGGTTCTGTTTTTTCTGGGTCACCTTAATTTTGACACCTTCGTGCAAATTCAGCCATATATATATATATATATATATATATATCACTTTCTCAATATATATAAATATCACTCTAACAATCTGTCAATTTTGCCTACTTTAAACCACCCTCTCTCTATCTCTCACTCTATACCTCCCTCTCTCTCTCTCTCTCTCTCTCTTTCTTTTTTTCTCTCTTTCTAGCTATCTATCTTTCTCGCCATCCTTCTGGCCTTTACCTTCCTTTCTTCTTTTTTCACCTCTTCTGTTCGCATCTGTTTTTCTCTTCCTTCTTAGATTTTTTTTTGTTTCTCGTTTTATGGCCCCACCTTTTTTTTTTCTTAATGTTTGTCTATCCTTTCTCGTTCTTCACTATTTCCACCCGTACCACCGACACTCTACCCCCCTCCCCCGGCCCTACCTTTAAACACGCTTTTGTTTCTGCTTCTTCAATCTCAAAGTCCCACTTTCTCCTCCTCCTCCTCCTCCTCCCCTTCTACTCCTCCTCCTTCGTTCTTGTGTCATGGCCCCGCATGAACCCCCCCCAATCACCAAACAGCTGGAACCCTGTAAGTTCGGTTGTTGGTCGTGTTGATATCTGCTCTTTAAATTTTAAAGTCACATCTGTCGGCAGGGTAGCTGAAGGTTTACAGAAGATGTTCCTGAAAATAAACATGGTGGAAATGCGGTTAAATGGTTTGCCATTCAGTTAAAGAGAGAGAGAGAGAGAGAGAGAGAGAGAGAGAGAGAGAGAGAGGAGAGAGAGAGAGAGGGGGGGGAGGCGCATTTAATCAGTCCGTCATCCCAACATACTAATAGACACTTGGGCGGACATATAAACTGTTACCCGGTTGGGCTTACCTGACAGCGACCCAGATGTTGTTAGGGAACAGAACTGCACTTATGCACTACTTACTCATTCACGCATGATATATATATATATACATATATATATATATATATATATATATATATATTATATATTAAAGAAATAATAAAAGACTTAGAGATTTTGCATTATAGATTATTTCGGGAGCTTAGACAAAGTGTCTAATTCTCCCGACTCATCTGATGAGTCGGGAGAATTAGACACTTTGTCTAAGCTCCCCGAAATAATCTATAATGCAAATCTCTAAAGTCTTTTGTTATTTCTTTAATTATAATTTTGCTCTGTGACTTTAACAATAAGAGCACACATTGAGCTCTCAAACTGCGACAAGTTGCTTAAAAAACTCCTATGTCGTAAGGGAAGATTTCTTCTCTGGACTTTTGGATTATATATATATATATATATATATATATATGTGTGTGTGTGTGTGTGTGTGTGTGTGTGTGTGTGTGTGTGTGGAGAAAGGTAGACAAACACGGGATGTTGTACAAAATGGATGTTTTTTGTGGGTAGTGATGTCGACGTTGTAACGTTTCGGTCTGTTAGATCTTCTTCATGACGTTGGATTGAGTTCTTGCTTCAATAGTGAACATTTTCATACCGGTGAATTAGGAGGTCGTGAATAGGGGAGGGGTGGTCAATTGTTGGTGTTAGCAAAGGTTAGTAGTGACATTAACACAACACTTATGTCCGATCATGGTTCACAGAATGAGAACACTCTACTCCCGTGGATTAAATAAAGGGTTCGGTTCGAAGTTCCGTGAAGTCTCCCGATTACGACATGAAGGCTCCCGAGTTCGATAAGAAATACCTGAAGAAGGCCGGAGGGCATATCGGACAAAACGTTATGTAGATAACAATACAGGACCCACCGTATTAAACATATTTGAAATAGATATGTATTTAGTATGTGTCTCTTTCTTTAATGGCATATCAACTTTTGTGGGTCATTTCATGCCAAAGAAGTAGAAGAATATTTGTGGTACTATTCAATGCATAGCTTGGGGGGGGGGATGAGGTAGGGTACATATCTTTCCCGAAGGTATTACTCCAAGAGTGAATATTTTAGCCCTACTGGAGTTCGAACTCATTTATTACAATGTCGCAGTCTAGAACGTAAGCCTCTACACAACGAAGATTTTCCTTCTCAGTTACATGACAGATAAAGAGATTCATCATCGTTCAATTTCCTTTATTAATTTACTAAAACACATATGCGCACACACATGTATATACACATAAATACATACACATAAACACACACACACATTATATATTTATATAACTGTTATCAATTAGGTTTGATGAATGTGTTTATTTTTACGTTCAAATTTCTTGAATACGCACGCACACACACACACACACACACACACACAAATATAATATATATAATATATATATATATATATATATATATATATATATATATATATATATATATATATATATATATATATAATATTTATATATATATATATATATATATATATATATATATATTATATATAAACTCAACTATTAATTCAGTTTAATGAAGCTCTTCAAAAATTCTTAAAATTTCTTAACATTTTCTTAACATATAAATTCACACACACGCGCTGTCACACACATACACACACACACACACACACACACATATATATATATTACATACATACATACATATATATATTTTTCAAAGAGTTTTACTTTGTTTTATTAAATTGTATTTATTTATTATTTATTTAAGTTTCTGTAATCTTATATATATATTGTGAAATATCTGAAATTCTTTTTTTTTTCTTTTTAAATTACACAGCAATAACAGATACGTTTTTTAGTACATTTAAATTATTTACTATGATACTAAGCTTAATAAGAAAACATATATATATATATATATATATATATATATATATATATATATATATATATATATATATATATATAATATATATATAACAGTTAATTGCCAATCCACCAAGCAAACAAATATTTTTGCTTCTGGGTTATTAAAATCGATTTAAAAATTGCTCAATAAAAAGGGCTGAATATACGTTTTAAAACCGAATGGGTTAAAATACTCCGACTATTTGTTTCATGCAGTTAGCGAATCTTCACGAAGTTATTATATTATAATATATATATATATAGTATATATATTATATATTATATATATAATATATATATATATATATATATATATATGTGTGTGTGTGTTGTGTGTGTGTTGTGTGTGTGTGTGTGTGCGTGTGTGTGTTCATAATGTACCGGCGCATAAGTCGACAAGAGAAAAGAAGTTCATATCCATCTATTTTCAACCCTTTAAATTTGACAGTTTAATAGACAAATTGATCTGAGGAGAACGGTTTGTAATATCTTTTGCAGACCCTTACCCAGACCCCCACTCATCTGGGGTCGGGTGGTTTTCAAATAGTTCGCGATACACCGAGTCCACTTTTCAGGCAGGGTACCCTCTCTCATTTGTTCAGCAAGCCGAGACTGTCACGGTGACTGGCAAGATGAATTTTTTCTGGGGTTTATTAATATTTTTTAGGGTTTTTTTTTTTTTTAAATATCACAGTTTTCTTTAGATAGACTACCTTACAGGGCAAAGGGCACCATCTTTACTTTCTATTTACACGTACTTTGAGGCTGGTTACAAAGAATAATCCTTGTATGGACTGGGACAGGGGCGTATTTCCCCCCCCCCCGAAACTCCCGACCGAGAAGGAAGCGTTCTTGGGGCCCGAATGGGTGGGTTCCTATATTTTTTTACCAGAAGTGGCTACCGCGTCGCCTGGGTAGAAGGGGATTTTTTTTAAAAGTTAGTCTCGCAGATCCATTATTACTTATCGCGAGTGAGATCCTCGCTGGTTGCCCCATAAAAATCCACACGGAAATATATAAAACAATATAGTAAGAAATTTCTATTCAATGATTTTACATTTTTAAAAAAGATATAGATGATGCAATTAATTCAATCAATCAATATTATATTTCAAAGCGAAAAAAAAAAAAGACAAGAAGAAAAAAAAACAAAAACAAATAAACGAAATAACACGTTGTCTGGCTGATACCGACAATTGGCCGCCCGACAACTTTACTTTTATAGGGTCATGTACAATAAGTGGTCATTAATTGGTGGACCATGGTGTAGTTCTCACGTGGGACACGGCTATAGACCCTATAGTAGAATGAAGGAGCCCACTGATAAGTTTGGGTTAGAACCCATATGTTGCTAAAATCCTGCTCTGGTCAGGTAGTAGTAAGAGTAAAATGATGGACTGCTATAGATAGATTATCAATCATATGGAAATCTGATTTCACTGATAAGTTAAAGCGACAATTCTTCCAATCCTTAATTGTATCAGTACTACTATACGGCTGCACCACTTGGACCCTAATGAAGCGCCTAGAAAAAGCTAGATGGGAGTTGCACAAGAATGCTGCATGCTGTCTTAAACAAATCGTGAAAACAGCACCCCACACAAAAGCAACTTTACTGACAATAACCCCCCTATCACACTAACCATCCGAGTAAGACGAACAAGACATGCTGGACATTGCTGGAGAAGCAAGGACGAGCTCATAGGTGATGCTCTACTTTGGAAACCTGTACATGGGCACACCAGTTTGGGCCGCGCAGCAAGGACCTTATATCGATCAGCTCTTAGAAAGCGCGTGGTGCAATGGTTAAAGTCATAGGAAATGGACTCATCGCCCCGAGTTCAAATCCTGGATGTGGTAATTGCATTTCACTTAGCGCTAATACCCTTGGGAAAGGTATGAATCCTACTCTCTCCTTCAGCTATGGGTAAATAGTAGGGCAGTCTGGGGCTCTTAAACTTGGTTAGGCAACCCGGTCTAGGAGAAGGAAAACTCTGAATTCAAACCTGTTAAACTCCGCATAAGAAATTGACCTTGTGTCGCATCCTGCCTCGTGCAGAGGGGTTGGTGAATATATATATTCGATCAGCTCTGTGGGAATTCAGGAATGCTGCACAGATGACCTCCGGTGCGATTATCAATAGGAATGATTGCAGGAGATTGTCATGGATATCCGTGCTGCCAGCACGACATATGATGATGAGATGATGATGATGAATAACTAATTAACAGCATTGATTCGAGTCGGCCAGAATCAAAGTTAGAAGTATTTGATTGAAGTCCTACCAATTTGCCAAATTGGTGCATAGGCGGACAAATCAACTTCCTGTTTTTAGAGTACTGGATAGATAATTAGGAGATAACTAGCAGCGGCTACCCAGCGTCGTCTGGGTAGAGGGTTTTTTTTTTAAAAGTTAGTCCCACAGGTCCATTATTACTGAATCGTGAGTTGAATCCTCGTGGGATGCCCCAAATTTTAAACCACTTTATGTTAAAAATAGACATTGCATGATCCAGATCTCTCTCT
>CM042157.1:59606071-59619210 GCA_023376005.1 Doryteuthis pealeii | reverse complement strand
ACATTTCTAAAAATATTTCTTCCTTACACTTGCTGAAAGTAAACGAGTCTGGTACAAGATCCCGAATGTGAGAAATTAGTTGAGACAAAGACCAAGGTCCAATTAAAAACCACACCTATTTTCACCAAGAGGGGGTTAAAAGCTATTTTTTAAAGAAAAGCTAAATAAAAAATTTTTTTTAATCAATGATATATTTTTTTTAAATGATTTAAAAAAGATTAAAAAAATAAAAATGATAAAATGATTACAAAATGATTACCAAAAAATGATTAAAATGATTACAAAATTATTAAGAAATGATTAAAAATGATTAAAAAATGATTACAAAATAATTAAAATGATTACAAAATGATTAAAAAAATGATTACAAAAATGATTAAAATGATTACAAAATGATTAAAAAAATGATTACAAAATGATAAAAATGATTTCAAAAGATGATTACAAAAGGATTAAAAAAATGATTACAAAAGATTAAAAATGATTACAAAATGATTATTAAAAATGATTACAAAATGATTAAAAAATAATTAAAAATGATTAAAAATGATTAAAAATGATTACAAAATGATTAAAAATGATTACAAAATAATTAAAAATGATTAAAAAATGATTACAAAATGATTAAAAAATAATTAAAAATAATTAAAAATGATTAAAAATGATTACAAAATGATTAAAAATGATTTCGTAACTTTCTAAATTACATGTAATACCGGATAGTTCTGCTAGTATACATATAAATAACAGATGTATTCATAACTTTCTAAATCGCACACAACGCCGGGTAGATCTGCTAGTTATACATATAAATAACAGATTTATTCATAACTTTCTAAATCCCACGCAACCGGGTAGATCTGCTAGTATACATATAAATAGAGATTTATTCGTAACTTTCTAAATCCCACGCAACGCCGGGTAGATCTGCTAGTATACATATAAATAAGAGATTTATTCGTAACTTTCTAAATTCCACGCAACGCCGGGTAGATCTGCTAGTATACATATAAATAACAGATTTATTCGAAACTTTCTAAATTCCATGCAACGCCGGGTAGATCTGCTAGTATACATATAAATAACAGATTTATTCATAAATTTCTAAATCCCACGCAACGCCGGTAGCTCTGCTAGTATAAATATAGATAAGAGATTTATTTTCAACTTTCTAAATTCCATGCAACGCCGGTAGATCTGCTAGTATACATATAAATAACAGATTATTCATAAATTTCTAAATCCCACGCAACGCCGGGTAAGATCTGCTAGTATAAATATAAATAACAGATTTATTCCTAATTTTCTAATTCCATGCAACGTCGGGTAGATCTGCTAGTATACATATAAATAAGAGATTTATTCGTAACTTTCTAAATTCCATGCAACGCCGGGTAGATCTGCTAGTATACATATAAATAAGAGATTTATTCGTAACTTTCTAAATTCCATGCAACCGCGGGTAGATCTGCTAGTATACATATAAATAAAGATTATTCGTAACTTTCTAAATCAACGCAACGCCGGGTAGATCTGCTAGTATACATATAAATGACAGATTATTCATAACTTTCTAAATTCCATGCCAACGCCGGGTAAATCTGCTAGTATTCATATAAATAACAGATTCATTTTCAACTTTCTAAATTCCACGCAACGCCGGGTAGATCTGCTAGTATACATATAAATGACATTTATTCATTAATTTCTAAATCACACGCAACGCCGGGTAGATCTGCTAGTATACATATAAATAAGAGATTTATTCATAACTTTCTAAGTTCCACGCAACGCTGGGTAGATCTGCTAGTATACATATAAATGACAGATTTATTCATAAATTTCTAAATTCCATGCAACTTCGGGTAGCTCTGCTAGTATAAATATAGATGAGAGATTTATTTTCAACTTTCTAAATTCCATCTAATACCGGGTAGATCTGCTAGTATAAATACAAATAACAGATTTATTCGTAACTTTCTAAATCCCACGCAACGCCGGGTAGATCTGCTAGTATACATATAAATAAGAGATTTATTCGTAACTTTCTAAATACCATTCAACGTCGGGTAGATCTGCTAGTATACATATAAATAAGTGATTTATTCGTAACTTTCTAAATACCATTCAACGTCGGGTAGATCTGCTAGTATACATATAAATGACAGATTTATTCGTAACTTTCTAAATTCCACGCAACTCCGGGTAGCTCTGCTAGTATAAATATAGATAAGAGATTTATTTCTAATTTTTAAAATTCCTTAAAACGTCGTAATAGCTCTATTAGTTATATCTATAAAATGCTGGAAAATTTTGCATCAGTCGAGATTGCCTACGTGTGCTCTTGTTTGGCCCCAGATGAAGTCGAATTGTAGGTCATTCAGTGAGAATGAAAGAGTCCAACCCACAAACGAAATGTGACGGTATTTTTCCATCCTCTAAAGGTCCCAGCCAGTGAAGCGCATCCGTCACCAATGAGCGAAACACGGACGGGGGAGTAAATAAAAAAATGGACTTCATATTCGATTTCGATGAGGGTGACGATAAGAGACGATTGGCCATCAACATGTTTATTAAAGCGACGATAATTATTCTTGTGTTCGTTGGGTCGTATCTTTTCAGAAAAGAAGGGAAAAAAAGATCTTTTCTTTCATTTTTGATTTTTGAATAAAAGATGATAACATTTCTACTGGTTGATATACAGAGAGATATCTTGATACAAATAATGAGGGTGGGGGGTGTCCTCCGTGGCGTAGTCGCAAACGTGCTGGACTGTGACGTCGTAGTAAGTATTTAACCAACCAATTCGCCACGGGTAGGATGTGACACAAGGTCGCAAGTATGGTGGCATCAAATGAGGATCGAACTCGCTACTCAGTCATACTGGATCTGTGAGACGAGCTTGGTAACTATCACAGTGTCACATCCTACCCGTGGCGAACTGGTTGGGTAAATACCTATTCAGTTGGGATTCAAGGGGTTGTCAGAGTGTTGTGATAGTTACCAAGCTCGTCTCACGGATACATTATCACTGAATAGCGAGTTCGATCCTCGTTTGATGCCCCATACTTGTGAACTTGTGTCAAATCCTACCCGTGGCAAACTGGTTGGGTAAATACCTATTACCTTGGTAACTATCACAGCACTCTGGTACACCATTGAATCTCAACTGAATAGGTATTTACTCAAACAGTTCGCCACGGGTAGGATGTGACACAAGGTCACAAATATTGTGCATCCAGCGAGGATCGAACTCGCTATTCAGTCATAATGGATATGTGAGACAAGCTTGGTAACTATCACAGCACTCTGGCAACCCCTTGAATCCCAACTGAATAGGTATTTACCCAACCAGTTCGCCATGGGTAGGATGTGACATAAGGTCACAAATATTGTACATCCAGCGAGGATCGAACTCGCTATTCAGTCATAATGGATATGTGAAACAAGCTTGGTAACTATCACAGTACTCTGGTACACCCTTGAATCTCAACTGAATAGGTATTTACTCAAACAGTTCGCAACGGGTAGGATGTGACACAAGGTCACAAATATTGTGCATCTAGCGAGGATAGAAATCGTTATTCAGTCATAATGAAAAAAATTGCCTTATGGGTAGGATTTAACACAAGGTCACAAGTATGGGTTATCCAGCGAAGATCGAACTCATTTCTGTTTGTTTGAGATACCCCTGTACTATTAAACAGCGCTGTGAGGTGTCGTTAGTTATGTTATTACTAGTTCATGGGGGTAGGAGAAAGGTCGGATCATTTGATATAATACCCCCTCGCCAGTTAACAAAATTAAGAAGCTTTTATCGAAATTTGAACTATTAAATTTTGACAATTTTTTAAGAAACAAAATATTCTGATGGTTTAAATTGATTACAGAATTCATATATCTCGTCGTCGTCGTCGTCGTCGGAGGGGCCTAGAGTCGATATCAGCCACACAGCGAGGGAGTCTATTCCCCTTTCACTAGCGCTAGAAAAAGGAGATTGTTGTTTTTATCGTCTGAGACGGAGTGCCACACCTACCGTCAGCTCCTCACTTTACCGCACAGATCCCTGTGCCACTCATACGATATCTAAAACTTACGAAATGCGTAGTAATGGATCTGCGAAACTAACTTGCTAACCATTACACCACGATGGGAAGATCAAAGCATTTACCCAACCCATTCGCCACAGGTAGGATGTAACACAAGAATATAACAAAAAGTTCAACCAGTAATTGACTGTTGCAAACGATTTTAAATGCCAATTTTTACCAGAAGTGCTTGTTGATGTTGGGAAAGTTCATAAATAGAAGTGATGATTTTCCGTACATCTTATACCTATAGATAATGGGCCCCTCACGTGATGTAATGGTTGTAATGGCTAGATTCGATGACCATTGTCAGTGGATTCGATTTTCATTGGGTGCCCCATATTTCTGGCCTTGTGCCATATCTGAACTACGCTTAGTAAATAACTATACCTATAGATAATGGGCACCTCACGTGGTGTAATGGTTATCAAGCAAAAATGAATAAACTATATATAATGAGTAAACTATATAAACTATGAAATTAATTAAAAAATTGTATTACGTAAATGGAAAAAAATTATTTGCGAAATTTGTAATCTATTCAAAATAATAATTTAATTAATAATCAATAGATACGCGTGACATTTTATTTCAGCGGGACAGGACTAAATTTCCAATTCAAATCCTTTTATTTTTTAATCCTTTAATAAATTTGATGATTTTACTTATGATACAAATCCTCTGACATTAAATTTTTAACTCTCACCTCCTCGTGCAATATTTTTCAAAAAATAATTTTTACACCGCTCGGAGGGTGCTTTGTTGTTGTTAGTCTTTTTAATGCTCAGTGTATATCAGGAAAATTAGGATAGATTTGTGTAGGTAATGGCATTGTGACGCAGTTAATGCTGTCACTGTGTTGGGTGCCGGGCAACTCCGGGAAGTTCTTGTAATTAATACTTTCTTGAAATCTTTTTGGCGCCACAACCGAGTAGTAACGATTAAAAATACTTAGTGACCTTTCTAAATACTTTAAAAGGAAATCTAAGAGCGAACACTGGCCCTTAAGAGTTAAATATAATGATTTGAATGGGGAGTGGAGACGGAACTGTGGCGCCAGATGTTTCGGACGGATTTTCCTTTGATGACAGTATAGATGTTTTTAAATTTCCTTTTTATTCCTTCAATATTCGTCAATAGCTTAAAAGACGCCTTATGAAGCGGCAATTAAGCTAACTCTTACGGAGGACTTTTGATTGGGCCTTTGACCAAACAGTGATATTTACCGTATTTGACGGCATATAGGACGCACCTTTTTCCATAATTTTGGCTCAAAAAATTGCCCTGCGTCTTATACATCGTAGGTGAAGTTTGAGACCTCCCGTCTTATTAATTTTATTATTATCGTTATTTCCTGCTATTGAGATGTCTTGTGTAAGCTTATTACTAGCCTGTACTGACAAATTGCTTTAATACAGCTATGTTTCTGCTTGTGTAATGCACACCTAGACTGTTTTCAACAATACATGCTTAAATACACTAAAACTTTTTTTTTTCTGAATCTGACCTTCTGAAATTTGAGTGCGTCTTATATGCCCATGCATCTTATATGCCATCAAATAGGAAGCGCGTGGTGTAATGGTTAAAGTCATGGGAAATGGACTCGTCGCCCCGAGTTCAAATCTTTGACGTGGTAATTGCATTTCACTTAGTGCTAATACCCTTGGGGAAGGTATGAATCCTACTCTCCCTCCAGCTATGGGTAAATAGCAGGGCAGACTGGGTTATTTAACCATGGTTAGGTAACCAGTCTATGAGAAGGAAAACTCTGAATTTAAACCTGTTGAACTCCGCTTAAGAAATTGACCTTGTGTCACATCCTGCTCGTGCGGAGGGGTTGGTAAATAGATATATGCCATCAAAAACAGTCATGCTTTGAGTACATATTAAATTGTATTAAGTAAAGTTGGCGTAGTGGCCTATAGTCGGTATCAGCCGGACGGCGAGGGAGTCTATCCCCATTTTCGCGAGCGCTAGACAGGGGATATTGTTTTACGTCTGAGATGGAGCGCTACACCTACTGTCAACTCCTCACTTTAAAGCACAAATCAGATTACCCAAGCCGTGCTATTCATGCGCTGAATTGGCGGGGACAGGTATCGAACTTGGAAACTTGCAATTCCTTGGCGGGTGCTCTATCGACTGCAAATTTTATCAAACTTGAACAATAAACGGTTAATAGTTTTCATCAAAGTAAGTAAAGCCGTCGGGGTGGCCTAATGTCGGTATCCGCCAGACAGCGAGGGAGTATATCCACTTTTCACTAGCACTAAGACCAAGGAGATTATTTTAGCATCTGAGGTGGAGAGCCACACCTATCATCAGCTACTCACTTTACTGCACTTATCCCTGTGCTACTCATACGCTGAGTTGGCGAGGGCCGGTATCGAACCAGGAACCTTGTGATTCCTAGCCGAACGCTCTACCGACTGAGCTAAACCGCCTTTTCATCAAAATAATGATATAATTTGTCTATTTGGAACTTATTGCAAAGCTGCATGAAAAACAACATCTTTGGTTTTACCATTCGGGGTCAGTACAAACAACCAACATAGAGCTGGCCGTGAGAAAAATAGGGTTGCAAGAGCGGAACATTAATCGCTGCACTTAAGTATGGCGTTGTAAGAGCAGTCTCCCTTGTCTGAGGGTTTTGGGTAATCTCCTGCGTCAGGAGACCCTTTTTTGGTCACGTGACGCAGGAACCCAAGAAGAGAACCCTCTTTGCTCGAAGCAAGTGGACAAGTGCGGACGTGCTTGTCACCTCTCTCCAGCAGACACCCATGGTGCATGCCAGACGTTACGGACTCTACTTATAGTAAGTGGTTTCCACCTATTTGTCGAACTCTTTCCACCTATTTGTCGAACACTACTATGTTTGTTAGGACACTTGTGACATTATATAGCCTGGGGAACTTCGTTCCCCTATACATGTTATAATAAAAGTTATATAAATGTAACTAACGTGTTTATTGTTTCCCTAACTGAAGTATTCCACATTGGGTACTTATCGTTTAAGTAACCTAATGCTTTATAAGAACTAGAGTTAACACTCTACAAACCTCTTATAGCGTTAATATTTAAGCTAACTTTTTAAAAAGTTCAACGCTAATTCTTCTGTTGACACTTAATTTAAAGACAATTTGATGTACTTACTTTCCATACAAACAATTATTTCTATTTCATGTGGATTAGCTGGATCTCGCTATTACCGTATTTGACAGCATATAGAACGCGCTTTTTTTCCAAAATTTTGGCTAAAAAAATGTCCCTGCCTCTTATACATCGTGGGTGAAGTTTGAAATCTTCCGTAGGTCTAGGCTAATCTTCTCTATGATGCTCACTAACCCAGCTTACGCTCAGTACTTTTACCTACCCTAAACTCCATGCATCCTTATTCTATTGCTGGTATTGTTATAATCAAGGTTAACAGGAGCCTATGGTAGACTGTTTTCAACAATATATGCTTAAATACACTAAAAACGTTTCTTTCCTGAATCTGACCTGCTGAAATAGGGGTGCGTCTTATATGCCCGTGCGTCTTATATGCCGTCAAATACGGTAATTTAAAGACAATTTGATGTAAGTAAGTAAAATCGACGGGGCGGCCTGATACCGATCAGCCATACAGCGAAGGAGTCTATCCCCTTTTCACTAGCGCTAGACCAAGGAGATTGTTTTTGCGTCTGAGGTGGAGCGCCACACCCACCACCAGCCCCTTACTTTACCGCACATATCCCTGTGCTACTCATACGATTAGCTGGATCTCGCAATTAATTTCGATTATTCCCAAATTCATTTCCATTTTTTGATCTACCTTGTATTATACAAATTATCAAGCCTCATCCCAAAAATTCAGAGAAAAAGCAAGAATTCAAATAACAATGCAATCCATGGATCCATGAAAGTGAACTGCTATTTGTGTAACGTTGCAGGTCTGATTTGAAAGGAGTGATGACATGTTCGTAGTAATCGTAATATATTGGACACATGGCCTAGTGGATAAAGGAGTTAGGTTAAGACAGTTCTAAGTGACAGTTATCTCTAGATTGCAGGTTCAATCCTGGTCAAGGGCAGCAGTAACATAGAATAATAATTAACACAGCTTAACGCCTCTACCCCATAGAATAATAATCAACACAGTTTAACGCCTCTACCCCAGCTATGGTTTGCGGAATGAGAACAGGATATCCCCGTGGACTGAATAAAGGGTGAGGTTCAAAGTTTCGTGATGGCTCCCGATTACGACAAGAAGGTTCCCGATTACGACAAGAAGGTTCCCGATTACGACAAGAAGGTTCCCGAATTCGAAAAGAAGGTTCCCGAGTCCCTGAGTCCGAAAAGTTCCCGTTTTCGACAAGAAATACCTGAAGAAGGCTGGAGGGTACATCGGCTGAAACGTTGTACAGATAACAATGAAGGTGATGACAATAGTCCGAATAATTCAGATAATACTAATCATCAAGCCTCATCTCAAGCATTCAGAGAAACGTAATATACTTATTTTCTTTTATCCTGTTCTCTTGGCTTGTCTCTGTTTGTTGGGCTGGGGCATTCTTGCTGTTTGAGTCTGGAACAACTTGGAATCACTTGAGGATATCTTTTTTTTATATACCAGTTTAGCATTGTTCACATTCAAATGACAAAAATTTTTGGGCAGAAGACAAGTGTCTTTTGTAGGGGATGCTTCCTTTGTTCAAATAGCATACAGTATTCACCTATAAATCCGTTATTTTCTGATTTATTTATGTTTTCAGATTTATTTATTTTTCGTTCTT
Source organism: Doryteuthis pealeii (assembly GCA_023376005.1). Classification (NCBI taxonomy): domain Eukaryota; kingdom Metazoa; phylum Mollusca; class Cephalopoda; order Myopsida; family Loliginidae; genus Doryteuthis; species Doryteuthis pealeii. The sequence goes on along the minus strand of CM042157.1, from coordinate 59,610,347 downwards.
TTTATTTTCATTATTTCAACCCTACCTTCTTTTATTTATAACTAGCAGTGGCTACCCGGCATCGCCTGGGTAGGAGGTAGAAAAAAATTAGTCTCGCAGATTCATTATTCCTGAATCACAAATTAGATCCCCGCAGTATGCTCCATTAAAATCTAATGTAAAAAGAAGACCTTGCATTGATCCAGCAACTCTGAAAAGAAAAAATTAATGTCTACTATTTAGAATATTAAATGCAAAAGATATTCTATGCTGCTATCATTTAATTTTTATTTTTTATTTATCTTCTCTTTCTTTCTACGGATCTGTTGTTCTCTCATTCATTTATTTTTTTCTTCTTTATTTCAACCATTCCTACATTTATTTATTTCGTTCTATCTATCTATCTATCGTTCAATGTTTTCTTCCTTTTTCATCCTTTCTCTTTCTCTTATTCTCTTTCGTTCTACCAATTCATTGTTCTTTCTTTCTTTCAATCATTTATTACTTCATTCATTCGTTTTTCTTCATTGTTTTTCTTTTTTTTTTCATTATTTCAACCATTTTTTTCTTTCTTCCTTTCTTTCTTTCTATCTTTCAAACGTTTCTTCCTTTTTTCACCCTTTCTCTTTCTTTATTGTATTTCTTTCTACAAATCTATTGTTCTTTCATTCATTCATTTTTCTTCATTCTTTTTCATTATTCCAACCCCTTGTTTTTTCTTTCTTTTTTTTATTTCTTTCAAATATTTCTTCTTTTATCATCCTCATTCTCTTTCTTTTTTACGAATCCTTTTATTTAATTATTCATTTTTCTTTTTCTTCATTTTCTTGAAAATTTTCTGTCAATCTTTTTTTTTTCGTGTTACACAACTTTATATTTTATTTATTTATTTATTCATTTATTTATTTTTACCGGATGTATTTTTTTCTATGAGTATTTTTCTTTTTTTTTTTTTTTTTTTTTTTATCTTATCAGCAGATATCCATCCGGAAGTGAAAAACCGGAACTCTTTTTTTTCTTTCTGCTGTTTTTGTGATTTTAACCCCAGAATTGTCCCCCCCCCCCGCAAAAAAAAACGAAACAAAAAAAACAAAAAAACTCGTCGTCTAAATGTCCCTGTCACTCTTCATTTCGCTTTCTACACACACGAGGAATTCCTCGTCAGCATTTTTCGAACACATATTAGACCATTATTTTTTTTTATTGGAACTGGAATTGGTAGGTGGAATGCCATCCATTCTTATTTCTTCAAGACACAAAATAAAACCGTCTATGACATAGATATCAACAACATTTTTGTAAAACCTAAAATAAAATTAACCCGTCACGGGTACCCAATGTGGTGTAATGGTTATCAAGCTAGATTAGCAGACAATTGTTAGTGAGTTCGGTTCTCACCTAAGCGAAGCGTAGTAGATAACTATACAAAAAGACATAAGCACTTCGTGGGGTGTAAATAGTTAGCAAGCTAGATTAACTGATCAGTGTTAGTGATTTCGATTCTCACTGTGTGCCCCATCTAAACCATTCAAATATATTTACAAAAAAGACGACATGAACACCTCACGCGGTGTACTGGTTAGCAAAGTAAATTAGCAGACCATAGTTAGTAATTTCGTTCCTCACTGAGTGCTCCATACTTCCGGTCTTGTACAATAACTAAACTAAGAAAAATAAAGTTACGAAAACATGACATGGTCACCTCAAGCGGTGTAATGTTTAGCAAGCTGGATTAGCAGACTGTTGTTAGTGAGTTTGATTCTCACAGGGTGTCTTATAATTTTGGCATTTTCCCTTACCTAAGCTAAGCAAATAACTATACAAAAAGAGGACATGGGCAACTCACGTAGTGGAAAGTGTAGCAAACCCGAATAGCAAGCCATTGTAGGTGAGTTCGATTCTCACTGAGCGCCCCAGACTTGTGGCTTTGTGTTACGTGTAAGCTAAACAAGTATACAAACTGAAGAAATGGGAAAGTCGCTTGGTGTCATGATTAGCCAACCATATTAGCAGATCATTGTTAGTGAGTTCGATTCAAAATGAACAGTTTGAAAGGAAGGTTGAAATCCTACCAATTTGCAAAATTAGGGTATGGATATACAACCCCCCGCCATAATGGTGAAGAAAAAGAGCAAATCTAAAGAAGGATAAAAAGTTGGAAATAATAATGACTTGAAAAAAGAGGGAAAGATGACGATGGGAAAATGAAAAGAAAGAAAAAAAAAGGGAAAAAAAGGAGACAAAAAGAGAAAGAAAAGAAGATAATAAAAAAAGGAGACAAGAAAGAAAAGCTAATAAAAAGGGTGACAAGGCGACAAAAAAGACGACATGATGACAGGAAGGAAGGCGACAAAAAGAAAACAAAAGGTAAGAAATAAAAGATTAGACACATAGCCTCGTGGATAAAGGTGTTAAGTTAAGATAGTTCTAAGTGATAGTCATCTCTGGACTGCACGTTCAATCCTGGTCAAGGGCAACAGTAACATAGGATAATGATTAACACAGCTTAACGCCTGTACCCCAGCTATGGTTAGCGGAATGAGAACAGGATACCCTGTGGACTGAATAAAGGGTTAGGTTCAAAGTTCCGTGATGGCTCCTGATTACGACAAGAAGGTTCCCGATTATGACAAGAAGGTTCCGGAGTTCAAAATGAAGGTTCCCGAGTCCGACAAGATATACCCGAAGAAGGCACATCGGCCTAAACATTGTACAGATAACAATGAAGATGAGGACAATAGATCAAATAATTCAGATAATACTAGAAATAAAAGACGCTAATAAAAAAAGGTAACAAGACGACAAAAAAGACGACATGATCACAAGAACGAAGGCAACAAGAAAAAGGCGACAAAGGGTAAGAAATAAAAGATATCAATAAAAAAGGTGTCAAGGCGACAAGATCACAGGAAGAAAAGCAACAAGAAAAAAAGGCGACGAAAGTAAGAAATAAAAGATATCGATAAAAAAGGTGTTAAGGCGACAAAAAGACGACAAGATCACAAGAAGAAAAGTAACAAGAAAAAAAGGCGACGAAAGGTAAGAAATAAAAGATATCAATAAAAAAGGTGTCAAGGCGACAAAAAGACGACATGATCACAGGAAGAAAAGCAACAAGAAAAAAGGCGACGAAATGTAAGAAATAAAAGATATCAATAAAAAAGGTGTCAAGGCGACAAAAAGACGACAAGATCACAGGAAGAAAAGCAACAAGAAAAAAAGGCGACGAAAGTAAGAAATAAAAGATATCAATAAAAAAGGTGTCAAGGCGACAAAAAGACGACAAGATCACAGGAAGAAAGCAACAAGAAAAACAAAGGCGACGAAAGGTAAGAAATAAAAGATATCAATAAAAAAGGTGTCAGGGCGACAAAAAGACGATAAGATCACAGGAAGAAAAGCAACAAGAAAAAAAGGCGACGAAAGGTAAGAAATAAAAGATATCAATAAAAAAGGTGTCAAGGCGACAAAAAGACGACATGATCACAGGAAGAAAAGCAACAAGAAAAAGGCGACGAAAGGTAAGAAATAAAAGATATCAATAAAAAAGGTGTCAAGGCGACAAAAAGACGACAAGATCACAGGAAGAAAGGCAACAAGAAAAAAGGCGACGAAAGGTAAGAAATAAAGATATCAATAAAAAAGTGTCAAGGCGACAAAAAGACGACAAGATCACAGGAAGAAAGCAACAAGAAAAAAGGCGACGAAATGTAAGAAATAAAAGATATCAATAAAAAAGGTGTCAAGGCGACAAAAAGACGACAAGATCACATGAAGAAAAGCAACAAGAAAAAATAGGCGACGAAATGTAAGAAATAAAAGATATCAATAAAAAAGGTGTCAAGGCGACAAAAAGACGACAAGATCACAGGAAGAAAGCAACAAGAAAAAAGGCGACGAAAGGTAAGAAAATAAAAGATATCAATAAAAAAGGTGTCAAGGCGACAAAAAGACGACAAGATCACATGAAGAAAAGCAACAAGAAAAATAGGCGACGAAAGGTAAGAAATAAAAGATATCAATAAAAAAGTGTCAAGGCGACAAAAAGACGACATGATCACAAGAACGAAGGCAACAAGAAAAAAATAGGCGACGAAAGGTAAGAAATAAAAAATATCAATAAAAAAGGTGTCAAGGCGACAAAAAAGACGACATGATCACAAGAAGAAAGGCGACAAATGGTTTGAATTCAAAATTGTCCTTCTGTAAGTCTGTCCTACAATTCAGCCATAGCTGGATGGAAAATGGTTGGAAGCATAATTTTTTCAAGGGTATAAGTACTATGTGAAATGCAGTC
>CM042157.1:59588571-59601071 GCA_023376005.1 Doryteuthis pealeii | reverse complement strand
ACCCTATAGTAAAATGAAGGAGCCCACTGATAAGTTTGGGTTAGGACCCACATGTTGCTAAAATCCCGCTCAGGCCAGGTAGTAGTAAGAGTAAAATGATGGACTGCTATTATCAATCATATGGAAATCTGATTTCACTGATAAGTTAAAGCGACAATTCTTCCAATCCCTAATTGTATCAGTACTACTATACGGCTGCACCACTTGGACCCTAACAAAGCGCCTAGAGAATAAGCAAGATGGGAGTTGCACAAGAATGCTGCATGCTGTCTTAAACAAATCGTGAAAACAGCACCCCACACAAAAGCAACTTTACTGACAATTACCCCCCCCCCTATCACACTAACCATCCGAGTAAGACAAACAAGACATGCTGGACATTGCTGGAGAAGCAAGGACGAGCTCATAGGTAATGCTCTACTTTGGAAACCTGTACATGGGCACGCCAGTTTGGGCCGCGCAGCAAGGACCTTATATCGATCAGCTCTTAGAAAGCGCGTGGTGTAATGGTTAAAGTCATAGGAAATGGACTCATCGCCCCGAGTTCAAATCCTGGACGTGGTAATTGCATTTCACTTAGCGCTAATACCCTTGGGAAAGGTATGAATCCTACTCTCCCTCCAGCTATGGGTAAATAGTAGGGCAGTCTGGGCTCTTTAACCTTGGTTAGGCAACCGGTCTAGGAGAAGGAAAACTCTGAATTCAAACCTGTTGACCTCTGCTTAAGAAATTGACCTTGTGTCGCATCCTGCTCGTGCAGAGGGGTTGCTAAATATATATATCGATCAGCTCTGTGGGAATTCAGGATGCTGCACAGATGACCTCCCGGGTGCGATTATCAATAGGAATGATTGCAGGAGATTGTCATAGATATCCGTGCTGCCAGCACGACATGATGATGATGATGATGATGATGATGATGATGATGATGATAACTATTAACAGCATTGATTCGAGTCGGCCAGAATCAAAGTTAGAGAGGTTTGATTGAAGTCCTACCAATTTGCAAAATTGGTGCATGGGCGGACAAATCAACTTCCTGTTTGTAGAGTACTGTAGATAATTAGGAGATAACTAGCAGCGGCTACCCATCGTCGCCTGGGTAGAGGGGGATTTTTTTTTAAGTTAGTCCCACAGGTCCATTATTACTGAATCGTGAGTTGAATCCTCGTGGGATTCGCCATTTAAATCCCTATGTAAAAAATAGACCTTGCATTGATCCAGCTACTCCGAAAAGAAATGTTTACTATCTAAAATATTAAATTTAAAATAAATCCATGCTGTTATCATTTATTTTTTATTTTTTAATTATCTTCTCTATTATTTTTGCTCAAAAACCAAACCCTGATGATATTCAATGTATATGTATATTTACTTTGTCATTAATTGTTTTATTTTCGAAGTTTCCTCCGGACATACACAACTGGCCTTAATAATAATTTGAGTATTTATCTATACGGCTACCAACAAATATATAGTGGAAGAGATAGAGAGGGATAAATAAAGAGAAAAAGAGAGAGAGAGAGAGGGAATAGAAAGAAAGTGAAGAGGAAAGAAAGAGAGGGGGGGAGAAAAGGTATCGTTAAAGAGGATGACAATCTGTAAGAGACAGGGGCCGGGTGGGAGCAAAGAGATGGCAGAACGAGACAAGGAGAAAGAAAGGAAGGGGAAGAGAAAGCAAGAGTAAAAGAGAAATGAAATGGAGAGAAAGAAAGAGACTAAGAGAAAGAAAGTGAAGAAAAGTCAAAGAAAAAGATTAATAGATAGATAGATAGGTAGATAGGTAGCGAGAGAGAGAGAGAGGGAGAGAGAGAGAGAGAGAGAGAGAAATGAAGGAGTTCGTTAAATAGGGTGAAAAAGAGAAAGAGAAAGAGAAGCGAAAGAGAGAAAGAGGGAAAGAATGAGAGAGAGGGAGAGGGAGAGAGAAATAAAGAAAGGGGATCGTTAAAAAAGAAAAGCGAGTGAGTGTAAAGTAAAAAAAAAGAGAGAGGCAGAAAGAAAGAGAAGAGGCGAAAGAAAGAAAGGGAGAGGAAGATGAGAGACGGTGATGAAGAAAAGAGAGGAAAGAGGAGGAATGATATACAGAGAGAGAGATAGGGGTAAGGGGGTGAGGGTAGAGACAACTAGGGGATGTACAGAAAAAAGAGAGGGAGAGAAAGGCTGACAGGTAAAAAAAGAAATTAAATGAAAGAGAGAGAGAGAGAGAGACAGAGACAGAGACAGAGACAGACAGACAGAGACAGAGACAGAGGGAATGTGTGTGTGTGTGTGTGTGTGTGTGTGTGTGTGTGTGCATGTGTGTATGTGTCTAGGTGTATGTGAGTGAGAGAGAGAGAGGGGGTGAGGAAGACAGAGAACGAATGCGGGAAGAGTGAAAAAGAGGAGAGAGAAGGAAAGGTAAAGAGGAAAGATTGCAAAGAGTAAGTATAATATCATCATCATCATCATTTCGCGCAATTAGCACGGATATCCATGACAATCTCTCGCCAACCTTCCCTATCATTCATTGCCACAGGGAGGTCCTCTGCGCAGCATCCAGTATCCTCGCATAGTTGGTATCAGTCATATGGAAATCCGATCTCAGCTGAGAGAGAGAGAGAGAGAGAGAGAGAGAGAGAGAGAGAGAGAAAGAGAGAGGCAGAAAGAGTGAGAGATTAGTGGAGAGGGAGATGGAGAGGGAGATAAAGAGAGAGGTAGAGAGAAAGAGTGTAGAGAGAAAAGGTGGGGAGATAGAAAGCTAGAAAGATGAAGGAGATAGAGAAAGTAGATAGAAGAGAGAACGAGAGAGAGAGAGAGAGAGAAGAGAGAGGAGAGAGAGAGAGAGAGAGAGAGAGAGAGAGAGAGAGAGAGAAGCATTTTAAAAAAGAGAAAGAGAGTGAGAAGGGAAGATAGAGAAAGAGTGATAGTGTTTGGTTTGGTTTGTTTTACGATAAAGTGTTTTGTTTGGTTTTGTTTGCCGATAAAGTTTTGAAATAAATTAATTCTTAATGGATAATCAATTTGGTTTATAAACTCATGTTTTCTATTTTAACCTATACATGGGATCCTAAGAGGTACTACCACTCCGGGTCAGAGTGGACCAGGGAGCAATGGTGATGAAGGGATGCTCCACATTCTCCAAACCTCAAAAACTGGAACCTCACCATCAGATAGAATTTAATGTCATTCCCAGGACACGAAGACCCTCGGCCACCGCCTTCTAGCACCCATATGATAAGAAGGGTTGGGGCTTGCAATAAGGGCAATAGGGTTGGGAAAAGCATATAGGTACTAGGGCTTGACGTGACCAGCCGATTGATCAGAGGGAGTATCTCCGACCGCCCATGTAAGGACCAAAGTGGAGTATTGCAAGTCATGGACTGCTCAGCCACCTGGGTTCTATCCTTAAGCATCACGGATCGCCATCCACGGCCAACAGGTGGCCCCATTGGGGGAATCTTGCCTCTCTGCAGAGGTGCTGTTGGTGCATTCTAACGCCCCACCGACAGGGCGGAGTGGTAGTGAAAAAGATAGGAGAGAAAAGGCTGGGAGATGGAAAGAGAGAGACAGAGGGATGAGGGATATAGAACAAGTAGATAGAGGAGAGAGAGGTATGAGGTAAAGGACATAGAGAGAGAGAAAGAGAGAGAGAGGGAGAGAGAGGTATGAGGTAAAGGACATAGAGAGAGAGAAAGAGAGAGAGGGAGAGAGAGAGAGTGTGTGTGTGTGTGTCAGAGAGAAAAGGATAGATGAGAGAAAGAAAAGCGGGAATATATGGGAAAATGGGAAGGAGATAGTGGAGGTCGATAGAAGAGAGAGAGAGAGAGAGAGAGAGAGAGAGAGAGAGAGAGAGAGAGAGAGAGTGAAAGAGTAAGACAGAGAGAAAGAGAGGTAGAGACAAAATAAAAGATAGAAAAGAGAAAAGGTGAGTTGATAAAGAGAGAGGCAGACAGAGATAGACAGATATATGAAGACGGAGAGGGGGAGAAAATAAGTAAATGAGAAAGAGAGAAAGAGAGAGAGAGAGAGAAGAGAGAGAGAGAGAGAGAGAGAGACCATAATCTCATTCTTTTTTCTCTACTTTCTCTTCTAATCCATCTTAAAACCTGACCCCCCACACCCCAGTCATTTTCACACAAACACATTTAGATCTGGCAAATAGTCTTTAATACTCCCTTTTTTTCTTTCTTTTACTTCTTTTTATATGATTTTTATTTTGTTTTATATTATTTTTATTTTGTTTTATGTTATTTTTATTCTTATTCTTTTATTTTTAATTTGCACATAAACCACGGCGCAGAAATACAAAGTTAGGCTTAAAACCAGACGAAGTAGACACATTGAAAACCAAATCCATTTTAAAGTCATTTAGACGCTTTGAAACCCGGAAACCGGATGTGGAGCATCTGCGGATTTAGTGCTGTTCATCAAAGAACAGCGGCAAATGTTTACGTGTCGTCCCGGGTCTGGACACGCGCCCGGGAATAGAGATTGGTCTAAACCCGCCACATTCATCCATCTTCTACCCCCGGACCCCCGAACTTGCCAATACAACTTCCTTTTGGCGATCAGATATTTCAGGGTAGAGGGGTGGAGTGGGACTTTAATGCTTTAAACACACATATGCGTAAGGACATAAATATATACACAGATTGATAATTAAAAAAATATATATAAAAATGGAGGTGTGCTTCCGTGGGAACATCGGTGATAAATTTCTTCCTGGCATTAGTGATCGGTAATTTTTTTAAATGGAGGGGGGCAGGGCGACGAAATTAAAATTTCAATGTTATGCCATCTTCAAAAATGAATGGCCCTCTCCATCAAGCTGGGGCGGTGTTGGTTGGCTGGTTGGTTGGTTGGTTGGTTGGTTGGTTTGGTTTTATGGCATGTCAACACTTGGGTTATTTTATGCCAAAACCCCAAAACGTTTTATTTTATTCATTCTGGTTAGGTATTCAATTTTTAACTCATTTTTTATTAAACACATTTATTTATTCAACCCATATAGTTTGTTTGCTTGATTGACTGATTTTAACGGCATGTCAACCCATTCAGGGTTATTTTATGCCAAGCCGTAGGTTGTGAGGAATGGTCAAATTTATTGTTATGTCTATTATTTTATTGATTTGACAGTAGGTTGATTGCAATTTTTTGTTGCTGACTAGATTGGAAATCAGTTTAAGGGATAAGTTTATAGGGTAAAGTTAAAGTTTGCTACAAGCGATAGTTTTGTAGAAAGTTTTTTTAAACATTTTTCTATTTAACCTATAGATGGGATCCTAACAGGTACTACCACTTCCGGTCAGAGTGGATTAGGGTGCAATGGTGATGAAGGGTGCTCCACATTACATAGATCTCCAGAACTGGAACCTCACCATCGGATAGAATTTAACGTTATTCTAGCACGTATATGATAAAATGAGTTGGTGATTGCCATAAAGGCAATAGGATTGGGGCAATCATATAGGTGCTAGGGCTTGTCATGACCAGCCGATTGATCGTAGGGGGGATCTCCGACCGCCTGTCTTACTCCTCTGCAAAGTTGCAGTCGGTGTATTCTAAAGCCCGAGCCGACAGGGCTTATTTAACCGAGAGGTGTGACTAACAGGTACAACCACGATGGGCTATCGCTTCGGCGTGCTCACCTTCTCTCTCTATTTCCCCCCTACTCTCTTTCTTTCTTAGTATATATTTTCTGTGTAGCATGTACTTTTTCTTTCTTTATAATAAAAACGGAATTGTCTATTATTTAGCTGAGGTGACGACACTCATAAGAAATAAAAATTCGGCGGATAAGCAACACCAGATAATAAGACTTACATTTTTGCATTTCATCTTGGAGGTGTTGTAAGATGATAGAGGTCGGAATATGATTCTGTTATAGTATGTGGCCTACCTTTTTGATTCTGTTATAGTATGTGGCCTACCTCAGTTTGAATGTGTCCTACCTCAGTAAGAGTATATTTATAGATATAAGTAGTAGGTAATTTATTGAAACTAATTATTTTAAACATATATTCAATTTCAAGAAATGCAATTCACTCATGAGCTGTATATAGTAATTAAGAATAATTAAAAAAGAATTCATCCATAATTTACATGAATCAGAGATCTATTCAATTCTAAAATAATCTAAAATTCTGAAATAGGGTTGGGGTTATGGATTTTGGTTAGTGTTAGTAGTTAATATTATAACCTTATAATATGGCATTTATGGCAGGCAAAATACTATAAGAGAGACATGATTTCGTAGGCCACATTCAAAAGGTAGGCCACATACTGTAAGAGAGACATGATTTCGTAGGCCACATTCAAAAGGTAGGCCACATACTATAAGAGAGACATGATTTCGTAGGCCACATTCAAAAGGTAGGCCACATACTATAAGAGAGACATGATTTCGTAGGCCACATTCAGGTACTATAAGAGAGACATGATTTCGTAGGCCACATTCAAAAGGTAGGACACATACTATAAGAGAAACATGATTTCATAGGTCACATTCAAAAGGTAGGCCACATTCAAAAGGTAGGCCACATACTGTAAGAGAGACATGATTTCATAGGCCACATTCAAAAGGTAGGTCACATACTATAAGAGAGACATGATTTCGTAGGCCACATTCAAAAGGTAGGCCACATACTGTAAGAGAGACATTATTTCGTAGGCCACATACTGTAAGAGAGACATGATTTCGTAGGCCACATTCAAAAGCTAGGACACATACTATAAGAGAGACATGATTTCGTAGGCCACATACTATAAGAGAGACATGATTTCGTAGGCCACATTCAAAAGGTAGGACACATACTATAATCGTACCAAATAATGTTAAACAAAGAGACGTAAATAATATGAGGAACCTCAAACATATTACATTTTGTCAGACCTAAATAAAAACGGTAGGAATAGTATTTGAAATCTAACAAAATAGCACATTAAAACTAAATTTTATTGGCTTTATAATAGAAATGACAAATGAAATAGCAAAAAAATATAGCATATTGTCTGAACTGGACATCATTTCAAGGAAATATGAGAGAACAAAAATAACCAGAAATATTGGACCATATGACCTTTAGGCACCACTTTTCCGATCTTGATTGATGAGGACATGTTTTTCATTTACACTGTCAATATCCGGTTGTTTGTAAGGGGTTAGGGTCAGTTTTAGAATTAAAAAAAAACACACTAAAATCGTCTGTTAATAAACAACCGGATTTTGACGGTGTAAATAAAAAACATGTCCACATGAATTGAGATCGGAAAAGGGGTGCCTAAAGGTCATATGGTCCGAAATATTAATAAACTGTTTATTTGTGTTTAGACGTTTATAAATGATGTTTTTGCCATCTACTTATCCTTCATTAGTATCACAGATGTTCGGATTAAATTTTATACAAAGACTCAACACAAAATGTGAGTTATTCTTTTTTCTTAACATTTTACGTCCGATGTTTACTAAACATCATTTGACCTAAAACTGAAGAGAATTTGACCCGGAAGTGGGTTACAGCTAAAAGTTGGATTTTCTCAGTCAGAATGATGGTTGATTTAAAAAGCATTTGAAAATTAAAACTGTGAATTAAAAAAGGAATTAATTAAAAACAAGAATCTTATTCTACAACAACAGAATTTTATGGACAAAAATATCTGCATTTTTTAAAAAATTCGTTTTGCAGTTAGCCATTATTCTGCTTTATTCTGCCGCACAATGAATGAAATATGACGACCTCAAAAGGTGCAAATACTTATATCAGACACAAGATTCAATAAGTTCAATTTTTAATTATCCTATAAATATTATTTAAAATCATAATAAAATCTTAACAGAAATAAATTCTGTAATGAGAAAGGAATGAAGACAAGACAAATATTTTGTATAAAAGGGGATATTTTATTATGATCGGTGCGAAGGGTTTGCTAAAACTTTATAGCTTTTAGCGGTCTTTAAGTCACACACACACACACACACACACACACACACACACATATATATATATATATATATATATATAGTAACAAGTAATGCACTCATCTTTGTTGAGTTTTTTAGGGTGAAGAATTGTGTTGAAGGCTCATACTTTGTTGGAGTGCTGCTATATTGGTCTCACAGGAGGAAGTAATCCCTCTCTGAATATCTTTACTGTTCTGCCAGGAGGGATGACCTGTGATACTTAAGGACGGAATCCTGTGACATGCAACACTCTACTTTGGCCCTTACTTAGACTAGATGGGCGGTCAGAGGCCCCTCTGATCAATCGGCTGTCACGTAGACCTAGCACCAATATGAGTGTACCAACCTTATTGCCCTTATGGCATCCCCAACCATTTTAATGATATATGTGTTAGAAGGTTGTGGCTGAGGGTCTTAGTGTCCTGGGTATGACGTTAAACTGCATCTAGTGGTGAAATTATATAACTGGAACTCTGGGGAAAGTGGAGTACACCTTTATCGCCATTACTCCCAGGTCCACTCTGACTCGGAGTAGTACTACCCATCCATGTGTTAAATAGATTAAAAATGAGTATTAAAAACGTGTTTAAAAATTTGAGTTTGAAAAAAAAATTGAATACCCATCAAGAATGAATAAAACAAAACGTTTTCGGTATAAAATAACCCAACAAGAGTTGACATGCCGTAAAATCCAACCAATCATCATCGTGCTTAAGATGTCTGTTTAATATATTGTCCGACTAATGATTGATCGCAACTCAGAAGTATCTTATTTTTCAATACATAATATAATATATTACTTTGAAGGCTCATCGTTGCTTAACTTCTTCCATTCTTTTTCTTGTTATTTACTGAGCACAAAGGCATCAGGCTGCTTACAATGTTTTGTCGTTACTACGTTGTCCCCCATTTGATTATTGTGAAGGCTCATCGTTGCTTAACTTCTTCCATTCTTTTTTCTTGTTATTTACTGAGCACAAAGGCATCAGGCTGCTTACAATGTTTTGTCGTTACTACGTTGTCCCCCATTTGATTATTGTGAAGGCTCATCGTTGCTTAACTTCTTCCATTCTTTTTCTGTTATTTACTGAGCACAAAGGCATCAGGCTGCTTACAATGTTTTGTCGTTACTACGTTGTCCCCATTTGATTATTGTGAAGGCTCATCGTTGCTTAACTTCTTCCATTCTTTTCTTGTTATTTACTGAGCACAAAGGCATCAGGCTGCTTACAATGTTTTGTCGTTACTACGTTGTCTCCCATTTGATTATTGTGAAGGCTCATCGTTGCTTAACTTCTTCCATTCTTTTTCTTGTTTATTACTGAGCACAAAGGCATCAGGCAGCTTACAATGTTTTGTCGTTACTACGTTGTCCCCATTTGATTACTGTTAAGGCTCATCGTTGCTTAACTTCTTCCATTCTTTTCTTGTTATTTACTGAGCACAAAGGCATCAGGCAGCTTACAATGTTTTGTCGTTACTACGTTGTCCCCATTTGATTATTGTGAAGGCTCATCGTTGCTTAACTTCTTCCATTCTTTTTCTTGTTATTTACTGAGCACAAAGGCATCAGGCTGCTTACAATGTTTTGTCGTTACTACGTTGTCTCCCATTTGATTATTGTGAAGGCTCATCGTTGCTTAACTTCTTCCATTCTTTTCTTGTTATTTACTGAGCACAAAGGCATCAGGCTGCTTACAATGTTTTGTCGTTACTACGTTGTCCCCATTTGATTATTGTGAAGGCTCATCGTTGCTTAACTTCTTCCATTCTTTTTCTTGTTATTTACTGAGCACAAAGGCATCAGGCTGCTTACAATGTTTTGTCGTTACTACGTTGTCTCCCATTTGATTATTGTGAAGGCTCATCGTTGCTTAACTTCTCCATTCTTTTTCTTGTTATTTACTGAGCACAAAGGCATCATGCAGCTTACAATGTTTTGTCGTTACTACGTTGTCTCCCATTTGATTATTGTGAAGGCTCATCGTTGCTTAACTTCTTCCATTCATTTTCTTGTTATTTTACTGAGCACAAAGGCATCAGGCTGCTTACAATGTTTTGTCGTTACTACGTTGTCCCCATTTGATTATTGTGAAGGCTCATCGTTGCTTAACTTCTTCCATTCTTTTTCTTGTTATTTACTGAGCACAAAGGCATCAGGTTGCTTACAATGTTTTGTCGTTCCTCGGTTGTCTCCCATTTGATTTCTGTGAAGGCTCATCACTGCTTAACTTCTTCCATTCTTTTTCTTGTTATTTACTAAATATAGAGGATTAATGCTGCTTAAAGTGCTATCAGTTACAAAGAACTCACCCATCTAAATACTGAGGTGGTTCATCGCTGCTTAACTTCTTCTATTCTTTTTCTTATTACTTACTAAGCACAGAGGCGTCAACTTTCTAACAGTGTTTGCAGTTACTAAGTTTTCACTCTTCTAAGTATTGAGAAAGTCAATCGGTGCTCGACTTTTCCATTCTTTTCTTGTCATTTACTAAATCTAAGGTAGGGGCGTCTCATCGTGGTATAATGGTTAGCAAGGTAGTCTTGCAAAATCCATTGCTATTGAATAGAGAGTCGATTCTCACTAAATGCCCACATTTGCGACCTTGTGTTACGCACTACCTGTGGTGAACGGGTTGGGTGAATAAAGGGCGTCTTATTGTGATGGTATCAGTATATAATTTTAAGTGGCATCGAAACAAAAGATACCTCCATTTACGTATCGCAGGGATTATTGCCAAGGCTTCTTAACGATATCATATCCTTTTTCGCATCCTTAAAGTGCTTTTGACAAATATACAACGGGCCTTTCATTTTCACCAAGCACCACAGATATCGCATTATCTGAAACATGACAATCTAATTTGAAACGTAAGATTTTTACAATAACCGGTTGTTATATATAGCTCGGATTTCAGAGAATTAAAAGTGTGGAAACTTGTTTATTCAGTGGGGTCGATTAACTTTAAGGGACGTATTTTATCTAAAGATTCGGCTATCCATTTTGTGTTACAATTTTATGGGCCATTCTTTAGCCTTCAAGTAAGAGTGCTTATCCAGCAGAAATCCTTGGTAATCCTTTGGTAAATGATCCTTAGTATTGTACGTTCAATGGTTGCGAGTGAACTATGAAAGTATCATAGTATCAAACAAAGTAGTTAATCAGCCAAACATTATGGCTGTTGATTGGCGGACGATAGACCACATGACCTCGCTTAGTCTATAAATTTAGGTTGGGAATTATAGCACACCTTATATATAAAAATATTCCAACATTTTGTATAGTACGTAAACATTTCCCTGGCTATGAATTAGAATATACAGCCGAGATATAGGAATGGAATTCGGCATCAACAAATGCGCCATGTTCTTGATGAAGAAAGAAAAAAAAAAAGAAACAGTAAAAGAAATAGAACTACAAAATCGATAAGAAATTAGGACACTTGCAAAAAAGGTGAATTATAAATATCTGGGAATATTGGAAGCAGGCGCCATCAAACAAACAGAAATGAAAGAAAAAATTAAGAAAGTAATATCTCAGAAGTAACAAGACAGCTTCCAGAAACGAAGTTCTGTAGCAGAAATCTCATCAGGGGAATAAACATCTGGGCTGTCCCTCTCGTAAGATACTCGGGAGTATTCCTGAAATGGACAAGGGAGGAGCTCCGAGAGATGGACCAGAGGACAAGGAAACTTATGACAATGCACAAGGTATGACATCCGAGAGACGACATAGACAGACCATATGTGCTAAGAAAAATAGAGGGGAGGTTTCTCGCCAAATTGAAGATTGTGTAGATGCGACAATCTAAGCACTTGAAGAATACTCTAATAAAAGTAAGGAAAGACTAATTACAACAGCCAGAAAAAGATCACTTGCAACATGTTGACAAGCAGAAAAACATCAAATACTAAGAAACAGAAATGGGAAGGAAAACACCTATATGGATACTTCAATCGGCAAACTGCTTAAAATTCACATGAGAAGACCTGGACATGGCTAAGAAGAGTACACCTCAAGAGAGAAACTGAATCACTCGTAATTTCAGAAGACAATACCATAAGAACAAATAATATCAAAGCAAAA
This sequence comes from Doryteuthis pealeii, assembly GCA_023376005.1. Lineage (NCBI taxonomy): Eukaryota > Metazoa > Mollusca > Cephalopoda > Myopsida > Loliginidae > Doryteuthis > Doryteuthis pealeii. The sequence continues at coordinate 59,589,045 of CM042157.1, read as the reverse complement.
ATTGATTAGACGCAACAGGATAGCAAGTGTAGAATGTGTAGAGACAAAGACGAAACGATTAATCATATGATAAGCAAATGCTTATTATATGATTAACCGTTATTGGGAGCGTAATTTTCGAAGCGCGTGGTGTAATGGTTAAAGTCATAGGAAATGGACTCGTCGCCCCGAGTTCAAATCCTGGATGTGGTAGTTGCATTTCACTTAGCGCTAACTCCCATGGGAAAGGTATGAATCCTAATCTCCCTCCAGCTATGGATAAATAGTAGGGCAGACTAGGATCTTTAACGTTGGTTAGGAAACCAATCTAGGAGAAGGAAAACTCTGAATTCAAACATGTTGAACTCCGCCTAAGAATTAACAGTGTCATATTCTGCTCGTGCGGAGTGGTTGGTAAATATATAATAACGAATGCAGCAAACTAGCACTGAGTACAAGACTGGGGACGATACTATTATTAGGTACATCTAACTC
>CM042157.1:59576071-59586071 GCA_023376005.1 Doryteuthis pealeii | reverse complement strand
AGAGAGAGGGGAAAAAAAATCAACTTGGGCCGGAAGTAGGGGTTACCATTTCCGGAAACGAAAAAAAAAACGCATCGTATTGAAAAGTATTAGTCTGCGCATGTTAAGTAAATAACTTAGGACACTGCGGGATTTCACAGAACATGAATGGGTTAACCGCACTCGCAAGACAAGGTTCAGCGGTCTAGTGGAGTAACAGTGCGCCACCTGGTGTCGATAAGAAGTATCTCCGAGTAATGGTTGGCGTCAAAATCGCTTAGGAAGAAAATATTATACCACTACTCCAAAACTAACACCCTGAAAAGTAAAAAAAAAAAATGCTGTGTAGTGAATATGTATGTACCCAAATCCTCCGCGCGAGCAGGATGCGTCACAAGGTTAATTTTTAAGCGGAGTTTGACACCCATCCAAGTACTCAACAGGTTTATTGTTGCTTAACTTTGGTGTTCTATTAGACACTTTTGTTTTAAAGATGACTTGGCCTAAAGCTTTATTTCCTTATACTCAAAGAGCTTATAAAGTTTTGTTTTTTTAATTATACAAATATTTATATTTACCAACCCTCCGCACAAGTAGGATGTGACATAATGTCAATTTCATAAGCGGAATATAAAAGGTATAAATTTGGAGTTTTCCTTCTCGTAGACTGGTTACCTAGCCAATGTTAAATAGCCTAGTTTGCCCGACTATTTATCCATAGCTGGAGAGCGAGTAGTTGGATACATACCTTTCTCAAGGGTATTAGCGCTATGTGAAATAAAAGCGACTTCATCCAGGATTTGAACTCGGTTCGACGAGTTCATTTCCTTCGACTATAACCATTACGCCACGCGCCCCCATATATGAATATGTATATACCCAAATCTTCCACACGAGCAGGGTGTGTCCCAAGGTTAATTTCTAAGCGGAGTTTGACACCCATCTAATATTGAACAGGTTTCTTATTGCTTAACTTTGGTGTCTACTGTTATAAAGATGGCTTAACCTTACGATTTATTTCCTTTTTTTCTTCTATTTCCAAAAAAAGGTGTTTTTTTTAATTACACAAATATAAGAATTGTTAGTAAAAACATCATGGTTCAAGTACCCTAGCTGACTTTAACAGTGCCGTGGTTTAGATGATCACAATTTGGTAATCTGAACATTAGTTACATAAGAGAGAGAGTAACCTCCCCTAGTTCGTTGCACTTTGAGGAAGCCGTGTGTTTTGGTCGGCCATTTTCATTTCACCGTTAATCTACACTGAAAATACGAATTTGTTCGAATCAATACAACAGCATGTTTTAACACGAAAATATTATAAAATGTGTTCTTAATTGTGAACATTATTTGAAATGAACTTAATTGTTATTACGAATACATTTTATGATATTTTCGTGTTAAAACATGCAGTTGTATTGATTCGAACAAATTCGTATTTTCAGTGTAGATTTACGGTGAAATGAAAATGGCCGACCCCCCTCCTGAAAAACGGCACCCTCAAAGTGAAAAAAAGGGGGAGGTTACTCTCATTTATGTAAATAATGTTCCGATTACCCACAATTTTTCTTCTAATTTCAATTCACACATTCACTTTTTAAGGGGGTGGGCTGTTCCAAGAACTCCAATTACGACTGATATCACTGTCACCTTCATGACTTACTTACGCATGCACTTCAGTTCATGTGTGGCCTGACACGTTAATCGATCCTTGCATTCAACTGACACGGTGTGATGTTAGTAAATAACTACAGAATCTTTCTTTTGTATATAGAGATTTAAAAGTCGCCGTCTGGGCGGCTTAAAGTCGGTATCAGCCAATCAGCGAGGGAGTCTATCCCCTTTTCACTAACGCTAGACCAAGGAGATTGTTTTTGCGTCTGAGGTGGTGCACCATACCTACCATCAGCTCCTCACTTTACCGCACAGATCCCTGTGTTACCCATACGCTGAGTTGGTGGGGGCCGGTATCGAACGAAGAACCTTATGATTCCTAGCCGAACGCTCCACCGAATGTCCTCAAAGCCATTAAAATCGGGGTCATTAAAATAATCTTACGTTTTTTCTTTTTTTAAATTAGGATATATTTGGTTGATTGATTATCGAAAAAAAATTTTATTTTATCATTATTTTTTTTATTGACTAATTCCTTTTGTTTTTACAATTGGTTGGCCATATAAGTGAAATATACGTCAAGATGAAATATTGATCTTGGGCGAATTGCAACCGATTCGAAAAATAATTGCTAAGTTACTTTGCTGAAAAAAAAAAAAAAAGCGAAATTTATTGGGGTTAGTGCACATCAGGTGCTTATAAAATGGAAGAAAAAATTGAAAAAAATGGGTTTGGTCCAATTATAAATTGACGTTATAAATACATAAAGCGATGTATGTATGTATGTATGTATGTATGCATGTATCTATCTATCTATCTAACTATCTATGAGGGTCATCTATACGTATATAAAGGGCAGTTGTGTATATGTGTATGTAAATAAGTAAATATATATACACATTAAATATCACCAGGGCTTGTTTTTTTTAACAAAAATAATGAAGATTTGATTTATATTTGTGAAGATAATTAGAAAAATAACATTTAAATGATAACGGCATGGCATTTTTTGTATTTAGTATTTTAAATAGGAGACATTAATTTTTCTTTTCAAATTTTCTGGGTCAATGCAACGTCTTTTTTTACATAGAGATTTTAATGGGCATCCTGTGAGGATCGAACTTACGATTCAACAATAATGAATCTACGAGACTACCTTTTTATTATCATTCCTCTCTACCCAGGCGGCGCCGGGTAGCCGCTTCTAGTTCAATAAATAAAGGGGATCTATCTTTCTATTTATGAGGGTCATTCAATAGATAAGGGGAGTCTGTCTGTCTGTCTGTCTATCTATCTATCTATCTATCTATCTACGAGGGCCATTCAATAAATAAGAGGAATTATTATTTATTCATCTATCTATGTATCTATGATGGACATTCGATAAACAAGAGGAATCTATCTATATAATTATCCATCTCGTATTATTTGTATTATTCGACTATTGTCCTCTTCTTCATTGTTATCTGTACAACGTTTCGGCCGATATGCCCTCCGGCCTTCTTCAGATGTTTCTTGTCATATCCGAATAATACAAATAATAGTAGTTATCAAGCCTCATCTAAAACATTCAGAGAACTAATTATCCATCTATCTAGGAGGGTCATTCAAATAGATAAGATCTGTCTCTGTCTCTGTCTGTCTGTCTGTCTCTCTCTCTCTGTATATATATATATATATATATATGTGTGTGTGTGTGTGTGTGTGTGTGTGTGTGCCGAAAGTACTCGGGAACTGAACTTTGGTGGACTTACCCACCAATTCCACCCAAACATTAAAAGTTGGCCAGAAAATTCGAAAAGATCAAAAATAAAATTGTTAAACAGGAGATGTGCTTTTTGTTTAATTCTACATGTATAAATGAAAGAATGCTGCCCAAATACACACACACACACACACACACACACACACACACACACACACACACATATATATATATATATATATATATATATATATATATAGCTAAAAATCGGGTATTATGCGATTATGGTTATCATTTTGGAACACCCTCTGGTTAAACATGAGACCGTCCAAATCGTCCAAGGTGAAATGCAAAAATATAAATCCTGATTATCTGATGTCGCTTATCCTTCGAATTCTTATTTCTTATGAACTCTTATGAATTCTCAGATAAATAATGGACCATTCCGCTATCATAAAAAAGAAAGGAAAGAAAACGATACATTACACAGAAAGAAAGAAAGAAAGAAAGAAAGAAAGAAAGAAAGAAAGAAAGAAAAAGAATAGGGGAAATATAGAGAGAAGGGTGAGCGCGCTAATCCGTTTCGATCAGACGTAATAAAATGATGAAAATAAGGAAAGAAAGAAAAAAAGAGCGAGAGAGACTTAGATCAAGATTATTATACTTTTTTTTACACATTGAATTATTTTAGCAATAGCTTTTAAGTAAACATAACAAACGTTGAGATAATTGAATTATCATACTGTGGCATATCCACAGGCCCCACTAATCTATCATAGATAGATAGATAGATAGATAGTTTGTAGAAAAAACAAGATGTTAAAAGTTTTGCTGACAGAAATCTGTTTCGACCTTATGAAGAGGTCTTTATCAAAGCAACATTGTAAACGGAAAGACGAAATAAATATATCATTAATAACGAGGCACAGGACGCTCTCGATCAGTAACGGAATTTATCGAGAGCGTTCTGTGCCTCGTTATTAATGATATATTTATTTCGTCTTTCCGTTTACAATGTTGCTTTGATAAAGACCTCTTCATAAGGTCGAAACAGATTTCTGTCAGCAAAACTTTTAACATCTTGTTGTTTTTTCTATAAACTTTCTATACATATTGTCGGATTCATATCCATTTTACCTTTCATAGATTGATAGATATATAGATATCTATCTATCTTTCTGCATAGGCCAGTTTCTATCTATTTATCAATCTTTTTCCGTCCGTCCGTATCTATCTATCTATCTATCTACCTGTCTATCTATCTATCTGTATGTCTGTTTATTTATCTATCTATCTATCTATCCGTGAGTATCTGTATGTATACATGTGTGTAAGTGTATATATATGGTGGTGCATAAGTATAAAATATTATCATCTGATACAACGAGAAAGACGTCCTTACTATGTCATATTTGCATAAAACTTTGTGGATTTGCAGCGGGTTTGATTAGTCATTTGAGGGCTCATGAGAGGAAAGGATCTGGTGGTGGGATTATAGGATTGTGAGGGACGGCAGTGATCTGTAAAGATTATGCTATTGAGGGCCGGTTTAGCTCAGTCGGTAGAGCGTTCGGCTAGGAATCATAGGGATAGAAGAATACGTCGACTACATCTCTGTGGAGGGGTAAAATCTCCCTCCCAATTGGGACCACCTGTGGCGACCCGTAATGCTTAAAGACGGATTCTTGGTGGCTGAACAGTCCACAACATGCAACACTCCACGTTGGCCCTTTCTTAGGCTAGAATGGCGGTCGGAGAGGCCCCTTCCCATCAATCGGCAGGCCATGTGAATCGGCAGGCCAAGGTATGTCAGAAAAGTTCCAGGTTGATCACATTCTTCGTCCACTGCGAGTTCTTGCCACAGAGCCAGACGATCAACCAGCATGTCTACAAAGAGATACTGCGGCGTTTGCTTCGTTCAACGAGAAAAGGCGAGAGTTGTGGCAGGACAACTTGTGGGTGCTTCACTATGACAATGCACCTGCCCACACTGTGTATCCGAGAGTTCCTGGCCCAGAAGAACATCACTGTGCTGGAGCAACGTCCCTACTCGCCCGACCTGGCTCCATGTGATTTTTTCCACTCCCTCAAGCTCAAGAGGGTCATCAAGAGAACCCGTTTTGAGGATGTGCACGACATAAAAAAGACCGTGACGACAGAATTACAATGAAACCCGGGAGAATCCTTCCAGGAGTGAATGCAAGCATGGCAGAGAAGGATGGGAAAGTAAATTAGACTCCAGGGGGATTAGTTTTAAGGGGATAATTTGTAGTTTGTAGTTTGGATTTGAAATTTTTTTTTTTGTGACACTAGTCCATGAACTTTTCTGACATATATATATATATATATATATATATATATATATATATATATATATGTATAATTAAATATACCAAGCGTGTTGGTAGATCCTTGCGGAGAGAAAAAAAAAACAGCAGAAAGTTTGATTGTAAAAATATACTACCAAACATCAACCATGAAGAAAAAAATTTTTGAAAAAAAGAAAGGACCAAGATATTCGTACCAACAAAAATAATCTATTGGTACAGTATTTGGCCAAAAGAAAAAACAATTTATATGTATATATATGTATATAAGATATATATATATATATATTCATATAAACCGCTAGGAGAAGGCTAATAAGTAAAAAGTGCTCGATACCTAAGTAGAGCCAATAATAAAGATAATCTAATGAGCCAGACGAACCTACTATTAGTTTCGCATAAAGCTCTTCAGGGCTAAAATCTGACTCAAATTTTAGCCCTGAAGAGCTTTATGCGAAACTAATAGTAGGTTCGTCTGACTCATTAGATTATCTTTATATATATATATATATATATATATATATATATATATATATATATTGTCCGATGATGATATAATTGTTGTTCTAACATTCCAAAGTGATTGAAAACCAACAATCCAGTGGTATTGTAAAATACTGCTGTGTTTTGGGTGTGATTGATTTCCCTCAGATCCCAGGAGTTTATTCTGGGTCGTTCAAGCAGTGTGGTGTATTGCGTTGTCCTACGTTGTCTTGTTGCAGAAGAGTTCGCTTTCTGCTGGTTTGGTTTGTTTTGTTTGATAACATATCAACCTCAGTGGGTCATTTAATGCCGATAACATTTTGAAATGAATTCATTCTTAGTATTATTTGCGTTATTCGGACTATTGTCTTCATCTTCATTGTTATCTTTACAACGTTTCAAAGATGGTGTTACAACGTTACAAATATAACAATGAAGATGAGGACAATAGTCCGAATAAGGCAGATAATACTAATCATCAAGCCTCATCTTAAGCATTCAGAGAAATTCAATCTTAACGGATACTTAATATTTTATAAACACATTATTTTGTTTAACACATAGATGGGACCCTAACAGGTACTACCACTCTGGGTAAGAGTGGACCCGTAAACAATGCTGATGAAGGGGTGCTCCGTATCCCCCCAAACCTCCAGAATTGGAACTTCTCCATCAGATTGATTTTAACGTCATTCCCAGGACAAGAAGAGCCTCTGGCACCGCCTTCTAGCACATATATGATAAAAAGGGTTGGGGCTTGCCATAAAGGCAATAGGGTTGGGGCAATCATATAGGTGCTAAGGCTTGACATGACTAACCGATTAGGTATTTCTTACTCCTCTGCAGAGGTGCACTCAGTGTATTCTAAAGTCTCTGGCCGCAGGGCTGGCTTTCTGCTGGGTAATTTTGCCACACGGTGGCATATATCCTCTTTAGCTGAGGCGCCCCATCGTAGTGTAATAGTTAGCGAGCCCCTCTCGTAGATCCATTGCTAGTGAATAGCGAGTTCGATGCCCCGTGACTTTGTGTCACATCCTCCACGTGGCGAGCGGGTTGAGTAAATACCTATTTGCGACCTTGTGGCGCACCCTACCCGTGCCGACCCTATACTCCAGCTGTTTGTGTTACAGGTTGACATCGATGGTTCGACCATCTGGAACGAACACGTTGTAAATTACCCCCTCATAATTCCATCCAACGCAAAGCATCACTTTGTAATTTACTATAGAAATGCATTGAAAATCTTATTATAATGGATATTCGGCGTGTTTGTGACCAAAACAACGTCACTGATTACGTCACAATACCCTCAGGAATTGCCTCAGTTTATTAATGAATATTTAATTCATAGTCAATAGTAAATCTTATTTATTAATGATGCCTCTGAGAAAATCTGAGTTAGATTTGTCTCAAAACAGCCCGTGTGTTGTATATATCACTAAGAAATCAAGATTTACATGATATATGGTGCGGTTAATTTGCATACAGGTTTTAACAAAACCGGGTTTAATAAATAATTACTTGATGTCCCTGATCCCTAATATTATTATCTTATTCTTCAACGTTTTGATTTTATATAGAAACCAATAAATATAAATAGAATAAGTGTAATTATTTTATATGTGTTCTTATTTAATTTCGTTAGTCTTTCTACTCTATTTCATTAAATTAGAACTTAAATACTTACACATAATCTTGCTAAGGAATTAAATATAGGAAGGCATTGAAAATGATTTTACTGAAGAAATATATCTTAAATTCGTTCAGTATATAAATACATTGATAAATAAATTTATTATAGAAATGCATTGAAATGTGTTTAATATAGAAATACTTTGAAAATAATTTTACAAAAGAAATAGACCAAACAGCGTCATTTTGTGTTCGAGACGCTGATATGCAAATATTGAAAAACTTTTGACACACTCTAGCAGGTATTTACCTAACCCTTTCGACACGAGTAGGGACCGGGTTAGCTAAGTCGATAGAGCGTTCGGCTAGAAACCACAAGTTTCCTAGTTCGATACCGGCCCTCGCCAACTCAGCGTATGAGAGGCACAGAGATCCGTGCGGTAAGGTAAGGAGCTGATGGTAGGTGTGTCGCTCCACCTCAGACGCTAAAACAATCTTATTAGTTTAGTGCTAGTGAAAAGGGATAGACTCCCGCTCTGATTGGCTGATACCGACTTTAGGCCACTCCGACGACTTTTCTTTAGGTCGAGACACAAGGTCGCAAGTGCAGGGCACCCAGTGAGGATCGAACTTGCTATTCAGTTGTAATGGATCTACGAGAGAATATTGCTTAGCATTGCAACACGACAAGACACCTCAGCTAGAATGGATGCATGTTGTTATGTGGAAAAAATGACCAGGACTGGTTAGCAGAAAGCGAGCTCTTCTGCAGCAAGACAACGTCAGTATGGGCATCTCACAGTCCAGTGTGGTTCGTCACCTTCACGACCTGGACAAAAGCATCAGAAGCTGCTGAATTGTACCTCACGTTACTGAAATATTGCAAAACTTTTGTCTCACCAAAGTAAGGTAATCTGAACATTAGCTACATAAATGAAAGTAACCTCCTTTTGTTTGTTTCACTTTGAGGAAGCCTTATGTTTTGGTCGGCCATTTTCATTTCACCGTAAATCTACACTGAAAATACGAATTTGTTCGAATCAATACAACTGCATGTTTTAACACGAAAATATCATAAAATGTGTTCTTAATTGTGCTTGCGCATTATTTGAAATGAACTTAATTGTTATTAAGAACACATAGGTGCAGTCAGTGTATTCTAAAACCCCAGCCGACGGGGCTGTGACAAGCGGGTTGGGTAAATACCTAATAAGTACGTTTTTACCGAAAGCTTCCGTCATGAGTAGGATGTGACACAAAGTCAATTTTAAGCGGAGTAAAGCTAGTTTGAATTCAAAATTTTACTTTTCCTCGACTGATTTCCTAACCAAGGTTAAACAACCAAGTCTGTCCTGCTATTTACCCATAACTGGAGGGAGAACATCTGAATTCCTGTCTTTCCTAAGAGCATTATCGCGAGGTGAGACACAAACAACCTCGTCCCGGATCTGAACTCCATTTCCTGCAACGATAACCGTTAAGTTAAGGGCGCTTCAAGTATGCCTAATCTTTTATTTGAGTTGTGGAGGACTATAATCGGAATGGTTCGTCATCATCCGCGGATTTCAAGCTCCACGTGGTTCTCGAGACTTGTCCACCGCTGATACCGAGTACATATTGTATCTGAATGTGTACACAGCCGTTCACAGGGAGTGCACACGACTTATGAAAACGCATATACACGTGTCTATACATCTGTTGTGGCACCCTTGCGTGGTAGATGCAGCTGCGCAGGGGTCGGGATGATGAGGAGGGGGGGTGAATCTTACTTGTACATTTCTTAGTTTTCTTCCATTTTTGTTGTTGTTGCTTGGAATCTAGAAAATAAAAAAGGGGTGAACTCTGGGTGGGGCAAAGGACTCAAGGTAGAGGGGGCAGATACCGGACGTACATGACTATTTTTTTCCGGTGAAAGTGAGGAAGGGGAAGAATGGAATAAACGGAAAATGATATGTTGAGAGGCGTTGGGATATCAGTCATTTCCGTTAGCCTGGCTTTTTCCACCCTTTATATATATATATATATATATATTATATATATTATATATGTGTGTGTGTGTGTGTGTGTGTGTGTGTGTATGTGTGTGTGAGTGTGTGTTTGTATATATATATATATATATATATATATATATATATGTTGTGTGTGTGTGTGTGTATATGTGTGGTGTGAGTGTGTCTTTGTATATATATATATATATATATATATATATAATATAGAGAGAGAGAGAGAGAGAGAGCTGTATGTGTGTGTGTGAATGTGC
>CM042157.1:59540613-59573561 GCA_023376005.1 Doryteuthis pealeii | reverse complement strand
ACATACCACATTAACACCAGCACATGGGGGGCTTGAGCAGAAGACCGTGCGACCTGGCGACTTCTCGTCAGACAAGGAATGAAAAAGAGTGAAAAAGAGAGGAAAGAAGCCGCCACGGAAAAGAAAGCAAAAAGGAAGGAGAAACAACAGCATCTCCAGCAAGCATCACTGTTTGTTTGCAGTCACTGCTCCTGAGACTGTCATTCAAAAATTGGTCTGTTCAGCCACTCACGCAGTTGCAGAAAAAAGGACACTACGCCATCGTCTTCATCAACTGGACATTTGGTGAGTGTGGAGTATCCCTTCATTGCTATTACTGCCATGCCCACTCTGACTGAGAATGGCAGTAGCTATTGGGGTTCAAATAAATTGGGGGTAAATATGTTTAAAAATTATTCGTATTCGATAGAAATACTTGATATCATTATTTTAAATTTTCGGTCTATTGTCCTCATTTTATTGTGGTATGTAAAATCACAATGTTTTGGTCGCTGTATCCCCCGGACGAAACCCTGTCATTTTACATACTTCAAGAAAGATGAGAATAACAGTCCGAAAAATCAAAATAATACACATCAAGTCTCATCTAAAAAATTCAGCCAAATAATACTTGATGTCATATACGTAAAAGTAAAGTGGCTTATTGTCGGTATCAGACGAACAGCGAGGGAGTCTATCCTCTTTTCATTAGCGCTAGACCAGGGATCTTGTTTTTGTTTCTGAGTTAGAATGTCTCACCTACCAGCAGCTTCTCATTTTTCCTCACAGATACAACATGTGCTACTCATACACTGAGTCGGCAAAGGGCAGTATCGAACCTGGAACATGGTGGTTTCTAGGTAGATGATCTACCGACTAAGCTAAACGGGTCCACTCTAAACCGTATTTGTAGTTAAGGTCCCACTCCTTTGGTCAAACACGTGAGAGATTTTTTTTTAATTATCTGCAGTTTTATGAAAGTCGAGATCATCGTGGATGATTTGATAGAAAGAACCATGGGTTCCATTATAGTATGTGGCCTACCTTTTGAATGTGGCCTACAAAATCATGTCTCTCTTACAGTATGTGGCCTACCATAAAAAGCGGGCTCCATGAAAGAGGGTTTGAGAGGCAAACATTATTCCAGTTGGTAATTATGCCTGTCCTAAACAAAATGGCGCTAATTTTTTACTCACCCTCGTAATTCAATTTTAATATAATTCATTAACAATCTGTTACCACTGATAAGAATTTTAAGCATTGTATTTTAATTTCACCTTTTCATCATTTTTCTTTCTATTTTAAAAACATATTTCTATTCGGTGCCATTATAGTATGTGGCCTACCTTTTGAATGTGGCCTACGAAATCATGTCTCTCTCATTATGTGGCCTACCATAAAAAGCATATTATAAAGTTATAATAATCACTGCTAACCCTAACCCATAACTCTAACCCTATTTCAGAATTTTAGAATTAAATAGATCTCCGATTCATGTAAATTATGGACAAATTCTTTTTTAATTATTCTTAATTACTATATACAGCTTATGAGTGAATTGCATTTCTTTAAATTGAATATATGGGAAAAATAATTAGTTTCAATAAATTGCCTACTACTTACATCTATAAATATACTACTTATATTTATAAATATACTCTTACAACAACCCCCACAGCGCAAACATCTACTATATCTACTACACGAAGTGCAAAAACAGTGGATATGTAGGGGAAACACAAACATCTTTTAGATTCAGATTAAACAACCAGAAATCTACAATAAAACTAAAATTTGAACAAAGTAGCATTGCACAATATTTCAAAAAACCACTGCACAATCTGGAAAACCTGAAGTGCATTTTAATTGGTCAAGGTTTTACATCCACACAAACACGCAAACATACTGAAATTAAATGGGTAACACGCCTACGCACACATACACACGGATTGAATGCAGACTTAGGATTTCTTAACCAGTACATATATTTATCCACCACTACCATCACCTCAGCGGTAGCCACAAAGAGCGATCAAGACGAACAGCGATGACAACTAAAAACAAACCAATTAATAAACCGACACATAAAACAAACACACGAGTAACAGCAGCAAAGAAGAAAGGAGATCACAAAAGCGACCGCCCACACACCACCCAACGAAGTCACAACAAAGGATACTGCCAGCACTATCAACATCAACAAAACGAGCATATAAAAGACGCCAGGACAACCAAACCGGTCAGTCTACATTCCGATAAAGAGGCGAAAGCAGCCCCGAAAATTCAACGAAATAATAACGAAACTTAACATTAAAAAACTGATTAAAAAAAATTTATATTTCATACCTAATGCTTCATACCAAATCCCAAACAATATACATTATAAACAGATATATATTTTTTTCAGGCATGTGTTATTGAATAACACGGAGTACTCCTTCTTCATTTTTCGGATCTGTATTTTTCCAGTCGTCTGTCGATCTTTCTGGTGTTTGGCACCAATTGATATAGAATATTTCCCATACTGTTATCCCGAGCGCTTTCGACTGTTTCGCCAGTCGTCATCATGGGGTATATAAGTTGGTTTTAGTTCATTTTTTTAGTTCTTTTATCTAAGTTTTTATTAAATTTGGACAGTCTATTATTTTTTTTATGAAGGGGGTGTAAGTTAAGTGTGTTAGTTATTAAAGATATTTAATATGTTGTATCCGACTTTAAATGCTATTTTATTGATATTAGGTTTTTAAAATTTTTTTATGCATATTGCTTCAAGGATCTGAAGGCGTTTCTTCTTATTATTATTTTTGTAGATAATTTTAGTGTTTTTGGTTAGAATTTTCCTAATATCAGGTGAGGTGGATTTTTCTGGGTGTTTTTTTTAATTAAGTGTTGTTTTATATATATATATATATATATATATAATATATATATATATATATATATATATATATATATATATATATATAGATTGATCACGGTGTTTAGTTGTCAAATTATCCAACATATTCCATTAACCTTGTCTATTCTGACCCAGAGTGGTAGTACCTGTTAGGGTCCCATCTATGGGTTAAATAGATGTAAAAATGAGTATCAGAAAATGTGTAATAAAGAAGAGGAAATGCTGGTCCCTGCCCCGTTTGATGCATTAAGATTAATTATAAAAGGGTTAAAACGCATTCAGAACAGATTTAAAAAAAAGGATTAAAAGTTTCAAGGAAATACAAGAGATAGGGAAAGAAGTCGAGTGGGGATAACAGTGAGAACGAAAGAAAAAATGTAAATGAAAAAAATCATTTCAAGTGGTTGGCAAAAAGAAAAAAATTAATAAATAAAACAAAATGAAATAAAATGAAATAGATGAAAAAAATAAATGAATAAATAAAATAAAATAAGACAGGTTAATCCGATATTTGTTTACGGGCATCCATAATAAATACCGGCTTTGCCTACGGAAGTGGTGAGCACCTGCTGTCACCGACCTGCTTAAATAAACTGGCTGAACCTTGGTTTCCGGTGATATAGCAAATGTATGGAAGACCAATTGTGCCAAAATTTACACCCTTATACAACAGCCTTTATAATACAGCACTCTTGAACATTCTCGACCGTTTCACTTTTATTTTCTTCTTTTTGTAAGCAGTGTTCAGTAAATTGTTATACCTTGAAAAATAAAACCATGAAGCGATAGACGGGTGTGAAAAATTCCGTACACAAGAAAAACATATAAAGGAAAATTTGTACCGACTATTTTTTTTAAAGAAAAATACTGTAATTGGTAGGTCTGGTATGACTATAGGGATTGAGGAAAGCTTTTTTTAAGGCGAAAGTATAATACGAGGTAGATTGACCAAACAACTGTAGTTTTTCGTAGAGATATGCCGCGAGATAAGACAAAAAAAGCTCTACGGTATTCAAGCAGATGTGCTAGATTAATATTATTGAGAATTTTTGGGGCGAAAGAAAAACACAGAAAGTAACACTTTCAATCAAATTCTTAATGATATATAGTTGATTCATAATAAAGCATTTTTTAAAAACCATCTATCGCTTAAAGGTCTTTTTTTAAATGTATAACAATTTACTAGACACCGCTCCAAAGTAATAAAATGAAAGTGAGTTGGAGTTTTGAGTTTTGTTTAACGGCATATCAAACTCTGTGGGTCATTTAATACCAAAAAAGGTTATTGTTGTAAAGGGAAGTAACCGGATAATCCCTCACGTATGCAAATGAGTACGTATAAAATAGCAACACGAAGATTAGCTCAGTGTGATGTGAGGTGATCTCCACCCACGAAGGTTGTTTTCGTATTCTCGGATGTGAACCCACGTGCTACAACTCTTCAGAAGATAAGTAATCTTTACCAATCCTCTTTTACGCTCAGAGACTTTTTACCTTGCCGGCCGAGAGCCATTTTGGTTATTTGTATTCATTGTAATAATAAACTATTATTACAACTGTAACGATGGTTTAAAGTTCAACATGCTTTAAATACAAATAACTCCGACAAAGGTTAATAGACAAACATTTAATACAACAGCACATGGATAACAGTAGAATACACGTTCATAATAAGGTAAACAGAGTTACACAAATAAAGATAGGACACATTCATGAAAGATACAGATATAACATAAAAGAGTACAGACATGAGACTAGCGATAGTCCATGCTGTAAAGAACTTACAGTAATGTAAGGGGGGCGGAGCCCCACGAGAGGGTTTAGATAGAATCTACCCCATGTGGCTCGTAGTTGCTGAAAACTATAAAGAGAGGGCGAAGGTTTTGAAACCGGCGCTTTTATACTGGTGCCCTAGCGGTCATTGTCAAACTAAAAGGGGCAGACAACTCCACCCGGCGAACACAAACTAACGCTACACAACCACTCGCAATCTTCTCGTTAATGTATTTCTAATACATAACAGTTATGTAGTTTTTTTTATATGGGTTTCGGCCTTTAGAGTATGAGTATTTATGGTGGTATTCGGTTATGTTAGGTCAGTTTTGGTGAAAGAATCGGTTTGGTCAGATCTTGTTGAAAAGGTTGCTTCTTTTTTTATTTTTTTTTTTAATATAAAATTTAAGATGTCTTCTGGTTTGATATTTTCGAAGAGGTTTTTTAAGTTGTTTATCCAGTAATATTTAGTGCGGGTTTGTCTGAGACTGTTACAGTTTAGGAGAAGGTGTTTAACAGTGAGCAGTACCTTGCATGTTGAGCATACAGTAACATCCACCCTTTTTAAAATGTGAGAATGATCAAGAAAGTTCAAGAGTGTTCAAATTTGAGGTCTGTTACTTGAGTAGATTAAGATTTATGGAAAAAAAAGTCTGTTCGCTGGAAACAAAAAATACACGATCCAAAAAATACTCCGCCTCACCTTTTGGTCTGTAACTTCTTTTCCATTCGGATTTATGATAGAAGATTAGTACCATCGTTATCCAGATATAATTAATTATCTTTCCAATCATACCAAAATTCAAAACATTTATAAGATTTTTTTGCGATTTTATTTTGAGAAAATAGTAAAATTCTGGTTTATACTACGTCATCAATTATGACATTATGACGTCATTATTTATGAAGTCATCGAACATTAAGTATTTTTTAGATTTCTTTATTTTTTGTCTGGCAAGAGACAGATTCGTCGTCTCCGGCTGCGATTTAAGGATGTCTGCAAATATGATCTCGTGTTTTGGCATTATCAACATCAGGGAAAAAGACCGTCCTCGGTGGCGACAGGCTCTCCGTGGCGTACTAGTCATGTCTGAAGTCACCTTGGCGCAACACCATGAAGAGCCCAGAAAAAAGTAACGCCAACAGGGTACCGGCACACCAACATCTTCAGGGATAACCTTCACATGCGACATCTGTGGTCGAGGCTGTTTTTCGAACATTGGAGTTCACAGTCACAGATGGCACTGTAAATTAAGGGGCACGAGAAAAATATATAGTGTTCCGAGACTGCAATGTCGTTGATCAGTTTAGGCCAGCCCGACGACTTATTTTTATTTTTTATCTCTCTCTATAAAAAAAAGGATTCTGTAGTTATTTACTGACATCCCACCATGTCAGTTGAACACAAGGATCGATTAACGTGGGGGGCCACACACGAACTATAGTTCATGCATGGCCAGTACTGAAAGTTGTGTGTATCTCCTCGCATTCACTTTTTGTGGAGCCCCAGGCACTGGGCAATAAACCCAGCACTACTCCTTCAAATTGAGGGGGCAGCTGTTTCCTGGGCGAGCACCCCCCCCCCAGATTACGCTGATCTTCCCGGTCCAAAAGCCGAAGCCACTGGACGCAGGGCCCAAAGGTCAGGTAAGTATTTTATGTACGTTATTTATGAGTATTATATGGTTATTTTGTACAAATTTGAGGCCAATAGTTTAAGTATATTAAAATTTATGGAAAAAAAAGTTTGATAGCTGGAAAAAAAAAGATATACAATCCACAAAATACCTCCTCACCTTTTGGTCTGTAACTTTTTTTCCCACAATAATTTAGGATAAAAGATTATATTGGCATCTTTTCGTCTATTAGAGCCGATGGTGTAGTGTAAAAAAAGTTGTTATCTGCGTCCGTGCGAGTGGCTGAGCTGGCCAATTTTTGAATGGCAGTCTCTGGTGTACTGACTGCATACAGTGATACTTGACAGAAGATTAGTACCAGTATAATTCACATAGAATTAACTTTCCAACAATACCATAAACAAGAGATTTATAACAATTTACTTGACACCGATTTATAAAAAAAACAACAACAAACAAACAGAAAGTAACAAAATAAAACGAAAGCGAAACATCGAGAAAGTTCAAGAGTGCCAATAATACTAAGGTGAGTCAAAAGTTTTACAATATTTTCATACGTGTTAGTTTCCGGAATAAACCCCAGGAACTGGTGGGAATCGAACTCATGCCACATATAACGATATTAGATATCCATCCACATAAAAGCAATACGCATTTTCATCCGATAGACCGATGTTACATAGTTATGTTTTAAATCGACGTATACCGTGTTTCCCCGAAAATAAGACATACCTGCAAAATAAGACCTTGCGTGATTTTTCACGATGATTTTGATATAAGTCTTCCCTTAAAATAAACCCAAGTTGAGAGCGGCAAGCAGACGAAAGAAAAAAGCACGAGCAGGCTACCTGGATAAGAACTTCTCATTCAGTAAGATGTCTCTTGTTCGACATGAGAGAATAGGAACGAAAACTCTGTAGGAAATTGCGTCATACGAAAATTCCTCAGGAATTTTGGAATCCAGTGACTTGCAGAACAATAATATTCCAGAGGATGATGATATGACCATTTTTAATAAATTGTCATTAGTTTTTGAATTAAAAAAAAAACAACATATCAATGGTAAATAAATGTAGATCGTTTTTTCGTAATTTCTGTTTATTTAGAAATTTCGTAATTTTCAACTTCATAATGTCGTTTTTCGATTTTGGAAAAATAAGACATCCCCCGAAAATAAGCCCTAGTTTTATATTTCGCAGTGAAAATTAATTTAAGCTCTGTTTTATTTTCGGGGGAGCACGGTATTTATCTTTTCTACAAACTGAATGGATCTGGGTATATGTTATGATATCTGTTACAATGTGTTTTGCCATCGTGTAGGCCTTAAAGTCAGAGCGCTTATCCAGTGGAATTGGATCCTTGGTAAAGAGTCTTGAGTATTGGTAATTGTCCGATATTGTAAGTCCCTCAATGAGTGCAATTATAATTATGTCCAGTGTGGGGGTTTAAGTAGTGTGTCAGCCACGCAGTATGGTTGGTGATTGGCGAAGTAATAGACCATGTGACTTAGGCTAGTCTATAAATCCAGGTGGGGAATTAGAGCACACCTTATATGCACAAAATATTCCAACAATCTGCATAGCTGGGCTGGTATATGTTGTCTATTTCTAGGTGGCTGTCTTTTCTGGTCTTGGGTATCTTGTTGATTTCTTTGGTTTTTTTTATCCTGACCAGAGATTTCTTGTCCTGTGTCCATTGTTTAGTTCTTGATAAACGAACATAAGACTTTGTTGTTTTACTTAGATCTCATCTTAAAAAAAAAAAATTCAGATCAAATCAAACGCGCGTGAGAAATGGTTTTTTGGACGAGCGATACCATCATTTCTCACGTTGGCTCGTCCAATCCGAGAAGAGTGGTCAAATACAAGTCAATCAAATTCCCTGAAGTTTCCCATAAAATCGTTATTTTGATTTAACTATACTATGGTACGCAATTGATGGGTAGCCTATCAATTATGTAACACAGAGTTGGACAACAAGCTAAAGCGTACAGTCTAGAGAGAGTCCAAGCTGGGACATTTCGCCGCTTCTTCTCTACCCTAAGTCTGGGTTAACACGGGAGTTGCTGCTGGCAATAAATGTACAATAATTAGTCATTCAAGACCTTTTATTCACAACATTTTCTAAACGAATTCTACACTTTACTACACTTTGATCTTCGGTCGGGCAGCTGATGTCAAAGAAGTTATTTTCTGACATCCCACCATGTCAGATGAACACAAAGTCCGATTTACATCGGGAGCCATGCACAAACCGAAACTCATGCGGTGACTGGTGTTAAAAATTGCATGTATCTCCTCGGCATTCCTCTTTTGAGGCGCCTCAGGCACTGGGCAATAAACCCAGCTCTGACCCTTTTAGACGATGGGGCAAGTGTTGCCTGGGTGTTGTCCTCTGTGATTCACACCAGTATTATATATCTTACCGGTCCAATGGCCGAAGACGCAGGGCTTGAAGGCCTGGTAAGCATATGCTGCCATCGAAATATCTTCGACTGAAACTGAAAGCATTGTATAGCAAAATATATGGTTATTTTCTATAACTCCAACATAAACAAAGGGGAACCACTCTTGACTGATAAATTATTTATTTATTTTCCCATTGAACTAACCCTAACCCTAACCCCAACCATAACCCCGACCCTAACCCTAAACCCTAACCCTAACCCAGTCTTCTTTTTTCCCTAGTAGATCAATAGATAAATAAATAATTTATCAGTCAAGAGTGGTTCCCCTTTGTTTATGTTGGAGTTATAGGAAATAACCAAATATATTCACCTTAACGGTTCCAATAATACGTTGCATTGGTTAAACCATGGCAGTTTTTTTTTGTACTGACTTATGAAGAACTGGGAAGAGTTCTACAAATTGATTGATTTTTGTTTAATTATTGAATTATATCCCTTAATCAGTAAAAATCTAAAACTGAATTTTGTACGTTTCTTAATTATAAAGATATTAAGTTATATACAAGATTTCAATGCTGAATCGTACCTCTTTTCAAATTTTTAAGACAACACGTAAGCACCACGACATTCTTTTATATATATAGATAATATGTATCCAATTTTATGAAGATAAGCATATTATTTTATTAAGATTCTGGAAATGATCTCCTTGCAGTCACTTCCTGGATTTTAGAGTGTACGTTAAAATAACTAAGCCTAGATTACAGTGTATTTATTCTTTTCTTTATATTCACGACCCAATTTTTTAAGAATTCACTTTTCACTGCTCATTCATTTTTTTTTCAACCTACCGTATTTTTTTCGGCATATAGGACGCACTTTTTCCCCAGAATTTTGGCTAAAAGAATTGCCCTGCGTCTTATACATTGTTTGAGACCCCCCGTAGGCCTAGGCTAATCTTCTCTATGATGCTCACTAACCCAGCTTACGCTCAGTACTTTTACCTACCCTAAACTTCTTATCGCTTGCCTGTACTGCCAAATTGCTTTTATACAGCTATGTTTCTACTTGTATAATGCACAGCTAGACTGTTTTCAACAATATATGCTTAAATGCACTAAAAACCTTTTTTTCCTGAATCTGACCTGCTGAAATCGGGGTGCGTTTTATATGCCGTCAAATACGTTAATTTATTTCACAACCCACAGAAGGGTCGGGACACATACTTTGAAAGTCCCTGATTAAGAAGATCAGAAATTTATTGACACGGAGAAAAATAAACTTTAAACTGACAAAATGATCCAACCAATAAAGTATTTACCCAGTTTGCCACAAATAGAATGTGACATATGGTCCCAAGTTTCAGGATCGAACTCGCCATTCAGTTATAATAAGCTTGCAAGATTAGCTTGCAAACCATTACTCACGATGGATCACCCTTTTTTTTACCCGATCCGTTCGCTATAGGTAGGATGTGCGTCTCCCTCTCCATATACACTTTCTATCTATCTATCTATCTATCTATCCCTCGTTTTCTCTATGCCTCGGTTTGTCTCTTCTCACACTCCATCTCTGTTTATGCTTCAGTCTATCTCGGCACACACACACACACACTCTCTCTCTCTCTCTCCTCTCTCTCTCTCTCTCTCTCTCTCTCTCTGTATTTGTCATCGCTTCATTCCTTCTATTCGTCCATCCACCGTCTCTATTTGTCTCTGTCTCTGACTCATTTTTACTGTCTCTCTCTCTCTCTCTCTCTCTCTTCTCTCTCTCTCTCTCCCTCCCTCCCTCCCTATCCGTACTTTCTCTATATCTCTCTCTCTGTCTTTTTCTTTGTCTGTCTGTCTGTCTGTCTCTCTGATATATCTCTGTCTCGGTTTATGTATATATATATATATTTCTCTCTCTCTCTCTCTCTTCTCTCTCTCTCTCTCTCTCTCTCTCTCTCTCTCTCTCCTCTCTCTATTTGTCGTTACTTCTGGGTATATCTCATTATCTATCTACCTATCTATCTACCTCTCACTTTCTAATTTTTCTAAGTGTCAGCTTCTCTCTCCCCCTCGCTCTCTCTCTCTCTCTCTCTCTCTCTCTCTCTCTCTCTCTCTCTCCATCCGTACTTTCTCTATATCTCTCTCTGTCTTTCTTTTTGTCTGTCTGTCTGTCTGTTTCTCTCTCTCTCTCTGATATATCTGTCTCGGTTCTCTCTCTCTCTCTCTCTCTCTCTCTCTCTCTCTCTCTCTCTCTCTCTCTCTCTCTCTCTCTCTCTCCGTACTTTCTCTATATCTCTCTCTTTCTGTCTCTTTTTCTTTGTCTGTCTGTCTGTCTGTCTGTCTCTCTCTGATATATCTCTGTCAATCTCTCTCTCTCTCTCTCTCTCTCTCTCTCTCTCTCTCTCTCTCCTCTCACTCTATTTGTCGTTGCTTCTGGTATATCTCATTATCTATCTACCTATCTATCTACCTCTCACTTTCTAATTTTTCTAAGTGTCAGCTTCTCTCTCCCCCTCGCTCTCTCTCTCTCTCTCTCTCTCTCTCTCTCTCTCTCTCTCTCTCTCTCTCTCTCCGTACTTCTCTATATCTCTCTCTTTCTGTCTCTTTCTTTTGTCTGTCTGTCTGTCTCTGATATCTCTCTCTCTCTCTCTCTCTCTCTCCTCTCTCTCTCTCTCTCTCTCTCTCTCTCTCTCTCTCCCTATTTGTCGTTGCTTCTGGGTATATCTCATTATCTATCTACCTATCTATTTACCTCTCACTTTCTAATTTTTTTCTAAGTGTCAGCTTCTCTCTCCCCCTCGCTCTCTCTCTCTCTCTCTCTCTCTCTCTCTCTCTCTCTCTTCTCTCTCTCTCTCTCTCTCATCGCATCACGCGAGGCTTCCATAGCAGGAAAATTGAATGTCCGAAAGTTCAACAGAGTTCAGAAATACACCACTCAGTGATAATCAAATTCAGGATCCCAAAACTGATCAACGAAAAGAGATTTTCTTGCCATCTCTCTGAAACAAGAACCCACACATCAACTCGGCTTCCCTGCAAAATGGCCGAACGTGTCCATCTGATGGAGGTTAATGTTTGTCCAGGAACAATATGGAATCCAATCGAATTAACCGTAATGTGAGGCTTTACAATTAGAGTGATGGACAGTATGCATCGATAGAATATCCTTCGCGCCAAAAAAGACCAAATTATTGACACAACAGCAAATAATGTTTTGGCATTGCCGTTGATTAATAATTACGTCAGCAAATTATATTTACACACAATTGCTAACGAAAACAAACATCTCAATTAATATACTCGCATTCCTTAATTCCACGACCGTTATCATCTTGCAACACCCTCTAGTTAAAAAAAAATTAAACCTTCCAAAATTGTCCAAGATGAAATGCAAAAATGTAAATCCTGATTATCTGGTGTTGCTCATCTGCAGAATTCTTATTTCTTATGTGTGTCATCACTTCAGCTAAATGATGGGCCATTCCGTTTTTATTATAAAGAATGAAAGGGAAGAAAAAGGACGTGCTACAATAGAAATAAAATAAGAAAGTAAGTAATAAAAAAAATAAAAAAGTAAAATAAAATAAGAAAGTAAGCATGAAAAAAAAAAGACGGCGAGGGGAAATCTAGAGAGAGAGAGAGAGAGAAGAGAGAGAGAGAGAGAGAGAGAGAGAGAGAGGAGGGGTGAGCGCGTGGAACCGATAACGCTAATCTGTTTCAATCGAACATAATGAAAAGAAGGAAAGAAAGAAAAAAGTGAGAGAGGGTTAATGAAGATTATTATACTTTTTACATATTGAACTATTTCGCAATAGCTCTTAAGTAAGTCAAATATTGTAATAATTAAATTATCATACTGGGGTATATCACAGGTCCTGCTAGTCTCAATTAATACGTTTTTTAATGTTACACTAAGTACAGAAAACGTTATTTGTCATTACTCCCATGTTTATACTGACCCGTAGTGGTGTGGTACCTGCTAGGTCATCTATGGGCCGCCCTGTCGACTTGTGGCGTTTAGAATGTCCGACTGCACCTCTGCAGAGGGGGTAAGACTCCCCCAATGGGGCCACCTGTTGGCCGTGGGTGGCAACCCGTGATGCTTTAAGGATAGAACCAAGGTAGATGGGAAGTCCATGACTTGCAATACTCCACTTTGGCCCTATCTTGGGGCTTGATGGGGGTCGGAGAGGTCCCCTCGATCACGTCAAGCCCTAGCACCTATATGATTTTCCCAACCTTATTACCCTTATGGCAAGCCCCAACCCCTTTTTAATCATATGGGTGCTAGAAGGTGGTGACTGAGGGTCTACATGTCCTGGGAATGACGTTAAACTCTATCTGATGGTGAGGTTTCCAGTTTTGGAGGTTTTTAGGAATGTGGAGCACCCCTTCATCACCATCGCTCCCT
The DNA here is from genome assembly GCA_023376005.1 of Doryteuthis pealeii. Classification (NCBI taxonomy): domain Eukaryota; kingdom Metazoa; phylum Mollusca; class Cephalopoda; order Myopsida; family Loliginidae; genus Doryteuthis; species Doryteuthis pealeii. Next base: position 59,560,465 of record CM042157.1, on the reverse strand, counting down.
GGTCCACTTCTGACCCGGAGTGGTAGCACCTGTCAGGGTCTCATCTCTGGGTTAAATAGAAAATATAAAATAATAAAAATTGTGTATCCATTAAGAATGAATTTATTTCAAAACTTTATCGGCATTAATGACCACCGAGGTCGATATGCCGTAAAACCAAACCAAACCAAACCAAACCCATCTATGGGTAAGATAGATCTGCTTAGAAAATATTCGTATTGATAAGACCCTGTGCAAAAAAGAAACCCTCTTAATAAGAACAACAAAAATGTAAATTCATATTTACCAACCCCTCCGCACGAACAGGATGTAACACAAGGTCAATTTCTTATGCAGAGTTTAACAGGTTTGAATTCAGAGTTTTTTTCTCTCCTAGACTAGTTGCCTAACCATGTTAAAAAAGCCCAGTCTGTCCTACTAATTACTCATATGTGGAAGGAGAATAGTTGAATGCATACCTTTCCAGAGGGTATTAGCGTTATATGAAATGGAAAAAGCCTGTCCATGGTTTGAACTCGTACTGCCGTTTCCATTTCCTGCGACGATGACCATTGCACTAGGCGCTTCCATAAAAATGCAAATATAGATAACTTCTACGCATAAGATAACCCTAGACAGGTTGAAATGCTGTTAAAATCAATCATCAATGTTCCCTTCTGACGGGCAACGTAGGGGTAGGCAGTCTAGTTTACCATGAATTTGCAGCAGGTGATGCATTTTATAATAAATCAATTATTTTTTTAAACAATTTTCATTTCCACAATAAAAGCAACAAAAATGTTTACCGTATGACTGCATGTAAGATGCACTCCCATTTCAGCAGGTCATATTCATGTAAAAACGTTTTAATGTATTTAAGCATATACTGTTGAAAACAGTCTAGCTGTGCTTGATTTATAAACAATACCAGCAATAAAATAAGGATGCATGGAGTTTAGGGTAGGTAAAAGTACTGAGCGTAAGCTGGGTTAGTGAGCATCATAGAGAAGACTAGCCTAGGCCTACGGGAGGTCTCAAACATCGCCTATGATGTATAAGACGCAGGGCAATCTTTTTTAGCCAAAAATTTTGGGGAAAAAAGTGCGTACTATATTAAAAAAAAACACTTTTGAAATAAAATAGGAAATATTTTTCTTGTTTGTTTGTCTGAATTTTTGAGAAGAGCCTTGATACGCGTATTATTTGATTTTTCAGACTGTTTTAAAAAATGGCTTTTCAGTCATGACTCACCTGGATTGAAACACGAGATAATCGCACACTAGTTGAGTTCATGGTGCGTAGAGAGTGCAAGCCAGATGAAGATCAGTACGTATACAACAGTAATTTTTTACGGGCATTATGCAAGTTAACACAGGGCCGGTTTAGCTCGGTCGGTAGAGGCGTCCGACTTAGAACCACAAGGTTCTGATTTCGATACCGGTCCTCACCAACTCAGCATATGTGTAGCATAGGGATCTGTGCGGGTAAAGCAAGGAGTTGATGGTAGGTGTTGGCGTTCCGTCTCAGACGCAAAAACAATCTCATTGGTCTAGCACTAGTGAAAAGGAGATAGGCACCCTTGCTGATCGGCTGATACCGACTTTAGGCCACGGCGATGACGACGATTCATTCTTGTTGGGCATGAAATATTTTAAAACTCATTTTTAAACAACTTTTTTCTTAATTCATTTTTTAATCTATTTAAAACATTAATCGGAACCTAACAGGTACTCCGAGGCAGAGGGTATTTGTCGCATACCCCACTTGTATGGACTGGGCACAAGGCCTCGTTTTAACGTGGGCCCACCCACAAGCCAAAGCTGATGGGTGGGAAAGAACAAAAATTACGTCGATCCCGTCGGCATTCTCCCTCAAGGCGGCGCCTCAAGCGCTGGGCAGAGTGGACCTGGAAATAATAGCAATGAAGAGGTACTCCACATTCCCCAGAGCTACAGAATTGGAACCTCACCACTTGATGCAGTTTAACATAATACCTAGGGACATTAACACCACTACCTTCTGGCTCATATATGATAAAAAGGGTGGAGATTTGCCATAAGAACAATAGGTTCGGTACAATCATATAGGTGCTAGGGCTTGATGTGACCAGCCGATTAATCGGTTAGGGGGCCTCTCCGAGCACCCTTCTATCCCGAGTAAGGGACAAAGTGGTGTGTTACATGTAGTGAGTTTCAAAAGAGGAATCGATGTAAACTTTTTTAATGTCCCTTCTGGAACTCCGTAGAATATAATTCCCCGTTCACCTTGAAGTGCACTACCTGTTGATAGATTATTCGGCTCTGTTGTTTGTTTCAAACGTTTGTGGGCTGGAGGTTTATTTACCCAGTACTGAATCTGTCGCGACCAATATCAACAGGAAGTGGGTGGGGATCGACACCGAGTAGCCTTCAGGGGTTCGCTCTTAGTTAATAACTGCAAAAATTTAAACGCGTATACACACACGTGTACTCGGCTAAACTTGCAAATCGGTCGGAAAATTGGGGTGACCCAGAAAAAACAGAACCCACAAATTTTGTAATAAAACTGTTAATTTTAACTAGGTGGTTTAGGGTTAGAGTTAGGGTTTAGGGTTAGTGTTAGGGTTGGGGTTTAGGGTTAGTTTAATGGGAAAATAAATAAATTATTTATCAGTCATAATAAATAATAATAATAATAATAAATAAATAAATTTACTTATAAATAAATAATTTGGGTTCTGTTTTTCTGGGTCACCCTAATTTTCCGACCGATTTGCAAGTTTTGCCGTGTACTCTCTATACACACATACAAACGCACGTGTCCTACGTAGGACACTCAACTGGATATTTATACGTACGTCACGTGTACAGGTTAGGCACAAGGCCCTATTAATGTGCGACCATCCACGAACCGAAGCTCATGGGTGGCGGATGCAAAAAATGCATTGATCTCTTCGGCATTCCCCCTCAACGGGGGCGCCTCAGGCACTGGGCAATAAACCTAGCCCCGTCCCTTTAAATCAAGAAGGCAGGTGTTGCCTAGGGTGATGGCACCCCCTGGGATCAACGATGTAAGCCGAGGATACGCAACTGCATCTCATAATTTGACTTAATTCTAGGGAGTGTGGAGTTAATCTTCATCGCCATTATTCTCAGGTCTGTACACACTGACCCTTATATGTTAGGCTTCCACCTACGAGTCAAATAGATCGGTTAAAAGATTGTTACTATTGGATACGAATGCATGAAACTGTGAGCAAACAAACAATCATGATTAAATTGAAAGAGTTACCGTATTTGACGGCATATAAGACGCACGGGCATATAAGACGCACCCCCATTTCAGCAGGTCAGATTAAGGAGAAAAAACCTTTCAGTGTATTTAAGCATATATTATTGAAAACAGTCTGGCTGTGCATTACACAAGCAGAAACATAGCTGTATAAAAGCAATTTGGCAGTACAGGAAGCAATAAGCATACACAAGACATCTCAATAGCACGAAATCTATTAATAAAGGAGATTCGCTTCCGGTTTTTGTCTGTAACAAAAACTACGTCATTGCTTACGTCACATTACCCCAAATCGTCATAACAATAAATACACTCGAAATTTGAACATGCAACATTAAACAGTCCTCATTGCTTTTTTAAAGCAAGTTTTAATAAATACATGACTGGAATTATATATCTATATATAGTTTGTTTTATTTTAATACATATTTAAAGTTTACATTTCAAATTGTTTTATTTTTTAATCCTGTAATGAATTTGATGATTTTACTTACTTAGGGTACAAACTCGCTGACATTGAATTTTTAACTCCCACCCCTCAGGCAATATGTTTCAAAAATCTATTTTTACATCGCCCGGAGGCCGTTTTTTATTTTGTACTACTACTACTACTACTACTAATAATAATAATAATAATAATAATAATAATAATAGCTTAGGCCTACGGCAGGTCTCAAATTTCACCTACGATGCATACGACAGGGCAATTTTTTGAGCCAAAATTTTGGAAAAAAGTGCGTCCTATATGCTGTCAAATACGGTGCTTGAAAACATAAAACGTTGGCGTAAAAATTACTTTTTGAAAGATATTGTCAGGGGTGGGGTGGAAGTTAAAAATTCAATGTCAGAGGGTTTGCATCATAAGTAAGTAAAATCATCAAATTTATTAAAGGAGTAAAAAAATAAAACAATTTGAAATGGAAACTTAGTTCTGTCTCCCTCAAATAAGATGTTGCCTGCATCTATTAATTATTAGTTTTATAATTATTTTGAATATTTTACACATACACTTTAAACAAAATCGTTGGTATTTATTTATTTGTAAACTTTTTTAGTTAAGCTGTTGAGACTGAAAGAAATGACTATTTCTTGTTTGTAAATAATTTTCTCGTATAACTCTATACGTTAGATAACTTAATATATATATTAAAATAAACAAACTAATAAATTATATACTACCGGGCATGTATTTATCAAAAACTTGTTTTAAGAAAACAGAAGAACCGTCTAAGTTGGCATATTCACAATTTTGAGGTTGTTTCTTTATTCTACGTATTGGCAATGGGGGTAATGTGACGTAAGCAGTGATGTAGTTTCGGTTACAGACAAATTAAGACCGAATGTCCATTATTAATAGATTAGGTAGGAATACTTTATATCATACAACAGTGTGCAAACAAATGATTATAACTGTTGGATAGGATTTAGTTACCTAAAACCATATAATATTATATATAAATATTACTATTAAGAACGATTGAAACCATATATCTGTGATAAAATTATTTGTATCAGATATAAAATACTTGATAACATACAACTATGTAAGATAACATATGGAAATAAATCCGAAAAATATATTGAAAATAGAAGAACAAAGTATTAAAAAAAAAAAGATGAATTTATTCTTGATGGTAAAGTCGACGTTTTTGTCGATTTTTTTGTAACAAACGTAGCCGCCACGAGGATAACTAAAAGAACAGAACTGGAGTAAATTTGATATATAAGGATAAAAAGAGAGAGAGTAAATTAACTATCTAACGTAAATGTAAACTTGAAAGTAACTTAACGATCTGAATTACATAGGTGTAATATTATATCCAGATTTTTAATAGTAATAATATTAAAATTAAATTACCGTATTTGATGACGTATAAGAAGCACGGGCATATTAAGATTCACCCCCATTTCAGCAGGTCAGATTCAGGAAAAGGGATTTTAGTGTATTTAAGCATATATTGTAGAAAACAGTCTAGCTTTGCATTACACATAGCTGTATAAAAGCAATTTGGCAGTACAGGCCAGCAATAAGCATATACAAGACATCTTAATAGCCAGCAAGATGACCAGACCTAGTGTTGATTAACAAAAAAAGAAAGAACTTGTCAACTGGTGGATTTGCAGTTCCAGCAGAATCACAGCGTGAAGCTAAAGGAAAATGAAAAAATGGATAAATATCTGGACCTTGCCAGAGAACTGAAAAAGTTATGGAATATGAAAGTCAAAGTTATACCAAATTGTAGTTGGTGCAACTTGGACGGTCCAAAAAGGATTGGAAAAGGTTTGGAAAGTTTGGAAATCAGAGGAAGGATTGCTACCATCCAGAACACTGCACTGCTGCAATCTGACAGAATACTCAGAAGAGTCCTGGAGACCTGAGGAGACTTGCTGTCACTCAGACTCTAGTGAAAGACCATCAGCTAACGCTGATGTTGAAAAAATCAAAAGGAGTAATAATAATAATAAATAATGATAATATACGGAGGTCACAAACTTCACCTACGATGTATAAGACGCAGGGGCAATTTTTGAGCCAAAATTTTGGGGAAAAAAAGTGCGTCCTATATGCCGTCAAATACTGTAGATATCTTAAAGAACACACAGTTCCAACATATTCTTAAAACTACTCGTACATATTTTATGATACTAAATTCAAACAATTTATACTTTTTTCTCGCTTTTAATCTATGGTTTCATTGTCTTTGATGGATTTTCCGACTAAGGCTAGTGAACCCCTTCTAACTCATTCTCTGCTGCCTAGCAGCTTTACCCCACCCCGAGGAAAGGCTAAGGGAGTAAACCCTGAAAATAAATCAAGAGCCGGAGTCCCTAAAGTGATATGATGCTGAACTCTAATGTTACTCAGCAATTCCTGCGACACTACCGCTGCCAAACTGAATTAGTTCCTTACCGTTCCTTTAGGTCACAGCAACAGTGTGGAGAGCGGGGTCTGATGTTTGGGCAACAGCTCATCTTCCATATGAACTCACCCAGGCTACGTAGTTAAAAAAAACTTGGACACTACGCGATCGTCTCTCGTAGATGGAAGGATGTCAACAACAATCTATGGTGTCTCTAAGAAATGCGTCATACTTTTAGCCGATATCTATCTATCTATCTATCTATCTATCTATCTATCTATCACTCGCTCTCATTCTATCTATCTATCTATCTATCATCGCTCTTCATTTTGTGTATGTATGTATGTATGTATGTATGTATCTTCTATCTATCTATCTATCTAATCACTCGTCTATCTATCTATCTATCTATATCTATCTATCTATCTATCTATCTATCACTCGCTCTCATTCTATCTCTCTCTTTTCCTCTCTCTCCTCTAAACTCTCTCTCTCTATCCCCTATTCGTCGGTGCTTTCTGGGGTCATATCTCATTCTATCTACACTATCTATTACCTCTCACTTCTAATGTTTCTAAGTGTCAGCTTCCTCCCCCCCCCTCCTCTCTCTCTCTCTCTCTCTCTCTTCTCTCCCTCTCTCCCCTCTCTGTTTTCTCATCGCATCACGCGAGGCTTCCATACAGGAAAATTGGAAGTCCCGGAAAGTTCAACAGAGTTTGCAGAAATACATCCACTCAGTGATAATCAAATTCAGGATCCCCAAAAACTGATCAAACGAAAGAGATTTTCCTTGCCCATCACTCCCCGAAACAGAACCCACACATCAACTTCGGGCTTCCCCTGCCAAATGGCGAACTAGTCCATCTGATGGAGGGTTAATCGTTTGTCCAGGAACAATATTGGAATCCCATCCCGAATTAACCGTAATGTGAGGGCCTTTACAATTAGAGTGATGGACAGTATGGCATCGAAGAATATCCTTCCGGCGCCAAAAAAGACCCAAATCTATTGACACAACACCAACATAATGTTTGGCAATTGCCGGTTGATTAATGATTACGTTCCAGCCAAATTATCACTTTACACCACCAATTGCTAACGAAAAAAACATCTCCCAATTAATATACTCGTATCCTTTAATTTCAGATGTTATCATCTTGCAACACCCTCTAGTAAAAAAAAATGAAAACCTCCAAAATTGTCCCAAGACGAAATACAAAAATAGTAAATCCTGATTATCTGGGTTGGCTCATTCTGCCAGAATGTCTTATTTCTTATGGTGTCAATCACTTCAGGCTAATGATGGGCATTCCGTTTTATTATAAAGAATTGAAAGGGAAGGAAAAAGCACGTGGTACAATAAGAAATAAATAAGAAAGTAAGTAATAAAAAAAATAAAAAGTAAAATAAAATAAGAAAGTAAGCATGAAAAAAAAGACGGCAGGGGAAATCTAAGAGGAGAAGAGAAGAGATGAGAGAGAGAGGGGGCGGTGAGGCGCGTGGAACGATTAACGCTAATCTGGGTATCAATCGGAACATAATGAAAAAAGGAAAGAAAGAAAACAAGTAAGAAGAGGGTTAATGAAGGATATTATACTTTTTACATATTGAATATTTCGCCAATACGCTCTAAGTAAGTCCAAATATTGTTAATAATTTTAAATTGATCATACGGGTATATCCACCCAGGTCCTGCCTAGTCTCATTAATACGTTTTAATGTTAACACTAATACCAGACAAACATTTATTTCTACTCCATGTTTATACTAACCCTATGGCTGTACCTGCTTAGTTCAATCTATTGGCGCCCTGGTCGACCTGTGGCGTTAGGAATGGCCCCGACTGCACCCTCTGCAGCAGGGGTAACACTTCCCAATACGGTGGCACCTGTTGGCCCGTGGTGGCAACCCCGTGAGCTTAAGATAGAACAAGGTAGATGGAAGTCCATACTTGGCAATACCTCCCACTTTGGCCCCTTAACTCTTTGGGCTGATGGGGCGTCGGAGAGGGTCCCCTCCGATCACGTCAAGCCCTAGCCACCTATATGATTTTCCCAACCTTATTACCCCTTGCTCGCAAGCCCCCAACCCCCTTTTTTATCCAATGGTCGCTAGCAAGTTGCGTGACTGAGGTCTACATGTCCTGGAACTGACCGTTAAAACTCTATCCTGATGGTGAGGTTTCCAGTTTGGAGGTTTTAGGAATGTGGAGCACCTCCCCCTGCATCACATCGCCTCCTGTCCCACCTTTCGACCCGGGATGTAGCACCTGTCAGGCGTCTTCATCTCTGCGGTTAATAGGAAAAATATAAATATAATAAAAATTTGTGTATCCATTAGAATGAATTTATTTCAAAAACTTTATCGCAAAATGACCCACCGAGGTCGATATGCGTAAAAACAAAACCCAAACAAAACCAAACCCATCTAGGGTAAGATAGATCCTGCTTAGAAAAATATCGCTTTTGATAAGACCCTGTTGCAAAAAAAGAAACCCTTCTTAATAAGAACCAACAAAGTAAATTCATATTACCAACCCCTCCGCCGAACAGGATGGTAACCAACCAAGGTCCAATTCTTATGCAGAGTTTAACAGGTTTTGAATTCAGAGTTCTTTTTTTCATCTCCTAGACTTAGTTGCCTAACCAATGTTAAAAAGCCAGGTCTGTCCTACTTAATTACTCATATGTGGAAGGGAAAATAGTTGAATGCATTACCTTTCCAGAGGATCTTAGCGTTATATGCAAATGAAAAAGGCCCTTGTCCATGTTTGAACTCGTACTGCCGTTTCCATACGACCTGCGACGATAGGACCCATCGCACTCAAGGCCCTCCATAAAAAATGGCAAAATATAAATGACTTCAGGCATAAGATTAACCCCCCCTAGGGACAGGGGTGAAGAAATTGCTGTTAAAATCCCCAATTCAAATCCAATGTTCCCTGACCGGGGCAACGTGGGGTAGGGCAAGTCTAGTTACCATGGAATTGCACCAGTGATGCATTTTATATAAAATCATTATTTTTTAAACAATTTTTCATTTTTCCAAAATAAAAAAGCCAACAAAAATGTTTACCGTATTTGACTGCCAATGTAAGAATGCCACTCCCATTTTCACCACGGTCATATTTCATGTAAAAACCGTTTTAATGGTATTTCTAAAGCCATATATGGTGTGAACAGTCTAGCTGGTGCTTGATTACTAACAATTACCAGCCCAATAAAAATAAGGGATGCATGGAGTTAGGAGGTAAAGTTACTGCAGCGAAGCTGGGGTGTATTGTGAGCCATCATAGAGAAGACTAGCCATAGGCCCACGACGTCTCAAACATCGCCTATCGATGTTAGACCCAGGGCAATCTTTTTTAGCCAAAATTTTGGGAGGAAAAAAGTGGTACTATATTAAAACAAAAAACCACTTTTTGGAATAAAATAGGGAAATATTTTTCTTGTTTGTTTGGGGTCTGAATTTTTGAGAAGACCTTGATACGTATTATTTTGATTTTTCAGCACTGTTTAAAAAAATGGCTTTTCCCCCCAAGTCATGACTCCACCTGGATTGAAACACGAAATAATCGCACACTAGTTGGAGTTCATGGTGCGTAGAGATGCAAGCAGCATGAAGATTCAGAGTATTACAACAGTAATTTTTTACAGGGCATTATGCAAGTTAACACAGGCCGGTTTAGCTCGGTCGGTAGGAGCTCCGACTTAGAACCACAAGGTTCTGATTTCGATACCGGTCCTCCACCAACTCAGCATATGAGTAGCATAGGGATTCTGTGCCCGGTAAGCAAGGAGATGATGTAGGCTATGGCCGTCCCGGTCTCAGGAACGCAAAAACATCTCATTGGTTTAAGCCATAGTGAAACAGATAGAATAAGACACCCTTGCTAAATCGGTGCTGATACGCTTTTAGGCCACCGGGCATGAGGCGACGATTCTATTCTGTTTGGGGCATGAAATATAAATTTTAAAACTCATTTTAAACAACTTTTTCTTAATCAATTTTTTAATCTATTTTAAAACATAATCGAGGACCTAACAGTACTCCGCAGGCAGAGGCGTATTCTTGGTCGCATACCCCACTTGTACTGGACTGGCGCACAAGCCTTCGTTTGAACTGGCCCACCACCCAAGCCAAAGCTGCATGGGTGTGGAAGAACAAAAATTACGTCGGATCCCCCCCGTCGGCATCTCCCTCAAGCGGCGCCCCTCAAGCGCGTGCAGAGGACCTGGAAATAATAGCAATGAAGCTACGTCCACATATCCCCAGAGCTACAGAATTGGAAACCTCCACCACTAATGCAAGTTTAAAACCATCATACCCTAGGGACATTAAAACCACTACCCTTCTGGCTCATATATTGATAAAAAGGGTGGAGATTTGTCATAAGAACCAATAGGGCTGGGACAATCATATAGGTGCTTAGGCTGACGTGACAACCTATTACATCGGTTAGGGGGCCACCCGAGCAGCTTCACTATCCCAAGTAAGGGACAAAGTGGGTGTGTTACATTGTAGGTAAGTTCAAAAGAGGATCGATGTAAACTTTTTAATGTCCTTCTGCGAACTCCGTAAAATATAATCCCCATTTCACCTTTGAAGTGCACTACCTTGTGTTGATAGATTATTCGGCTCTGTTGTTTGTTTCAAACGTTTGTGGGTGGAGGTTTATTTTACCCCAGTACTGAATCTGTCGCGACCAATATCAACAGGAAATGGGTGGATCCCGACACGAGTAGCCTCAGGGGTTCGCTCTTAGTTAATAACTGCAAAAATGTTGAACGCGTATACACACACGTGTACTCGGCCTAAACTTGCCAAAATCGTCGGAAAATTGGGGATGACCAGAAAAAAAAAACAAGAACCACAAATTTTGTAATAAAACTGTTAATTTAAACTATGGTTTAGGTTACTTAGGGGTTTTAGCGTTAGGTGTAGGGTGGGTTAGTGTAGATTAAATGGAAAAATAAATAATTATTTATCAGTCATAATAATAATAATAATAAAATAATAATAATAATAATAAATAAATAAATTTAAATAATAAATAAATAATTTGGGGTTTCTGTTCTGGTTCACCCTAATTTCCGGACCGATTTGCAAGGTCTAACCCGTTTAACTCTCTATACACCACACATACAGACCAGCACGTGTCCTACGTAGGCACCACTGCGATATTTATACGTACGTCACACGTGTACAGGTTAGGCACAAGGCCCCTATTAATGGGTGCGACCCATCCACGAAACGAAGCTCATGGGGCGGATGCAAAAATGCATTTGGCATTCGTTTAAGGGGCGCCCTCAGGCCAACTGGGCAATTAAACCCAGCCCTGCCCCTTTTAAATCCAAGGGTAGGTGTTGCCTAGGGTGATGGGTCCCTGGATCACATGTAAGCTGTAAGGTCCAGGCTGAAGCCACTGGCCCCCACCACCGAGGATACGCCAACTGCATCTCATAATGACTTAAATTCATGCATTCTAGGGGAGTGTTAGAGTTAATCTCGTTCGCCAATTACTCTCCAAAGGTTACTTTGTACGCACTGACCCGTATTGTTAGGCTTCTACCTACGGGGTTTAAATTGGATCCGGGTAAAGATTGTTACTATTGGATACCGAATTGCATGAAACTGTGAGCAACAAACAATCATTATTTAAATTGAAAGAGTACCCGTTATTGACGGCATAATAAGGACGCACCCCCCATTTCAGCAGGTCAGATTAAGGCCCCCAGAAAAAAAAAACTTTTTAGTGTATTTAAGATTATCATTTGAAACAGTCTAGCGCTGTGCATACACAAGCAGAAACATAGTGTATAAAAGCAACTTTGGCCAGTACAGGGCAAGCAATAAACTATAACCACCCACGACATCTCAATTTAGGCACCGAAATCTATAATAATGAGATTCGCTTACGGTTTTTTGTCTTGTAACAAAAAAACTACTCGTCAATTGGCTTAGCGTCACATATCCCAAATCGTTTTTATCAATTCAACAGCAATAAATACACTCTCCTAACTCCCGATTTCGGAAAATTTTTGAAACTCCAGCATTAGACCAGTCCTCCATTGTTTGTTTTTAAAAATTTAATATACATGACTGTATTATATATCTAATATAGGTTGTGTTTTATTTAATAATATTTAAAGTTTACATTCCAAATTGTTTTATTTCTTAATCTTAATGAATTTGATGATCTTTACCTTACTTAGGGTACAAACCTCCCCGCTGACATTGAAATTTTTAAGCTTCCCACCCCTTCAGGCCACATATGTGTCCAAAAAATCTATTTTTACAATCGCCCGGAGGCGTTTCTTTTTTTTTTTTTTTTTTTTTATCTTCTATTTGATACTACCTACCTATACTACTACTAATAATAAATAATATACATATAAAGCCTAGGCCTACCCGGCAGGTCTCGAAATTCTCAACCCTTACCGATGCATACGACAGGCGCAATTTTTTGAGGCCAAAATTTTGGAAAAAAGATTGGCCGTCCTATATTGCTAGTCCAAATACCGGTGCATTGAAAACATAAAAGTGGCCGTAAATAAAAATTACTTTTTGAAGGGCAAAGATATTGCCTGGGGTGGGTAGAAATTAAAAAACTTCAATGTCAGCAGGCCGCCGGTGCATCATAATTACAGTAAAAATCCCATCAAATTTATTAAAGGGAGTAAAAAAAAAAAAATAACAATTGAACATGGGGAAACCCTTAGGTTCTGTGCCCCTCAAATAAGATGTGCCTGATCCTATTAATTATTAGTTGATAATTATTTTGATTATTTACACAAATACACTTTAAAAACAAAAATCCTGTTTGGTATTTATTTATTTGTAAAACCTTTTTAGTTAGCATGTTTGAGAACTGAAAGAAATGACTATTTCTTGTTTGTAAATAATTTCTCGGGCTATAACTCTATAACGTTAATAACTTTAAATATATATTAAAATAAAACAAAACTATATTTATTTAAATATATACTTACGGGCATGATTTTATCAAAACTTGTTTTAAGAAAACAGTAAGAACCGTCTAAGTTGGCATATTCACATTTTGAGGTGTTCTTTATTCACGATTGGCAATTTTGGGTAATGTGATCGTAAGCATGATGTAGTTTCGGTTACAACGACCAAATTGAAGACCGAATGTCCATTATAAATAGATTAGGTAGGAATACTTTATATCATACAACAGTGGCAAAACAAATGATTATACACCTATTTGGACTAGAAGTTACCTCGAAACCATATACATATGTATGAAAAACTATTACTATAAGAACGATTGAAAACCATATATCTGTGCATATAAATTATTTGTATCAGATACCTAATACTTGATAAACATTACAACTATTGTAAGGATAAATATGGAAATAAATCGCGAAAATAATATGAAAATAGAAGAAAAAGTCAGTATTAAAAAAAAAGATGAATTTATTCTGATGTATAGTCCGACGTTTTCGATTTTTTGTAACAACGTAGCCGCCACGAGGATAACTAAAAGAAACCAGAACTGCGAGTAAATTTGGATATATAAGGATAAATAGAGAGAGAGAGTAAATTAACCTATCCTAAACTTGATGTAAACTCTGAATGTAACTTTAACGATCTGTAATACATAGGTCGGTAATATTATATCATATTTAATAGAATAATACAAAAATTAATTACCGTATTTGATGACGTTATAAGACGCACGGGCATTATAAGATTCACCCCATTTAGCAGTCCGATTCCCAGGAAAAAGGATTTTAGCTGTATTTAAGCATATATTGTTTGAAAACAGTCCTAGCATTTGGCCATTACACATAAGCTGTATTAAAAGCAATTTGGCATACAGGCCCAGCATATAAGCATACAACAAGACATCTTAATAGTCAGCAAAGAAGACCAGAACCTAAGTTGTTGATTAAACAAAAAAGGAAAGGAACTTGTCAAATCTGGTGATTTGCAGTTCCAGCAGACTCACAGCGTGAAGCTAAAGGAAAATGAAAAAATGGACAAAAATCCTGGACCTTGCCAGAGACTTGAAAAAGCTATGCGGAATATGAAACTCAAAGTTATTTACCCAATTGTAGTTGGTGCACTTGGAACAAGTTCCCCCAAAAGATTGGAAAAAAGGGTTGAAAGTCTTGGACTATCAAAGGAAGGATTTGAACCATCCAGAACACTGCACTGCTAATCTGCCCAGAATACTCAGAAGAGTCTTGGAGACCTGAGGGAGACTGGCCTGTCACTCAGACTCTAGTGAAAGACCATCAGCATAACGCTTGATGGTTGAAAACGTCGAAAATAGGATAAATAATAATAATAATAATGAATAAAAATACGGGAGGTCACAAACTTCACCTTACGATGTATAAGACGCAGCCAATTTTTGGAGCGAAAATTTTTGCGCGAAAGAAAAGGTGCGTCCTATATGCCGTAAATACGGTAGATATCTAAAGAAACACACTGTCCAACATTCTTAAACTACTCGTACATAATTTTTTATTATACCTAAATTCAAACCAATTTATACTTTTCCTGTCTTTTTAATCTTAAGTTCCATTTGTCTTGATGGATTCCAACTACAGGGCGCTAATGAAGTCCTTCTACTCATTTTCTGCTGCCTAGCAGCTTTTACCCCACCCCGAGGAAAGCTAGGAGTAAACACTGAAAATAAATCAAGAGCCGGAGTCCCTTAAAGTGGTATGAGGCTCGAAAACTTCTAAGTTACTCATTAACTCTGCGACACTACCGCTGCCAAACTGAATTGGTTCCCCTTACCGTTCCTTTGGTCACCCAGCAACAGTGTTGAGGAGGGGGAATCAGCTCATCTTCCCATATGAACCTCACCCAGGCTGGCCGTAGTTAAAAACAAAACTTGCGACCACTACGCGATCGTCTCTCGTAATGGAAGACGATGTCAACCAACAATCTACTGGTGTATCTCTTAAGAAATGCGTCATACTTTTAGCCGATATCTAGCTATCTAATCTATCTATCTACTCGCTTCCTCATTCTATCTATCTATCTATCTATCGTATCCACCCTCGCTTCTCATTTTGTGTATGTATGTATCTATCTATCTATCTATCTTATCTATCACTCCCGCTCTCCAAAATATCTATCTATCTATCTAATCTATCACTCCGACTCTCATTCTGGTCTATCTATATATCTATCTATCTAATCACTCGCTCTTCATTCTATCTATCTATCTATCTATCACTCGCTCTTATTCTGTCTACTATCTATCTACTCACATTCTTGACTTCGAAAGTGAATTTCTTCAAAATACGGCTATTCAGCATTTCCCTAACCCCTTACAATTTCCCCAAACTCCCGTTAGTAACCCTTTCCCAGTTATCATTTTTCGCAATCCATTTGAACTGAGGTATCCTAGTTCCTTCGTTGTTTGTTATTCAAACACCTTTTAGCTAATGCATTCTTTAGTACAGGATGTCAAAACTTGAGTAGCCACTTACATGGATTTACTATGTATGTCATGAGGCCTGCACATGACAACTAAGTCCTTAAATCCTTCCTTCGACATTAGCCCCCGAACCCTAAGTGATTGATTGCGATCATTAATTTCCTTTATTATCAACTAAACGCAATGAATTAAAAAAAAATGTTAAAATAAATTTTAAAAGGGGACATAACTGCACCAAGTTCAAAATAATAAAATGTACAAGTGGACCCATCCAATAACAGATTCTCCAGTATAGCCCATGGTTAGAAAGCAGGAGAAGGCAAAGAGGAAAGACTCCGCTCCCCTTTTTACTACTGATTAGCCTCCTCCCTCTTCAGTGCAACTCAAATTAAAAAGGGGTGAGAGAACCCCCAATGGCATGATACACAGACCTCTGTTTTCTAACCAACACAAATCATGCAAACCTGTTTCCCAGACAAACCAGATCTTCCATTCTAATGTTCCGTGATGATGTTTATTTTATAAAAATACAAACCCGAAACGTTGTTCTTAACATTCCGAATTCTATCAAGAATAAATGTATTCCCCCTTTCTGAAATACTTTTATTTTTTCCTGTCTCTACCTATTCCTAACCCAACATCTATCTCATCATTCATTGAACAAAATAGTTACTTTTAAACCAAGTGTAGGGCCCAGGTAGTGCGTTACTAACTATCTCTATATAGCTCTACCATTATATATACTCGTGTACCCAAATTATACTCGGAGTGTGATCCTCATGCGCGACCCCGACTATTCCCTCCCATTTACCTATTATATAATGTATATCTAGGATTATTTCGAGAGTGCCGTGAGAGAGACGGCCTTCCTAAATGTATATGCATAAATGCATGACACTATTTTAATACTATCAAGAAACAATATTTACAAACTCCATTTTAAAATCTTAAAATCATACAAAACACAACCCCTCCATTCATATTGAAAGTAACTTACTTATAACTATTATATATATATTATATATATATATATAGATAGTATATATATACTTTTGAATAAAGAAAGGGGGTATTTTGGTATGGGTTTAGATAAATATTAAATAATCTAAATATTGCTTTGCAATTAATATGTAAAAATAACGACATATACTGTTCTACATTGCAGTATAACTACGCTAAGAAGTCCCGCTAAGGAATATATATATAATATATATATATATATATATATATATATATATATATATAATATATATAAACTGTTACATTAAGATATAATAATATATTATATATATAATATATATATATATAACTGTTACATTAAGAGATACAAAATATATATATATTAAGAATTATAATATACATATATATATATTAAACTATATATAATATATACATACATATATATGGCTTAACTGCTTACATCTAAGATATATAACTGTTACATGAGATATATGATATATATATATAATATACTATATATAATATAATATATATATATAACTGTTACATGAATATATATATATATATATATATATATTATATATATAATATAATAGTATATAATACCTGTTACCCAGTAGCAGATAACATGATTCGTGACCGAGATAAGTTGGCGGGAAGTGCTTATATTTAAAACTACACATTAACGTTTTTGCAACATCAAGGTTTTTCGTTTTGATTTCAATATCCACAGGACTATAAATATTTAAATAAAAAATTTCTTTTTTTTAATTAAATAAAAAAAATCTGTTGCAAATCGCCCCTTTTAAAGTAATTAAGAATTCATCATTCGCATCTGATAACATTTTGTCTTAAGCTCCCTGAAAAGACAATAAACCAAAATCCTAAGTCTTTTGTTATTTCCTTTACTTATTAAATTTGTCCTGACTCCTAACACTAAGAACACACATTGAGCCTCTCAAACTGTGACAGGTTTAAAAAGTTTTCTCGCTGGACTTTTTGGATTATATATATAGTATATTCCTGCGACTTTTGGATTATATATATATATTATATATAATATATATATATAATACTATATATATATACGTGCTCCATCCTATATAATAGGAGAGCGTTGCGTTTACGCTTTAGTTGGCCGCGTCCAGGTGAAATCACCCCCCAGAGTGCTCAAACACTAGGGGATGGGAGCATGTATATATATATATATATATATATATATATATATATATATATATATATATATATAATCAAAAGTCCAGAGAATATATATATATATATCCAAAAGTCCACGCGAAGAAATTCTTTTTTAAAAACCTTCCACAGTTTGAGAGCTCAATGTGTGTTCTTAGTGTTAGAGTCAGACGAGCAAATTTATAAGTAAAGGAAATTAACAAGAAGACTTAGAGATTTCTGTTTATTTGGTCTATTTCACGGGAGCTTAGAACAAAATGTCTTATCAGATGCGAATGATGAATTCTTCTATTACTTTAAAGGCATTGAAAACAGATTTTTTTTATTTATATAAAAAAAAAAAAAAAATTTTTTATTTAAAATATTTATAGTCCTGTGATATGAATTCAAAACGAAAACCTTATGTTGAAAAAACGTTATGTTTAGTTTCAATATAAGCAACTTCCGCCACACTTATCTCGGTCACCGAATCATGTATCTCTTACTGTAACAAGTTATATATATATATATATATATATATATATATATATATATATATATATATATATCTCAATGTAACAGTTATATATATATATATTATATATAAATATATAATATAATATATATATATCTTCAATGTAACAGTTTATATATCTTAATGTAAAGTTATACATATATATTGTATGTATATATATATATTATCTTAATATATATTATGTATATATATATATATCTTAATATATATATATATATGTATCTCTTAATGTAACAGTATATATATATATATATATATATATATTATATACTATATATATTCAATGTACAGTTATATATTATATATATATATATATATATATATATATATATTATATATATATATATATATTCTTAGCGACTTCTTAGCGTAGTGATTACTGCAGTTGTAGAGACATATATGCTCGTATATTTTACATATTACATTGCAGCAATATTTACGATTATTTAATAATTATTCTAAACGCATACAAATACCCCCTTCTTATTTAAAAAGTATATATTATATATATATAAATTATATATATTATATATACTATATATACTATATATACTATTATACTTTCAATAAGAAGGGTGTGTTTGTATGATTTTTAAAGAAATTTTTAAATTGATTGTAAATATCTGTTCTGTATATAATTAATTCATCATTTATCTACATTGAGCTCTCTTAGGGATGGAATGAATCCCTGTATAAATCTATAAGCTGTGCATCTGTATGGGCATGCATTGTGGATATACTGAGGATAATCATATATGTTACACAGTTATATGGTATCACAGTATACCTGTTTAGTACGAATACTGCATCCTAAATTATTTTAAAGTAACTATTTTGTTCAATTAATTGATATAATTTGTTTAGAATTAGGAAGAAAAACGAGAAAAAAAAAGTATTTCAAAAGGAGTACATTTATTCTTGATAATTGAATTCGATGTTTAAAACGTTTCGTTTTATTTTTTTAAATAAACCTTCATTTCAGGACATTAGAATGGAAAGATTGTTGTCTGAACAGTGATTGCATGATTTGTGTTGTTAAGAAACACAGATCTGTATCAATGCATTGGTCTCTACCCTCTTTATTGAGTTGCTGAAGGAGGAGGAGGCTAACTCAGTAAGTAAAAGGGAGCAGTCTTTCTTGCCTCTCCTGCCTTTCAATCAACCATGGCTATAACTTGGGGAAAAAGTGGGATTAGTTGGGGGGGGGGGGGCCCCAACCCTTGTAAAACCCAAATTTTTATTATTTGAACCTGGTCAGTTATAGTCTTTTTAAATTTCATTCTAACATTTTTTTTTTAATTCAATTGGCTTTTAGTTGAATAAAGAAATTAATGATAGCAATCATCACTTAGTCGGTTAATGTCGAAGAAGTATTTAAAGACTTAGTTGTCATGTCGCAGCCCTCTATGGAATACATATGTAATCCATGTAAGTGGCTACTCAGTTTGACATAGCCTGTACTAAAGAATGCATAGCTAAAAAGGTTTTGATTATAAAACAACAAGAACTAGGATTACTAGTTCAAATGATTTGCGAAAATGATAACTGAAGGTTACTAACGGGAGTTGGGAAATTGTAAACGTGAGAAATGCTGAATATCCGTATTTGAAGACATTCCACTTTCGAAAGTCATGAATGTGAGTCGAT
>CM042157.1:59502537-59540603 GCA_023376005.1 Doryteuthis pealeii | reverse complement strand
AAAAAGAAAGAAGGAAAGAAAGAAAGAAATTGCACCAATAAACAAAGGGAAGACAGAGAGAAAGAGTGCCCAAAAAAGAGGAAGAGAAAGGAAAGAAAGAAAGAAAAGTCTGCACAAAGGAAAGAAAGAAAGAAAAAGAAGAAAAAGAAGAGAAAGAAAGAAAGAAGAAAGAGGAAACATAAAGAACGAAAGAAAGAAAGACAGTTGCAAAGAGAGTAAAGAAGATAAGAACAGGTAATGGACAAAACAGGAAGATATTAAGAATGAGGGAGGAAATATGAAAGAAAAAAAGGAAAGAAAAAAAAAAAGAAAGAAAGAAAGGAAACCAGAGTGTATTAAAATAAATTAATAAATAAATAAAATAAAAGAACAGGTTAATGTAACAAATAACAGAAGGGCATCATTAAGAATGAAGGTTGAAATGATGAAAAAGAAAAGGAAAGCAAAGAAAGAATAGAAACAGAAGTTATAAAAGAAAGCAACAGAAAGGAAAGAACGAACAATAGAATCTAAGAACCGCAGGTTAAAACTCGCTGCATGAACAAACCATGAAGATATAAGAATGAGGGAAAAATATGAAAGAAAAGAAAAAAGCAAAGAAAAGAAGGAAGAAAGAAACGAAAAGAACGAGTGTATAAAAAGAAAATTAAATAAGATAAACAGACCACTATAATAATAAAGAACAGGGGGCTAATGGACAAACCAGAAGATATTAGGGAATGAGGAGAAATATTTGAAGGAAAAAAAAGCAAAAGAGAAAGAAAGAAAAGAAAGAAAAAAGAAGAGTTAAAAAGAAAGAAAGAAAGAAAGAAGGAAAGAACAGGAATGAACAAACAGGAAAGTATTAAAATGAGGAAATTTGAAAGAAAAGAAGAAAAGAAAGAAAGAAAGAAAGAAACAGAGAGTTATAAAAGAAAGAAAGAAAGAAAGAAAGAAGGAAAGAACAGGTAATGAACAAACAGAAATATTAAGAAAGAGGAAACAAGAAAGAAAGAAAGAAAGAAAGAAAGAAAGAAAGAAAGAAGGAAAGACAGAAAGAAAAAAGAAAAGAAGAAAGAGAGAGTTGTAAAGGAAAGAAAGAGAAAAAAAGAAGAAAGAAAGAAAAAAAAAAGAAAGAAAAAAGAAAAAAAGAAAGAAAAGAATGAGAGTTGTAAAAAAAGAAAGAAAAAAAAGAAAGAAGAAATAAAAAGAGTTGCAAAAGAAAGAAAGAAAGAAAGAAAGAAAGAACAGGTAATAGACAAACAGAAGATATTAAGAATGAGGAAACAAGAAAGAAACAAACAAAGAAAAAAAGAAAAAAAGAAAGAAAAGAAAAAGAAAGTGTGGCGGGATTGACGAAAAACAAATGGTGTTCCTGGGTTGTTTTGACATGATTTCCCTTTGAAAGATACGAATCTCGTGAGTAGAGTCACTTACAACCGGAAGTCAGATGAAGAGGAGGAGATGGGGGCATGGTTAAAGCTTGCAAACAAAAAATGTTTGCTTAAAAAGAAGGAAAAGCAAAATAAATACCAAAACAATGATGATATGTCGACAAAGCAGACAAACAAAGAAAAGGAGGGAAAAAAAGCAAAACAAAAAGAAAAAGAAAGATGGGCTCGTCACTTACAGTTCAAGTAGATATTTCCTTGTTTTGTAAAACCCAATTGTGTCTGGATTGGACAAATTGCTTTTCCCAACAGGACGATAGAATTTAGCGATATAAACCTACGTAATACAAATCATAATAAAAATAACCATATATATATATATATATATATATATATATATATATATATATATTAGCAAATATATGCACCCTCCGGGTGCAAGTATTTAAGTTTTAATATAATAAAATATCATATTAAATTAGAAAGGATAATGAAACTGAATAAGTATGCAGATAAAAAGATTTGGAACAGAGGGGGTATGATTGAAAAATAGAACAACTTTGAAACTAACTCTTTAATCATTTTCCGGTACTCCCGTCTTTCATTGATAAATTTTCCTAATTCAACTATTTAGTTTAAATAGGAAGTAAAGAATAATATTACAGTCATTTCTTCTTGTTAATGGATTTCTTTTAAGATTTATCCCCGAGATTTTTGCTCATATTCAATAAGATAAAACCAAACAATTAGAAATCAATAATACTAAGCATATATTTATTAAAATCAAATTTCTAATATCAATATGCAAATTAGCCTTCCCATTCACACTGTAAACCGCTATTTTGTTGTATATATAAATACAATTGCATGTTTTTACTATGTAGATATGGGCAATAGTCTTAATGATGTAAAACGATTTTATTAATAATTGATGTTTAAATAAAAATAAAATCATGGAGTATGTGATGTAAATAACAAAGGGAATTGTGACTAGTAATATAGTTTCGGTTACTGACAGACAAACCCACAATCTCCATTATTATAAGATATATATATATATATATATATATATAGGTATATGTAAAAACAAAATTTCTTTTGCGATGAAACAAAGAAAATACAGTGCTCAATCACAGTTTGTAAGAGCTAATATTTATTTATTTTACAATGTTTTCATAGATCAATGTTCATTATCAACATTGATCATTGAACATTGATCTATGAAAACATTGTAAAATAAATATATATATATATATATATATATATATATATATATATATATATGTGTGTGTGTGTGTGTGTGTGAAAATGGAAAAGGAATTGAATCCGACAATATGAGGAAAAATGAGTAAAGAAAAGAAATGTAGATGGATAAAAATTAATTTTATCGATATCACATTAATCGATATCACTTACACATGTGTTTCGGTCAGTTTATGTGTGTGAAGATATTTCGCACATATAGAAGAATCGACCTTCATCAGAGTGAACATTTATTTTGAATGAAAAAATTCGTTGGGAAAAAACAACAGAGATTTTTTGAAATATTCGAAAATCGAATTTTTAAAAAAAATTTGGAACGCTGAAAATAGAGCGTTAAGATAGACCGTTATGATTTGGATATTTGTTTTTTTTTCTAGGGGTTATGGTACAAAATAGTTTTTTTAATATTATATATATATATATATATATATATATATATTATATATATTATAGAATATATACATATGTGTGTTATAGAAATATATAGAAATATATATAGATAGTCATTCACAGACACGTGTTTCGACTTATCAAGTCTCTTCAGTGTGGTTAGACATTTGTAAGCTACCTACAGCCGGGATTGAAATCCGATCGGTTCAGTGTCTGTCAGACATTTTAAGCGCCAGCCTGTCATCACCTACATAATGCGAAGGGGATTTTAACTGTTTTAATACACATATCGCTTTGTCTGTAAAAGCTGGCATAGAGTGCTCCATCCCTTATATAGGAGAGCGTTGCGTTTACGCTTTAGTTGGCGGTCTTCAGTGAAATCACCCCCCAGAGTGCTCAACACTAGGGGGATGGGGAGCATGTATATATATATATATATATATATATATATATATATATATATATATATATATAATCCAAAGTCCAGAGAATATTATATATATAATCCAAAAGTCCAGCGAAGAAATCTTTTTTAAAAACCTGTCACAGTTTGAGAGCTCAATGTGTGTTCTTAGTGTTAGAGTCAGAGAGCAAATTTATAAGTAAAGAAATAACAAAAGACTTAGAGATTTTGTTTATTGTCTATTTCAGGGAGCTTAGACAAAATGTCTATCAGATGCGAATGATGAATTCTTTATTACTTTAAAGGCATTTGAAAACAGATTTTTTTTATTTAATTTAAAAAAAAAAGAATTTTTTTATTTAAATATTTATAGTCCTGTGATATGAATTCAAAACGAAAACCTTGATGTTGCAAAAACGTTATGTTGTAGTTTCAAATATAAGCACTTCCGCCACACTTATCTCGGTCACCGAATCATGTATCTCTTACTGTAACAGTTATATATATATATATATATATATATATATATATATATATATATATATATCTATGTAACAGTTATATATATATTATATATATATAATATTATATATATATATATATATATATATTATATATATATATATATGTATGTATATATATATATTAATATATATAATATGTATATATATATATATCTTAATATATATATATATATGTATCTCTTAATGTAACAGTTATATATATATATATATATATATATATATATATATATATATATTAATGTAACAGTTATATATATATATATATATATATATATATATATATATATATATATATATATATATATTCTTAGCGACTTCTTAGCGTAGTTGATACTGCAGTGTAGAGACATATATGCTCGTTATTTTACATATTACATTGCAGCAATATTTACGATTATTTAATATTATCTAAAACCATACAAAATACCCCCTTCTTATTAAAAGTATATATATATATATATATATATATATATATATATTATATATATATATATATATATATATACTTTCAATAAGAAGGGTGTGTTTTGTATGATTTTAAAGAAATTTTAAATGATTGTAAATATTGTTCTGTATATAATTAATTCATCATTTATCTTACATTGAGCTCTCTTAGGGATTGGAAATAATCCCTGTATAAATCTATAAGTGTGCATCTGTATGGGCATGCATTGTGGATATACTGAGGATAATCATAATTATTTTGTACACAGTTATATGGTATCAAGTATACCTGTTTAGTACGAATACTGCATCTACAATTATTTTTAAAGTAACTATTTTTGTTCAATAATGATAATAATTTGTTAGAATAGGAAGAAAACAGAAAAAAAAAGTATTTCAAAAGGATACATTTATTCTTGATAATGAATTCGATGTTAAAACGTTTCGTTTTATTTTTTAAATAAACCTTCATCAGGACATTAGAATGGAAAGATTGTTGTCTGAACAGTGATTGATGATTTGTGTTGTTAAGAAACAGAGTCTGTTATCAATGCATTGTCTCTCACCCCTTTTATTTGAGTTGCTGAAGGAGGAGGAGGCTAACTCAGTAAGTAAAAGGGAGCGAGTCTTTCCTTTTGCCTTCTCCTGCTTTCAATCAACACATGGCTATAACTGAAAGTGATAGTGCCACTTGTACATTTTATTATTTGAACTTGGTCAGTTATAGTCTTTTTAAAATTTATTTCTAACATTTTTTTAATTCATTGGCTTTTAGTTGATAATAAAGAAATTAATGATAGCAATCATCACTTAGTTCGGTTAATGTCGAAGAAGGATTTAAAGACTTAGTTGTCATGTGCAGCCCTCATGACATACATATGTAATCCATGTAAGTGGCTACTCAGTTTGACATGCCTGTACTAAAGAATGCATTAGCTAAAAGGTTTTGATAAAAACAACAAGAACTAGGATACTAGTTCAAATGATTGCGAAAATGATAACTGAAAGGGTTACTAACGGGAGTTGGGAAATTGTAAACGTAGAAATGCTGAATAGCCGTATTTTGAAGAACATTCACTTTCGAAAGTCAAGAATGTGAGTGATAGATAGATAGACAGAATAAGAGCGAGTGATAGATAGATAGATAGATAGAATGAGAGCGAGTGATAGATAGATAGATAGATAGATAGACAGAATGAGAGCGAGTGATAGATAGATAGATAGATAGATATTTTGAGAGCGAGTGATAGATAGATAGATAGATAGATAGATACATACATACACAAAATGAGAGCGAGTGATAGATAGATAGATAGATAGATAGAATGAGAGCGAGTGATAGATAGATAGATAGATAGATATCGGCTAAAAGTATGACGCATTTCTTAGAGACACCATAGATTGTTGTTGACATCCTTCCATCTACGAGAGACGATCGCGTAGTGTCCAAGTTTTTTTTTTAACTACGCAGCCTGGGTGAGTTCATATGGAAGATGAGCTGATCCCCCTCTCCACACTGTTGCTGTGACCCAAAGGAACGGTAAGGAACCAATTCAGTTTGGCAGCGGTAGTGTCGCAGGAGTTACTGAGTAACATTAGAGTTCAGCATCATACCACTTTAGGGACTCCGGCTCTTGATTTATTTTCAGTGTTTACTCCCCTAGCCTTTCCTCGGGGTGGGGTAAAGCTGCTAGGCAGCAGAAATGAGTTAGAAGGACTTCATTAGCCTTAGTTGGAAATCCATCAAAGACAATGAAACCTTAGATTAAAAGACGAGAAAAGTATAAATTGTTTGAATTTAGTATAATAAAAATTATGTACGAGTAGTTTAAGATGTTGGAACAGTGTGTTCTTTAAGATATCTACCGTATTTAACGGCATATAGGACGCACTTTTTTTCCCAAAATTTTCGCTCCAAAAATTGCCCTGCGTCTTATACATCGTAGGTGAAGTTTGTGACCTCCCGTATTATTATCATTATTATTATTATTATTTACTCCTTTTGAGTTTTCACATCAGCGTTAGCTGATGGTCTTTCACTAGAGTCTGAGTGACAGCAAGTCTCCTCAGGTCTCCAGGACTCTTCTGAGTATTCTGGCAGATTGCAGCAGTGCAGTGTTCTGGATGGTTTCAATCCTTCCTTTGATATCCAAACTTTCCAAACCCTTTTCCAATCCTTTTGGGACTGTTCCAAGTGCACCAACTACAATTGGTATAACTTTGACTTTCATATTCCATAGCTTTTTCAGTTCTCTGGCAAGGTCCAGATATTTGTCCATTTTTTCATTTTCCTTTAGCTTCACGCTGTGATCTGCTGGAACTGCAAAATCCACCAGTTGACAAGTTCTTTCTTTTTTGTTTATCAACACTAGGTCTGGTCTTCTTGCTGACTATTAAGATGTCTTGTGTATGCTTATTGCTGGCCTGTACTGCCAAATTGCTTTAATACAGCTATGTGTAATGCAAAGCTAGACTGTTTTCAACAATATATGCTTAAATACACTAAAATCCCTTTTTCCTGAATCTGACCTGCTGAAATGGGGGTGAATCTTATATGCCCGTGCGTCTTATACGTCATCAAATACGGTAATTTAATTTTGTATTATTACTATTAAAATCTGATATAATATTACACCTATGTATTCAGATCGTTAAGTTACATTCAAGTTTACATTCAAGTTTAGATAGTTAATTTACTCTCTCTCTCTTTTATCCTTATATATCAAATTTACTCCAGTTCTGTTCTTTTAGTTATCCTCGTGGCGGCTACGTTTGTTACAAAAAAATCGACAAAAACGTCGACTTTACCATCAAGAATAAATTCATCTTTTTTTTTTAATACTTTGTTCTTCTATTTTCAATATATTTTCGGATTTATTTCCATATGTTACTCTTACATAGTTGTATGTTATCAAGTATTCATATCTGATACAAATAATTTTATCACAGATATATGGTTTCAATCGTTCTTAATAGTAATATTTTATACATAATTATATGGTTTCAGGTAACTAATCCTATCCAATAGTTATAATCATTTGTTTGCACACTGTTGTATGATATAAAGTATTCCTACCTAATCTATTAATAATGGACATTCGGTCTTAATTTGTCTGTAACCGAAACTACATCAATGCTTACGTCACATTACCCAAAATTGCCAATACGTAGAATAAAGAACAACCTCAAAATGTGAATATGCCAACTTAGACGGTTCTTACTGTTTTCTTAAAACAAGTTTTGATAAATACATGCCCGGTAGTATATATTTATATATAGTTTGTTTTATTTTAATATATATTTAAAGTTATCTAACGTATAGAGTTATACGAGAAAATTATTTACAAACAAGAAATAGTCATTTCTTTCAGTCTCAACAGCTTAACTAAAAAGTTTACAAATAAATAAATACCAACGATTTTGTTTAAAGTGTATGTGTAAAATATTCAAAATAATTATAAAACTAATAATTAATAGATGCAGGCAACATCTTATTTGAGGGAGACAGAACTAAGTTTCCATTTCAAATTGTTTTATTTTTTTTTACTCCTTTAATAAATTTGATGATTTTACTTACTTATGATGCAAACCCTCTGACATTGAATTTTTAATTTCCACCCCACCCCAGGCAATATCTTTCAAAAAGTAATTTTTACGCCAACGTTTTATGTTTTCAAGCACCGTATTTGACAGCATATAGGACGCACTTTTTTCCAAAATTTTGGCTCAAAAAATTGCCCTGTCGTATGCATCGTAGGTGAAATTTGAGACCTGCCGTAGGCCTAGGCTATTATTATTATTATTATTATTATTATTAGTAGTAGTAGTAGTAGTAGTACAAAATAAAAAAACGGCCTCCGGGCGATGTAAAAATAGATTTTTGAAACATATTGCCTGAGGGGTGGGAGTTAAAAATTCAATGTCAGCGAGTTTGTACCCTAAGTAAGTAAAATCATCAAATTCATTAAAGAATTAAGAAATAAAACAATTTGGAATGTAAACTTTAAATATGTATTAAAATAAAACAAACTATATATAGATATATAATACCAGTCATGTATTTATTAAAACTTATTTAAAAAAAAAACAATGAGGACTGTCTAATGCTGGATGTTCAAATTTCGAGTGTGTTTATTGTTATGACGATTTTGGATAATGTGACGTAAGCAATGACGTAGTTTTTGTTACAGACAAAAACCGTAAGCGAATCTCCATTATTAATAGATTTCGTGCTATTGAGATGTCTTGTGTATGCTTATTGCTTGCCTGTACTGCCAAATTGCTTTTATACAGCTATGTTTCTGCTTGTGTAATGCACAGCTAGACTGTTTTCAATAATATATGCTTAAATACACTAAAAAGTTTTTTTCTGCTTAATCTGACCTGCTGAAATGGGGGTGCGTCTTATATGCCGTCAAATACGGTAACTCTTTCAATTTAATAATGATTGTTTGTTTGCTCACAGTTTCATGCATTCGTATCCAATAGTAACAATCTTTTAACCGATCCATTTAACCCGTAGGTAGAAGCCTAACATATACGGGTCAGTGCGTACAAAGTAGACCTGAGAGTAATGGCGACGAAGATTAACTCTACACTCCCTAGAAATGCATGATTTAAGTCACATTATGAGATGCAGTTGCGTATCCTCGGGTGTGGGGGTCCAGTGGCTTCAGCCCTGGACCTTACAAGCTTACATTGTTGATCCCAGGGGACCATCACCCTAGGCAACACCTACCCCTTGATTTAAAGGGGCAGGGCTGGGTTTATTGCCCAGTGCCTGAGGCGCCCCCTTAAGAGATCAATGCATTTTTTGCATCCGCCACCCATGAGCTTCGGTTCGTGGATGGTCGCACATTAATAGGGCCTTGTGCCTAACCTGTACACGTGACGTACGTATAAATATCCAGTTGAGTGTCCTACGTAGGACACGTGTGTCTGTATGTGTGTGTATAGAGAGTACACGGTTAGACTTGCAAATCGGTCGGAAAATTAGGGTGAACCAGAACAGAACCCAAATTATTTATTTATTATTAAATTTATTTATTTATTATTATTATTATTATTATTATTATTATTATTATTATGACTGATAAATAATTTATTTATTTTCCCATTAAACTAACCCTAAACCCCAACCCTAACACTAACCCTAAACCCTAAGTAACCCTAAACCCCCTAGTTAAAATTAACAGTTTTATTACAAAATTTGTGGGTTCTGTTTTTTCTGGGTCACCCCAATTTTCCGACCGATTTGCAAGTTTAGCCGAGTACACGTGTGTGTATACGCGTTCACATTTTTGCAGTTATTAACTAAGAGCGAACCCCTGAAGGCTACTCGGTGTCGATCCCCACCCATTTCCTGTTGATATTGGTCGCGACAGATTCAGTACTGGGTAAATAAACCTCCAACCCACAAACGTTTGAAACAAACAACAGAGCCGAATAATCTATCAACAGGTAGTGCACTTCAAGGTGAATGGGGAATTATATTCTACGGAGTTCCAGAAGGGACATTAAAAAAAGTTTACATCGATTCCTCTTTTGAAACTTACTACATGTAACACACCACTTTGTCCCTTACTTGGGATAGAAGGCTGCTCGGAGTGGCCCCCTAACCGATTAATAGGTTGGTCACGTCAAGCCCTAGCACCTATATGATTGTCCAGACCCTATTGTTCTTATGACAAATCTCCACCCTTTTTATCATATATGAGCCAGAAGGTAGTGGTTTTAATGTCCTAGGTATGATGTTAAACTGCATCTAGTGGTGAGGTTCCAATTCTGTAGCTCTGGGGAATGTGGAGTACCTCTTCATTGCTATTATTTCCAGGTCCACTCTGCCCAGCGCTTGAGGCGCCGCCTTGAGGGAGAATGCCGACGGGATCGACGTAATTTTTGTTCTTTCACACCCATCAGCTTTGGCTTGTGGGTGGGCCCACGTTAAAACGAGGCCTTGTGCCCAGTCCATACAAGTGGGGTATGCGACAAATACCCTCTGCCTCGGAGTACCTGTTAGGTTCCGATTAATGTTTTAAATAGATTAAAAAAATGAATTAAGAAAAAGTTTGTTTAAAAAATGAGTTTTAAAATATTTCATGCCCAACAAGAATGAATCGTCGTCATCGCCGTGGCCTAAAGTCGGTATCAGCCGATTAGCAAGGGTGCCTATCTCCTTTTCACTAGTGCTAGACCAATGAGATTGTTTTTGCGTCTGAGACGGAACGCCATACCTACCATCAGCTCCTTGCTTTACCGCACAGATCCCTATGCTACACATATGCTGAGTTGGTGAGGACCGGTATCGAAATCAGAACCTTGTGGTTCTAAGTCGGACGCTCTACCGACCGAGCTAAACCGGCCCTGTGTTAACTTGCATAATGCCCGTAAAAAATTACTGTTGTATACGTACTGATCTTCATCTGGCTTGCATCTCTACGCACCATGAACTCAACTAGTGTGCGATTATTTCGTGTTTCAATCCAGGTGAGTCATGACTGAAAAGCCATTTTTTAAAACAGTCTGAAAAATCAAAATAATACGTATCAAGGCTCTTCTCAAAAATTCAGACAAACAAACAAGAAAAATATTTCCTATTTTATTCAAAAGTGTTTTTTTTTAATATAGTACGCACTTTTTTCCCCAAAATTTTGGCTAAAAAAGATTGCCCTGCGTCTTATACATCATAGGCGATGTTTGAGACCTCCCGTGGGCCTAGGCTAGTCTTCTCTATGATGCTCACTAACCCAGCTTACGCTCAGTACTTTTACCTACCCTAAACTCCATGCATCCTTATTTTATTGCTGGTATTGTTATAATCAAGCACAGCTAGACTGGTTTCAACAATATATGCTTAAATACATTAAAAACGTTTTTACATGAATATGACCTGCTGAAATGGGAGTGCATCTTACATGCAGTCAAATACGGTAAACATTTTTGTTGCTTTTATTGTTGGAAATGAAAATTGTTTAAAAAAATAATTGATTTTATATAAAATGCATCACCTGTGCAAATTCATGGTAAACTAGACTGCCTACCCCCACGTTGCCCGTCAGAAGGGAACATTGATTGATTGATTTTAACAGCATTTCAACCTGTCTAGGGTTATCTTATGCCTAGAAGTTATCTATATTTGCATTTTTATGGAAGCGCCTAGTGCAATGGTCATCGTCGCAGGAAATGGAAACGGCAGTACGAGTTCAAACCATGGACAAGGCTTTTTCCATTTCATATAACGCTAATATCCTCTGGAAAGGTATGCATTCAACTATTCTCCTTCCACATATGAGTAATTAGTAGGACAGACTGGGCTTTTTAACATTGGTTAGGCAACTAGTCTAGGAGAGAAAAAAACTCTGAATTCAAACCTGTTAAACTCTGCATAAGAAATTGACCTTGTGTTACATCCTGTTCGTGCGGAGGGGTTGGTAAATATGAATTTACATTTTTGTTGTTCTTATTAAGAGGGTTTCTTTTTTGCACAGGGTCTTATCAAATACGAATATTTTCTAAGCAGATCTATCTTACCCATAGATGGGTTTGGTTTGGTTTGGTTTGTTTTACGGCATATCGACCTCGGTGGGTCATTTAATGCCGATAAAGTTTTGAAATAAATTCATTCTTAATGGATACACAATTTTTATTATATTTATATTTTTCTATTTAACCCAGAGATGAGACCCTGACAGGTGCTACCACTCCGGGTCAGAGTGGACCAGGGAGCGATGGTGATGAAGGGGTGCTCCACATTCCTAAAACCTCCAAAACTGGAACCTCACCATCAGATAGAGTTTAACGTCATTCCCAGGACATGTAGACCCTCAGTCACCACCTTCTAGCACCCATATGATAAAAAGGGGTTGGGGCTTGCCATAAGGGTAATAAGGTTGGGAAAATCATATAGGTGCTAGGGCTTGACGTGATCGGAGGGGACCTCTCCGACCGCCCATCAAGCCCAAGATAGGGCCAAAGTGGAGTATTGCAAGTCATGGACTTCCCATCTACCTTGGTTCTATCCTTAAGCATCACGGGTTGCCACCCACGGCCAACAGGTGGCCCCATTGGGGGAGTCTTACCCCTCTGCAGAGGTGCAGTCGGGCATTCTAACGCCACAGTCGACAGGGCGGCCCATAGATGACACCCTAGCAGGTACCACCACTACGGGTTAGTATAAACATGGGAGTAATGACAAATAATGTTTTTCTGTACTTAGTGTAACATTAAAAAACGTATTAATTGAGACTAGCAGGACCTGTGGATATACCCCAGTATGATAATTTAATTATTACAATATTTGACTTACTTAAGAGCTATTGCGAAATAGTTCAATATGTAAAAAGTATAATAATCTTCATTAACCCTCTCTTACTTTTTCTTTCTTTCCTTCTTTTCATTATGTTCGATTGAAACAGATTAGCGTTATCGGTTCCACGCGCTCACCCCCCCTCTCTCTCTCTCTCTCTCTCTCTCTCTCTAGATTTCCCCTGCCGTCTTTTTTTTCATGCTTACTTTCTTATTTTATTTTACTTTTTTATTTTTTTTATTACTTACTTTCTTATTTTATTTCTATTGTAGCACGTCCTTTTTCTTCCCTTTCATTCTTTATAATAAAAACGGAATGGCCCATCATTTAGCTGAAGTGATGACACACATAAGAAATAAGAATTCTGCAGATGAGCAACACCAGATAATCAGGATTTACATTTTTGTATTTCGTCTTGGACAATTTGGAAGGTTTCATTTTTTTTTAAACTAGAGGGTGTTGCAAGATGATAACAGTCGTGGAATTAAGGAATACGAGTATATTAATTGAGATGTTTGTTTTCGTTAGCAATTGTGTGTAAATATAATTTGCTGACGTAATCATTAATCAACGGCAATGCCAAAACATTATTTGGTGTTGTGTCAATAATTTGGTCTTTTTTGGCGCGAAGGATATTCTATCGATGCATACTGTCCATCACTCTAATTGTAAAGCCTCACATTACGGTTAATTCGATTGGATTCCATATTGTTCCTGGACAAACATTAACCTCCATCAGATGGACACGTTCGGCCATTTTGCAGGGAAGCCGAGTTGATGTGTGGGTTCTTGTTTCGGAGTGATGGCAAGAAAATCTCTTTTCGTTGATCAGTTTTTGGATCCTGAATTTGATTATCACTGAGTGGTGTATTTCTGAACTCTGTTGAACTTTCGGACATTCAATTTTCCTGCTATGGAAGCCTCGCGTGATGCGATGAGAAACAGAGAGAGAGAGAGAGAAGAGAGAGAGAGAGAGAGAGAGAGAGAGAGGGGGGGGAGAGAAGCTGACACTTAGAAAAATTAGAAAGTGAGAGGTAGATAGATAGGTAGATAGATGAGATATACCCAGAAGCAACGACAAATAGGGATAGAGAGAGAGAGAGAGAGAGAGAGAGAGAGAGAGAGAGAGAGAGAGAGAGAGAAATATATATATATACATAAACCGAGACAGAGATATATCAGAGAGACAGATAGACAGACAGACAAAGAAAAAGACAGAAAGAGAGAGATATAGAGAAAGTACGGATAGAGAGAGAGAGAGAGAGAGAGAGAGAGAGAGAGAGAGGAAGAGAGAGAGAGAGAGAGAGAGAGAGAGAGAGAGAGAGATAAACACAGTAAAAATGAGTCAGGGACAGAGACAAATAGAGACGGTGGATGGATGAATAGAAGGAATGAAGCGATGACAAATACAGAGAGAGAGGAGAGAGAGAGAGAGAGAGAGGAGAGAGAGAGACAGAGACAGAGACAGAGACAGAGACAGAGAGAGACAGAGACAGAGACAGAGAGACAGAGACAGAGAAAGAGCATAAACAGAGATGGAGTGTGAGAAGGGACAAACCGAGGCATAGAGAAAACAAGGGATAGATAGATAGATAGATAGATAGATAGATAGATAGATAGATAGAAAGTGTGTGTGGGGAGGGAGACACACATCCTGCCTATGGCGAACGGGTCGGGTAAATAAAAAGGCGTTCCATCGTGAGTAATGGTTAGCAAGCTAATCTTGCAGGCCTATTATAATTGAATGGCGAGTTCGATCCTGAAACTTGGGACCATGTGTCACATTCTATTTGCGGCAAACTGAGTAAATACTTTATTGGTTGGATCATTTTGTCAGTTTAAAGTTTATTTTTCTCCGTGTCAATAAATTTCTGATCTTCTTAATCAGGGATTTTCAAAGTATATGTCCCGACCCTTCTGTGGGTTGTGAAATAAATTAACGTATTTGACGGCATATAAGACGCACCCTGATTTCAGCAGGTCAGATTCAGGAAAAAAAGGTTTTTAGTGCATTTAAGCATGTTGTTGAAAACACTCTAGATGTGCATTACACAAGTTGAAACATAGCTGTATAAAAGTAATTTGGCAGTACAGGCAAGCGATAAGAAGTTTAGGGTAGGTAAAAGTACTGAGCGTAAGCTGGGTTAGTGAGCATCATAGAGAAGATTAGCCTAGGCCTACGGAAGGTCTCAAACAATGTATAAGACGCAGGGCAATTCTTTTAGCCAAAATTCTGGGGAAAAAGTGCGTCCTATATGCCGAAAAAAATACGGTAGGTTGAAAAAAAAAAATGAATGAGCAGTGAAAAGTGAATTCTTAAAAAATTGGATCGTGAATATAAAGAAAAGAATAAATACACTGTAATCTAGGCTTAGTTATTTTAATGTACACTCTAAAATCCAGGAAGCGACAGCAAGGGGAGCATTTCCAGAATCTTAATAAAATAATATTCTTATCTTCATAAAATTGGATACATATTATCTATATATATGTATATATATAAAAGAATGTCGTGGTGCTTACGTGTTGTCTTAAAAATTTGAAAAGAGGTTCAATTCAGCATTGAAATCTTGTATATAACTTAATATGTTTATAATTAAGAAACGTACAAAATTCAATTTTAGATTTTTACTGATTAAGGGTTATAATTCAATAATTAAACAAAAAACAATCAATTTGTTGAACTCTTCCCAGTTCTTCATAAGTCAGTACAAAAAAACTGCCATGGTTTAACCACTGCAACGTATTATTGGAATAGTCAAGGTGAATAAATTTGGTTATTTCCTATAACTCCAACATAAACAAAGGGGAACCACTCTTGACTGATAAATTATTTATTTATTTATTTACTGGGAAAAAAGAAGACGGGGTTAGGGTTAGGGTTTAGGGTTAGGGTTTAGGGTTAGGGTTAGGGTTGGGGTTAGGGTTAGTTTAATGTGAAAATAAATAAATAATTTATCAGTCAAGAGTGGTTCCCCTTTGTTTATGTTGGAGTTATAGAAAATAACCATATATTTTGCTATACAATGCCTTCAGTTTCAGTTGAAGATATTTTGATAGCAGCATTCAAACCCTGAGTCTTCGGCCATTGGACCGGTAAGATATATAATACTGGCGTGAATCCCAGAAGGCAACACCCAGGTAACACCTGCCCCATCGTCTAAAAGGGTCAGAGTTAGGTTTATTGCCCAGTATTTGGGGTTCCTCAAAATAGGAATGCCGACGGAATACACGCAATTTTTAACACTAGTCACCGCATGAGTTTCGGTTTGAGCGTGGTTCCCGATGTAAATGGGATTTGTGTTCATCTGACATGGTGGGATGTCAGAAACTTTGACAGCAGCTGCCCGATCGAAGATCGAAGTGTAGTAAAGTGTAGAATTCGTCTAGAAAACACGTTGTAAATAAAAGGTCTTGAACGATAAATTATAGTACATTTATTGCCAGCAACAACTCCGTGTTAACCCAGACTTAGGGTAGAGAAGAAGCGGCGAAATGTCTCAGCTTGGACTCTCTCTAGACTGTACGCTTTAGCTTGTTGTCCAACTCTGTGTTACATAGTTGATAGGCTACCTATCAATTGTGTACCATAGTGTAATTAAATCAAAATAACGATTTTATGGGAAAATCCAGGGAATTTGATTGACAAGATTTAACCCTGTATTTGACCACTCTTCTCTGACTGGACGAGCCAACGTGAGAAATGATGGTATCGCTCGTCCAAAAAGCCATTTCTCACGCGCGTTTGATTTGGTCTGAATTTTATTTTTTTTAAATATAAGATCTAAGTAAAACAAAAAAGTCTTGTGTTCATTTATCAAGAACTAAACAATGGACACAGGACAAGAAATCTCTGGTCAGGATAAAAAAACCCAAAGAAATCAACAAGATACCTAAGACCAGGAAAGACAGCCACCCAGAGATAGACAACATATACCAGCCAAGCTATGCAGATTGTTGGAATAGTTTGGGCATATAAGGTGTGCTCTAATTCCCCACCTGGATTTATAGACTAGCCTGTCCCGTGGTCTATTACTTCGCCAATCACCAACCATACTGCGTGGCTGATACACTACTTAAACCCCCACACTGGACATAATTATAATTGCACTCATTAAGGAGGGACTTACAATACCGGTCGATTACCAATACTCAAGACTCTTTACCAAGGATCCAATTCCACTGGATAAGCGCTCTGACTTAAGGCCTACAGGATGGCAAAACACATTGTAACAGATAACATATCATGTACCCAGATCCATTCAGATAGTAGAAAAGATAAATACCGTGCTCCCCCGAAAATAAAACAGAGCTTAAATTAATTTTCACTGCGAAATATAAAACTAGGGCTTATTTTAGGGGGATGTCTTATTTTTCCAAAATCGAAAAACGACATTACGAAGTAGAAAATTACGAAATTTCTAAATAAACAGAAATTACGAAAAAACGATCGACATTTATTTACCATTAATGTTTTTTTTTTTTAATTCAAAAACTAATGACAATTCATTAAAAATAATCATATCATCATCTTCTGGAATATTATTGTTCTGCAAGTCACTGGATTACAAAATTCCTGAGGAATTTTCGTATTACGCAATTTCCTACAGAATTTTCGTTCCTATTCTCTCATGTCGAACAAGAGACATCTTACTGAATGAGAAGTTCTTATCCAGGTAGCCTGCTCGTGTTTTTTTCTTTCGTCTGCTTGCCGCTCTCAACTTGGGTTTATTTTAAGGGGAGACTTATATTAAAATCATCTTGAAAAATCACGCAAGGTCTTATTTTGCAGGTAGGTCTTATTTTCGGGGAAACACGGTATACGTCGATTTAAAGCATGAATATGTAACATCGATCTATCAGATGAAAATGCGTATTGCTTTTATGTGGATGGATCTCTAATATCGTTATATGTGGCATGAGTTCGATTCCCACCGGTTCCTGGGGTTTATTCCGGAAACTAACCCGTATGCAAATATTGTAAAACTTTTGACTCACCTTAGTAATATTGACACTCTTGAACTTTCTCGACGTTTCACTTTCGTTTTGTTTTGTTATTTTTTGTTTGTTTATTGTTGTTTTATTTTTTTAATCGGTCCAGTAAATTGTTATAAATCTCTTGTTTATGGTATCGTTGGAAAGTTAATTCTATGTGAATTATACTGGTACTAATCTTCTGTCAAGTAACACTGTATGCAGTCAGTACACCGGAGACGGCCATTCAAAAATTGGCCAGCTCAGCCACTCGCACGGACGCAGATAAAATCTTTTTCTACACTACGCCATCGGCTCTTATAGTCGAAAAGATGCCAATATAATCTTTTATCATAAATTATTGTTGGAAAAAAGTTACAGACCAAAAGGTGGGGAGGTATTTTGTGGATTGTATATCTTTTTTTTTCCAGCTATCAAACTTTTTTTTCCATAAATTTTAATATACTTAAACTATTGGCCTCAAATTTGTACATAATAACCATATAATACTCATAAATAACGTACATAAAATACTTACCTGACCTTTGGGCCCTGCGTCCAGTGGCTTCGGCTTTTGGACCGGGAAGATCAGCGTAATCCGGTGGGGGGGGGGGTGCTCGCCCAGGAAACAGCTGCCCCTCAATTTGAAGGAGTAGTACTGGGTTTATTGCCCAGTGCTTGAGGCTCCACAAAAATGGAATGCCGAGGAGATACACACAACTTTCAGTACTGGCCATGCATGAACTATAGTTCGTGTGTGGCTCCCCGCGTTAATCGATCCTTGTGTTTAACTGACATGGTGGGATGTCAGTAAATAACTACAGAATCCTTTTTTTTTTATAGAGAGAAATAAAAAGTAAAAATAAGTCGTCAGGCTGGCCTAAACTGATCATCGACATTGCAGTCTCGGAACACTATATATTTTTCTCGTGCCCCTTAATTTACAGTGCCATCTGTGACTGTGAACTCCAATGTTCGAAAAACAGCCTCGACCACAGATGTCGCATGTGAAGGTTATCCCTGAAGATGTTGGTGTGCCGGTACCCTGTTGGCGTTACTTTTTTCTGGGCTCTTCATGGTGTTGCGCCAAGGTGACTTCAAACATGACTAGTACGCCACGGAGAGCCTGTCACCACCGAGGACGGTCTT
Organism: Doryteuthis pealeii; assembly: GCA_023376005.1. Taxonomy (NCBI): domain Eukaryota; kingdom Metazoa; phylum Mollusca; class Cephalopoda; order Myopsida; family Loliginidae; genus Doryteuthis; species Doryteuthis pealeii. Next base: position 59,521,781 of record CM042157.1, on the reverse strand, counting down.
TTTCCCTGCTGTTGATAATGCCAAAACACGAGATCATATTTGCAGACATCCTTAAATCGCAGCCGGAGACGACGAATCTGTCTCTTGCCAGACAAAAAATAAAGAAATCTAAAAAATACTTCATGTTCGATGACTTCATAAATAATGACGTCATAATGTCATAATTGATGACGTAGTATAAACCAGAATTTTACTATTTTCTCAAAATAAAATCACAAAAAAATCTTATAAATGTTTTGAATTTTGGTATCGTTGGAAAGATAATTAATTATATCTGGATAACGATGGTACTAATCTTCTATCATAAATCCGAATGGAAAAGAAGTTACAGACCAAAAGGTGAGGCGGGGTATTTTTTTGATCGTGTATTTTTTGTTTCCAGCGAACAGACTTTTTTCCCATAAATCTTAATCTACTCAAGCAACAGATCTCAAATTTGAACACACTTGAACTTTCTTGACCATTCTCACATTTTAAAAAGGGAGGATGTTACAGTATGCTCAACATGCAAGGTACTGCTCACTGTTAAACACCTTCTCGTAAACTGTAACAGTCTCAGACAAACCCGCACTAAATATTACCGGATAAACAACTTAAAAGACCTCTTCGAAAATATCAAACCAGAAGACATCTTAAATTTTATATATATAAAAAAAAAAGAAGCAACCTTTTCAACAAGATCTGACCAAACCGATTCTTTCACCAAAAACTGACCTAACATAACCGAATACCACCATAAATACTCATACTCTAAAGGCCGAAACCCATATAAAAAAAACTACATAACTGTTATGTATTAGAAATACATTAACGAGAAGATTGCGAGTGGTTGTAATAATAGTTTATTATTACAATGAATACAAATAACCAAAATGGCTCTCGATCGGCAAGGTAAAAAGTCTCTGAGCGTAAAAGAGGATTGGTAAAGATTACTTATCTCCTGAAGAGTTGTAGCACGTGGGTTTACATCCGAGAATACGAAAACAACCTTCGTGGGTGGAGATCACCTCACATCACACTGAGCTAATCTTCGTGTTGTTCTTTTATACGTACTCATTTGCATACGTGAGGGATTATCCGGTTACTTCCCTTTACAACAATAACCTTTTTGGCATTAAATGACCCACAGAGTTTGATATGGCGTTAAACAAAACTCAAAACTCCAACTCACTTTCATTTTATTACTTTGGAGCGGTGTCCAGTAAATTGTCATACATTAAAAAAAAGACCTTTAAGCGATAGATGGTTTTGAAAAATGCTTTATTATGAGTCAACTATATATCATTAAGAATTTGATTGAAAGTGTTACTTTCTTTGTTTTTCTTTCGCCACAAAAATTCTCAAAAATATTAATCTAGCACATCTGCTTGAATATCATAGTGTTTTTTTTTGTCTTATCTCGCGGCATATCTCTACGAAAAACTACAGTTGTTTGGTCAATCTACCTCGTATTATACTTTCGCCTTAAAAAAAGCTTTCCCCAATCCCTATAATCATACCAGGCCTACCAATTACAGTATTTTTCTTTTAAAAAAATAGTCGGTACAAATTTTCCTTTATAAGTTTGTCTAGTGTACGGAATTTTTCACACCCGTCTATCGCTTCATGGTTTTATTTTTCAAGGTATAACAATTTACTGAACACTGCTTACAAAAAGAAGAAAATAAAAGTGAAACGGTCGAGAATGTTCAAGAGTGCTGTATTATAAAGGCTGTTGTATAAGGGTGTAAATTTTGGCACAATTGGTCTTCCGTACATTTGCTATATCACCGGAAACCAAGGTTCAGCCAGTTTATTTAAGCAGGTCGGTGACAGCAGGTGCTCACCACTTCCGTAGGCAAAGCCGGTATTTATTATGGATGCCCGTAAACAAATATCGGATTAACCTGTTTTATTTTATTTTATTTATTCATTTATTTTTTTCATCTATTTCATTTTATTTTATTTTGTTTTATTTATTAATTTTTTTCTTTTTGCCAACCACTTGAAATGATTTTTTTCATTTACATTTTTTCTTTCGTTCTCACTGTTATCCCCACTCGACTTCTTTCCCTATCTCTTGTATTTCCTTGAAACTTTTAATCCTTTTTTTAAAATCTGTTCTGATTGCGTTTTAACTATTTTATAATTAATCTTAATGAATCAAACAGGGCAGGGACCAGCATTTCCTCTTCTTTATTACACATTTTCTGATACTCATTTTTACATCTATTTAACCCATAGATGGGACCCTAACAGGTACTACCACTCTGGGTCAGAATAGACAAGGTTAATGGGATATGTAGGATAATTTGACAACTGAACACCGTGATCAATCTGTATATATATATATATATATATATATATATATATATATATATATATATATATATATCCATAAAACAACACTTAATTAAAAAAAACACCCAGAAAAATCCACCTCTCCTGATATTAGGAAAATTCTAACCGAAAACGCTAAAATTATCTACAAAAATAATAATAATAAGAAACGCCTACAGATCCTTGAAGCAATATGCATAAAAATATTTTTTAAAAACTAACATCAATAAAATAGCATTTAAAGTTGGATACAACATATTAAATATCTTTAATAACTAACACACTTAACTTACACCCCCTTCATAAAAAAATAATAGGCTGTCCAAATTTAATAAAAGAACTAAAAAAATGAACTAAAACCAACTTTTATACCCCATGATGACGACTGGCGAAACAGTCGAAAGCGCTCGGGATAACAGTATGGGAAATATTCTATATCAATTGGATCCAAACACCAGAAAGATCGCCAGACGACTGGAAAAAATACAGATCCAAAAAACGAAGGAGTACTCCATGTTATTCAATAACACATTCCTGAAAAATATATATATCTGTTTATAATATATATTGTTTGGGATTTGGTATGAAGCATTAGGTATGAAATATAAGTTTTTTTAAAATCAGTTTTTTAATGTTAAGTTTCGTTTTATTTCGTTGAATTTTCGGGGCCGCTTGCGCCTCTTTATCGGAATGTAGACTGACCGGTTTGGTTGTCCTGGTGTCTTTTATATGCTCGTTTTGTTGGTGTTGATAGTGCTGGCAGTATCATTTGTTGTGACTTCGTTGGGTGGTGTGTGAGCGGTCGCTTTAGTGACCTCCTTTCTTCTTTGCTGCTGCTACTCGTGTGTTTGTTTTATGTATCGGTTTATTAATTGGTTTGTTTTTAGTTGTCATCGCTGTTCGTCTTGATCGCTCTTTGTGACTACCGCTGAGGTGGTGGTTGTGGTGGTAGTAAGTTTGGTAAAGAAATCCTAAGTCTGCATTCAATCCGTGTGTATGTGTGCGTAGGCGTGTTACCCATTTAATTTCAGTATGTTTGCGTGTTTGTGTGGATGTAAAACCTTGACCAATTAAAATGCACTTCAGGTTTTCCAGGTTGTGCAGTGGTTTTTTGAAATGTTGTGCAATGCTACCTTGTTCAAATTTTAGTTTTATTGTAGATTTATGGTTGTTTAATCTGAATCTAAAAGGTGTTTGTGTTCCCCCTACATATCCACTGTTTTTGCACTTAGTGTAGTAGATATAGTAGATGATGTTTGCGCTGTGGGGGTTGTTGTAAGAGTATATTTATAAATATAAGTAGTATATTTATAGATGTAAGTAGTAGGCAATTTATTGAAACTAATTATTTTTCCCATATATTCAATTTAAAGAAATACAATTCACTCATAAGCTGTATATAGTAATTAAGAATAATTAAAAAAGAATTTGACCATAATTTACATGAATCGGAGATCTATTTAATTCTAAAATTCTGAAATAGGGTTAGAGTTATGGGTTAGGGTTAGCAGTGATTATTATAACTTTATAATATGCTTTTTATGGTAGGCCACATAATATGAGAGAGACATGATTTCGTAGGCCACATTCAAAAGGTAGTCCACATACTATAATGGTACCGAATAGAAATATGTTTTTAAAAGAGAAAGAAAAATGATGAAAAGGTGAAATTAAAATACAATGCTTAAAATTCTTATCAGTGGTAACAGATTGTTAATGAATTATATTAAAATTTAATTACGAGGGTGAGTCAAAAATTAGCACCATTTTGTTTAGGACAGGTATAATTACCAACTGGAATAATGTTTGCCTCTCATAAAACTTTCATGGAGCCCGCTTTTTATGGTAGACCACATACTATAAGAGAGATGATTTCGTAGGCCACATACTATAATGGAACCCATGGTTCTTCCTATCAAATCATCCACGATAAGCTCGACTTTCATAAAACCACGGATAATTTTTAAAAAATCTCCCACGTATTTGACCAAAGGAGTGGGACCCTAACTACAAATACGGTTTAGAGTGGACCCGTTTAGCTTAGTCGTTAGATCTTCTACCTAGAAATCACCCGGTTCCAGGTTCGATACCGCCCTTTGCCGACTCAGTGTATGAGTAGCACATGTATCTGTGAGGTAAAATGAGAAGCTGCTGGTAGGTGAGACATTCTAACTCAGATACAAAAACAAGATCCCTGGTCTAGGGCTAATGAAAAGAGGATAGACTCCCTCGCTGTTCGTCTGATACCGACAATAAGCCACTTTACTTTTACGTATATGACATTAAGTATTATTTGGCTGATTTTTTTTAGATGAGACTTGATATGTATTATTTTGATTTTTCGGACTGTTATTCTCATCTTTCTTGAAGTATGTAAAATGACAAGGTTTCGTCCGGGGGGATATAGCAGCCAAAACATTGTGATTTTACATACCACAATAAAGTGAGGACAATAGACCGAAAATTTAAAATAATGATATCAAGTATTTCTATCGAATACGAATAATTTTTAAACATATTTACCCCCAATTTAGCTACTGCCATTCCCAGTCAGAGTGGGCATGGTAGTAATAGCAATGAAGGGATACTCCACACTCACCAAATGTCCAGTTGGTGAAGACGATGGCGTAGTGTTCTTCTTTTATCTGCAACTGCATGAGTGGCTGAATTGACCAATTTTTGAATGACAGTTTCAGGAGCAGTGACTGCAAACAAACAGTGATGCTTGCTGTGGTTGCTGTTGTCTCTCCTTCATTTTGGCTCTCTTTTCCGTGGCGGCTACTTTCCTCTTGTTCACTCTTTTTCGTTCCTTGTCTGACGAGAAGTCGCCAGGTCGCACTGTCTTCTGCAGTGTCTCCATGTGTTGGTGTTAATGTGGCATGTCTTCATCTTTCTCTTACAGACATCTTTAAAGCGCAGACGTGGTCTCCCTACTGGTCGGGTCCCCTCCGCTAATTCGCCATAGAGTAGTTCTTTGGGGATGCGGCCTTTGTCCATCCTTCTGACGTGGCCAAGCCAACGCAGGCGCCTCTGGAAGATGATGGCGGGTATATGAAGTTTAGTCATACTCAGGACACGCCCTTTTTTAAAGGGGGTCCTCCGACTCTACAGGGGATACAGAGGATGCAGGGTATATTCTAAGCCTCGCCGATAGGGCGGTGCCTTTCATGGAAAGCAATGCAGTATGAACGAAAAAGCTATTTACCTTTTTTGTCGAAGAAAAACAAAACCCATTATTGTCTAAAACGTCCCAAAAGACATTAATTTTTTTAAGAAAAAAAAAAAAAAAAAAAAAAAAAAAAAGGAAGAGAAATAAATCCTCTTCCGTTGTTTTCTTCCCTGGCCGATGATGTATCTTCCGACATGCACTCCAGTGGGTTTAGCTGCACCCAAGCAGCTAGAGTGACGGTATCTATTCGTCTTCCCACGCACAACAAAATACAACATGGGGCCTCTATTTTTTTAAACGTGGGAAGCTACACTTAAATTTGCAATTCAAAAAATGTCTAGCACAGGACTTCTCAAACTTTTTACTTGATAAATCCCTTATAACCAAATCTAATCTCCATTCGCTCTTAATAAATTAATTGAATATTAAATTACCAAAACATAACTAATTCACCAGGGGTAGCTCAGTCGGTAAAGTGTTCAACTAAGAACTTTAAGGTTTCTGGTTCGATACCGGCCTTCGCCAACTCGGCGTAGAGTAGCACAGGGATCTGTGCAGTAAAGGAGTTGATGGTAGGTGTGGTGCTCCACCTCAGATGCCGAAATAATCTCCTTTCTCTAGCATTAGTGAAAAGGGGATAGACTTCCTCGCTGTTTGTCTGATACTGACTTTAGACTTCTCCGACGACTATATGAGAAAAGTATCCGTGAATTATATATGTAAATGCACCTTTAATTACTATTATCTGCATTATTCGGACGATTGTCCTCATCTTCAATAGTCCGAATAATGTAGATAATAGTAACCATCAATCATTCAAAGAAATATCACCTTTAATTGTTTGATTATCTTTTAATGGGAAAGGTGGGTTCGGTCCGGTTGTTGTTTTTTTTAATTTCTTTATTTTTTAATTTCTTATTAAATTTCTATTACACGATTATTATTTTATTTAGATACAGAAAAGTTATAAATATCAATCGTAAGAAGAACATATATCAGCGTGTCTCATCATTGAGTCTGATATCCCAGACCATCATCCTGGGTGTCAATGAATTAGATAGAGAAAATTATAAACTAGTGATCTATTACAAATAATGTTATATCCTATAGATGAACTGAGCAGTAGTAGATTTGGGGTACTTATTCACATAAACGTTCTACTCACTTAAATCCACAAATGGGTTAGAAGGGTCTCTTTAGCCTTGACCGGTAACCCACCAAGGTAACCCAACGAATCCGACACAAAATCTCCGCAACCTAACGGCTTTACCCCATCCCCAAGAAAAGGCTAGGGGAATAAACCCCGAAAACAAATAAGAAGCCGGAGTTCCTAAGGTAGTGTGATGCTGAAATCCAGTGCTACCCAGCAACTCCTGCGATACTACCGCTACCAAACTGCATTGGTTCCTTACCTTTTCTTTGGATCACAGTGGCAGTGTGGGAGGGATTTGCTGTCTGGGCAACAGCTCATTCTCCATACTAAACCGCTCAGGCTACGTAATTCCACAAAAAATGGACACTACTCCATCGACTCTCATACAACTACGGATAAGAATTACAATTTTAAGCATTGTATTTTAATTTCACCTTTTTATTATTTTTCTTTCTTTTTTAAATTCATATTTCTATTTATTAAATAATCACTTTTCTAAAGACATCTCGGTACCATTATAGTATGTGGCCTACGAAATCGTGTCTTTCTTATAGCATGTGGCCTACCATAAAAAGCATATTATAAGGTTATAATAATAACTGCTAACCCTAACCCTAACCCTATTTCAGAATAGAATATTTTAGAATTAAATAGATCTCCGAATTTCTTGAAATTGAATATATGTGAAAAATAATTAGTTTCAATAAATTGCCTACTACTTATATCTATAAATATACTCTTAATGAGGTAGGACACATTCAAACTGGGTTGGCCACATGCTATAACAGAATCAAAAAGGTAGGGCACATACTATAACGGCATCAAGTTTTCTTTACAAAAGGCCGTGCGCTCGGTCGTTGTACAAACAAACATACTGACAGACTGGTATATAGAATCTTTCTTTTATACATATATAGAAGTTAAAGATCTTCGTCTTTGTTTTAATTTTCGAATTCCAAAATGATGTTTAAATATTTCGGAGATTACTCAGGATTTCCGCAACTCTAAACAGCTTTTTCCTTTTCGTGCCCCTATATTTCAAGAGTTGATATTCACAAGGGGGAGGGGTGCAAAGCTGCAGTCATTTAGCGTTTGGTATGCAGTTTTCCCCGGCTCGTGCAAATGGAAGTTGCACGCCCGCCTATTAATTCATTTGTTTGTTTATTTGCACATTCCTGAAGGTCGATGAAGTATTATGGATTCCACGAAGAGGTCGATGATCGGAAAGTTTGGTGACTCCTTTTCTAAATAGTTGCTTACTAAAATTAGCGTGTCCTGTGTATGACGTTAAACTGCATCCAATGGTAAAGTTCCAATTACGGAGCTCTGTGGAGTCCGAAGTACCCTTCATCATCATTACTCCCAGGTCCACTCTGACGAGGAATTACTGTTAGGGTCCCATCTATGGGTTAAATAGAAAGAATGAGATTTAAAGAAATGTGTTTAAAAATTTGAGTCTTAAAAAAATTGAATACCCATTAAAATGGATAAAACAAAACAAAACGTCTTCGGCATAAAATAACCCAACAAGGGTTGACATGCCGTAGAATGTAACCAATCAACCAACTAATCGATTTCCTTATATATCAAATCAATTTTTCCCATTGAAATGAATTGAAATGCCATTAATGAGGAAATTGGTTGGTTGGTTGGTTTTTACTGCATGTCAACACTTGTTGGGTTATTTTATGCTGAAGACGTTTTTGTTTCATTCATTCTTGATGGGCATTCAATTTTTCTTAAAACTCAAAATTAAATGACCCGAAAAAATCAGAAAGTTGTTAAATAAAATAACTGATGTTTTATAGAATTCATTCATTGATAAATCAACATTGAACATTAAAATCGGATAAGTCCCCGATTTGGGGTAATTTTTTTTTCAATCGGGGGGATATTAAATTCATTTTGTAAAATACGTCTGCGAATGTCAAAATTGATAGATCCTAGTTTAAACAAGCTTAAAAAAAACAAGCCATCTATGGAAAGTAAAAATGAAATCTATCATAAATTTGGTACCATTATAGTAAGTGGCCTACCTTTTGAATGTGACCTACGAAATCATGTCTTTCTTATAGCATGTGGTCTACCATAAAAAGCATTATAAGCTTATAACAATAACTGCTAACCCTAACCCTATTTCAGAATTTTAGAATATTTTAGAATTAAATAGATCTCTGATGTATGTAAATTATGGATAAATTATTTTTAATTATTCTTAATTACTATATACAGCTTATGACTAAATTGCATTTCTTGAAATTGAATATATGTGAAAAATAATTAGTTTCAATAAATTGATTACTACTTATATCTATAAATATACTTACTGAGGTAGGACACATTCAAACTGGGTAGGCCACATAGTATAACAGAATCAAAAAGGTAGGCCACATACTATAACGGCACCATAAATTGTATATCATAATTATTATTTTTTTTTTTTTGTCGAATTTCATTGATTTTAATTTGAACTTTTCCTAAGTTGGTGAATTTTGTATAAAAGGTTGATATCATTTATACACGATTTCTGGCAACTCCGATTTCAAATTCTAAATTCATAAATAAGGTTCTTCCATGACCTCACACACTTCGTGTGACGTGCTTGAAGGTAATGGCGTATTAATTATGTAAAAACTACACACTGGGCCAAAAATACTTACTCAAAATAACATCCGAAACATAAACTACATAATTACGTTTACATGATGGAAAACTAAAAAAAAAAAAAAAATGAGAATTTGGACCCAGACCTCGTTAGTCTCAATTGCCCACCCCTTAAAAATCAGATTGCTCCCTGGTCGGGTGTACGCCATACGTTGAGGAACAACTACTACAGAAGCTCCCATTATTAAATGGGGAGGTTCATTTCTACTCTATACTTATGAGATGTCTTTAGAAAAGAGATTATTTAAATAAATTTAAATAAAAGAAGGTGCCGTTATACTATGTGGCCGACCTTTTTGATTCTGTTATAATATGTGGCCTACCGGTATCAGAACTAGGAACCTTGTGATTTCTAGCTAACGCTCTACCGACTGAACTAACCCGGCCCTAAATTTACCGATTACATAGGCTAACATAATGTTTTAACCTAAGGTTACTAAATGAGGAATAACCAAACGGAGACTGGAAATGAAATGGAATCATTATAACATTAACAAATACAATACTTGCCAGTGACGTAAAGAAAGATAAACCAATGCTAGTGGTATCAGACTACTTAGTCAGTATAATACTCACGTATTTATGAGGATTTGGACATACGCATTAATGTTCATAGATATGGTATATAACACACAAATGGTTGGGCTTGGATATTCTAGGCTTGATAATTGCATCTAAATTATGGTTATTTCGATTTAAGTCATTTTTCGACTTCGTTCGTGTCCGCTGGAGTCAATTAACGACGTAGGGTGGGATATTACTCGATATATCATCCTCATAATTAAAAAGTTTTCTGTCGGCTGAAAACTTATTTCTATTGGAACATTATGCAATCCATTTACCACAAGGAAGAGTTTGTTACAAAAACATCGCTGCCGAGTGGCTTTATATGTTTCTGAGGAATGGAAGCGCGTGGTGTAATGGTTAAAGTCATGGGAAATGGACTCGTCGCCCCGAGTTCAAATCCTGGATGTGGTAATTGCATTTCACTTAGCGCTAATACCCTTGGGAAAAGTATGAATCCTACTCTCCCTCCAGCTATGGATAAATAGTAGGGCAGACTGGGCTCTTTAACCTTGGTTAGGCAACCGGTCTAGGAGAAGGAAACCTCTGAATTCAGACCTGTTGAACTCCGCTTAAGAAATTGACCTTGTATCACACCCTGCTCGTGCGGAGGGGTTGGTATATATATATATATATGTTCTGGGGAAAGTTAGGGGAGTAAACCCGTAAAACAAATCCGGAGCCAGAGTCCCTAAGATGGAGTAACGCTGAAGTTCAGTGTTACACAGCAACTCTGCGACACTGCCGTTACCAAACTGCATTGGTCTATTACCTTTCTTTTGGATCACAGCGGCAGTGTGGAGAGGGGGATCTTCTGCTCGGGCAACAGCAAATTCTCCATATCAACTCGCCCAGACTGTGTAGTTAAAAAAACAACTTTTGGACACTACTCCATTGTCTTTCGCAGACGGAAGGAAGCCAACAATTATGCAATCAAAACGGATGTGATTAGTCATTATTTATTACTAAACTCTACAGCATTGAAACACTGTAGCCAAAAATATGTATATGCAGCAGTCCCAAAATAAGTAGAGACCTACGAAAGAATTTATTTGTAATCAATATTTGGTGTGTCCGATTTTATTTCTATTTATTGCTTGGAGTCTCGATGGCGTTGACCTCACAAGATTTTCACAAACAGTCATTGGAATGTTTTCCCACTAAACCATTGTCTGATATTTTTAATAAAATATGCCTACGATATTAGCTCAGTCGGTAGAGCGTTCGGCTAGTAAACCACAAGGTTTCAAGTTCGAAATCAGCCCTCACCAACTCAGCGTATGAGTAGACAGTGATCTGTGCAGTAAAGTAAGGAGCTGATGGTAGGTGTGGCGCTCCACCTCAGACGCGAAAACAATCTCCTTGGTCTAGCGCTAGTGAAAAGAGGATAGACTCCCTCGCTGATTGTCTGATACCAACTTTAGGCCACCCGACTTTTGGCCAACCGATATGTGTGTGTGCGCGTAAGTAAGATAATCCAAATGGCTGGCAAGAAAGGGATGGTTCTATTTGGGATAATTAAAATCTTATTGTACATACATTCTCTATACTCTTATATATTCAAGGTTTTTTTATAAATCCCTAAGGAAGCTCAATGTATAATAACTAATGAATTCAGACCAATATATAACTTTCAAAGAAAAAAAACTCAACAAACCGTCATTTAACTATGATAAATCTATTTCGACCAGAAATTCAAAATGAGTCTAGTCCCATCAGATAGATTTAACAAAATTTATTTGATGAGACTAGACTCATTTTGAATATACCAATAGATCAGATGAGTTGGCACTTTGATCCTTAATTAGGCTTGACGGTCGGTCTGAGAGGACCCTTCCAATCAATCGGCCGGTGACGCCAATCCCTAATACCTATATGATTGTCCCAAACCCTTATGCCCAACCCTTTTTATTATATATGTGCCAGAAGGCGGTGGCTAATGGTCATAATGTCCTGGTTATGACGTTAAACTTTATCTGATGGGAAGTTCAATAGGTGCTAGGATTGGCGTGACCGGCCGATTGATTGGAAGGGTCCTCTCCGACCGACTGTCAAGTCTAAGTAAGGGCCAAAGTGCCAACTTCATCTGGTATATGGGATATTCAAAATGAGTCTAGTCTCATCCTAAATTGGTACTCCACACTCCCCAGAGCTACGATGGCTGAAATGATTTTGATTGGAAAGAGAAGAGTTTTGCACAGGGTGTCCTTACATTTTCTAAAGTCTTTTTTTTTTAATGAATAAAAGAAAGAGCTACGTGTAAGTAAGTCAATGGGTAGGTGGTGTCTCGAAACGAGTCCCCAGGAATCAGTCTTCATATAAGGAGAGGCAAGGGTATCGGCTCGGAGTTCTGTCGCAAATTAAATAATAGTAATTGAATGGGTAGGTGCTGTCAATGAAACCGATCCACAGGAAACATATAAGTAAAGGCTAGGGTCTCATTCGGACTTCCTTGCATCTAAATAAAATAAATAAATATTGAATCGGATCCCCAGAAATCAGATACAATAAGAAAAGGCAAGGTCCCATTCAGGCTTCCTTTCATCTAAAAAAGATTGAATGGCAGTAAGTATTTCTGAAGCAATTATAACAGTTATTGAATGGGGAGTGGTGTCAGGGAAACGGATCCCCAGAAATCAGACAACATGTAAGAAAAGGCAAGGGTCTCATTTGGGCTTCCGTTCATCTAAAAAAAATGAATGGCAGTTAGTAGGTGTGAAGCAAATTATATAACAGTATTGAATGGAGAGGTGGTGTCAGGGATCCCAGAAATCAGACAACATGTAAGAAAAGGCAATCATTTGAATGGCAGTAAGTAGGTCTGATGCAAATCAGTTATTGAATGGGGAGGTGGTGCAGGGAAACGGATCCCCAGTAATCAGACAACATGTTAGAAAGGCAAGGGTCATTCGGGCTTCCTTTCATTTAAAAAAAAATGGCCATGCAAATCATGTAGCAGTTATTGAATGGGGAGTGGTGCCAGGGAAACGGATCCCAGTAATCAGACAACATGTTAAAGGCAAGGGTTTCATTCGGGCTTCCTTTCATTTAAAAAAAAAATGGCAGTAAGTAGGTCTGATGCAAATCATGTAACAGTTATTGAATGGGGAGGTGGTGCCAGGGAACGGATCCCAGTAATTAGACAACATGTTAGAAAAGGCAAAGGTCTCATTCGGGCTTCCTTTCATTAAAAAAAATTGAATGGCAGTTAGTAGGTCTGAATTAAATTATGTAACAGTTATTGAATGAAGAGGTGGTGTCTTGGAAACAGATCCTCAGGAAACAGGCATCTTGTAAGGAAAAACTGGTGCCTCAGATTTATGTCCTTTATTTTTTTTCATTTCTTTAATATTAATTTTTTAAAATTTAATTCTTTTTTTTTTCAAATTTTAGGGAATGGTCCCACGCATTGTAAAAAAAAAAAAAAAAAAAAAAAAGACCCTTAATTCTGAGAATTAATGAGATTTTGGAGTTACACGAAGATGGTAGTTTATTATTGGAAAACGCAAATAAATATGTGTGGGTGGATATGATAGAATGACAAAAGATGATGAGTGGGGTGGAATACGGGGAGGCAGGTGGGGGGGGTTAAGAGAGGTGGAGTTGTAGGTTGGAGGGTGGGGTGGTTGGTTGAGTCTGGTAATTTGGGCGAGTATAAATGCTGGGCCAGATGCCAAGTACCTGACTCACGCTCGGGCTTATGAATGGATACTGGGTGTGTGGGTGGTGGTAGTGGTGGTGGGGGCGGGGGTGTTGTTGGGGTGGATGGAACTGGAAGATGTTGGAAGCCATTTTCTTTGGAACTGCTACAAGTAGAAACAGCAACAAGTTTGACATAATAGCATTTACAAGTTATTATTGACTGAATGAACAATAAAAACAAAAAACAAACAAAAAAAGTACAAAAATATTAAAAATAGAAGTAAGTCTATAAAGAAATAAGTAAATAAAAGAAGAAGATAAAAAATAGGAAAAACTAGACAAAAATAGACAATAACCTCCACCTACGCCTAATCGATAATCATCATAGAAAAAAAATGACTGCACTGCTGCAATCGGCTAGAATACTCAGAAAAGTCCTAGAGACTTGAGGAGACTTGTTGTCACTCAGCCTCTAGTGAAATACCATCAGTTAACGCTGATGTGAAAAACTCAAAAGGAGTGATAATAATAATAATAATAATAATAATAATTACTGCACTGCTGCAATCGGCTAGAATACTCAGAAAAGTCCATGAGACTTGGGGAGACTTGTTGTCACTCAGTCTCCAGTGAAATACCATCAGCTAACGCTGATGTGAAAAACTCAAAAGGAATAATAATAATAATAATAATAATAATAATAACAATAATAACAGCATTGTTAAGATCGACTATAATGCCCAGAAAAATCCTGGAGACCTAAAGAGACTTGTAGACAACAAGCTCCACCTACGTCTAATCGAACAGAAGCCACGATAATAATAATAATAATAATAATAATAATAATAATAATAATAATAATAATTTGTCAACTGGTGGATTTTGCAGTTCCAGCAGATCACAGAGTGAAGATGAAGGAAAACGAAAAGATCGACAAATACCTAGACCTTGCAAGAGAACTGAAAAAGCTATGGAATATGAAGGTCGAAGTGATACCAATTGTAGTTAGTGCACTTAGAACGGTCCCAAAAAGTTTTGAAAAAAGACTGGAAAATCTGGAAATGAGAGGAGGAATTGAGACCATCCAGAATACGGCATTGCTGCAATCTGCCAGAATACTCAGAAGAGTCATGGAGACCTGAAGAGACTTGTTGTCACGCAGACTCCAGGGAAATAACACTGGTGTGAAAAACTAATAATAATAATAATAATAATAATAATAAATATCAAAACAAAAATTGTCACAACAGAAGAGTAAATATAGTCTGTGCGGTGACAGAGATGAGATCGTAAATCATGTATTAAGCGAACGTAGCAAACTAGCACAACGGGAATACAAACCTAGGCACGACTGGGTTGGGAAGGTGATCCACTGGAAATTATGCAAAAAGCTAAATTTTGACCATACAACAAAATGTTATATGCATAAACCAGAACCTGTTCTTGAGAATAAAACGCATAGAATAATATGATGGCATGATAAAAGTTGCTATTATTCTCACAATGTTCATGTATTTTTGTCATGTGTTTTATTACTTCATGCCTTAGAATTATTATATAAAATAGAAAATTAAAAGACCCAGTTATTAGTAACCAGTTAATATTTCGAGGAGTTTTCAAATTACAATGGTAGCTTATATCAAAATCACCATCCCTTCATTTGTTCCTAGCAGAGTTCATACTTGTTTGCTTTTGTTCCATTGATAACAGAAAAACAACGTTACAACAATATCTTGCAATGTTATTACTGACATATCTCAATTAATGAGGTAAAATGCAGCTTGTCTGAGCTGTTAGGGGGGTGGGAGTTATGATGTTGCTGTTGGCATACTTCCGTCTGTGAAAGACGATGGTTAGTGTCCAATTTATTTTAACTACATAGCCTGGGTGGGTTGATACGGAGGATGAGATGTTGCCCAAGCAACAGATACACCCTCTCTACACTGTCGCTGTAGTCCAAAGAAAGGTAAGAAACCAAGCAGTTTGGCAACGGCAGTGTCGCAGGAGTTGCTGTAAAACGCTGAAGTTCAGCGTTACTCCATCTTAGGGACTCCGGCTCCGGATTTGTTTTCGGGGTTTACTCCACAAGCTTTCCTCGGGATCATATAAAGCCGCTCGGCAGCGATGGTTTTATATATGATATATATGTATATGATGGTTTTATATAGATGGGAGTTATATTTTATTACTTTAAATGTTACTTTCCATTTATTTTATTCATTCTATTTGAATAATATAAATTGACAAACTTTTCTGGATTGAAATTATAAGATTTTTAAGTAATTTCATTGTATAAAAAGATGTATAATAATAATAATTTCAATGTATAAAAAAACAAGAATTTTGGAGGGGCTTCATATTAGAGGACTTTTAAAACTAAATGCTCAAAAATTGGACCAAGTTAGAAACCTATTTTTAGGTGTCGGTACTTATCATACCAATACCCAACTTTCCCCAGTTGGATCAATTTGGTATTCAAAAAAGTTGAAAATCGACCTACTCTAATATATATATATATTATATATATATATATATATATATTATATATATATATTATTTATTTGCTCTACTTAAGTATTTTTTAGCTTTAGAAAATCTTAGCGGTTTATATATATATATATAATATATATATATATATATTATATATATATATATATTATATATACATATATATATATATGTGAGCGTGAATGCGTTTTTGTTTTGTACGCACACGTACAAACAAAATAAACGCATTCACGCTCACACGAGAATACAGTTATTTAAAAAATAACATCATTTTCAAAAAAAAAAAAAAAAATTCATTTGGGAAGAAATGCCATAGCTGTACTGCTTCAGTTCAATTCTTTTGATAAAGAGGTATTACCTCGAAAATTCAAGAAAGAATAAAAATACAGGTCAACACACAACACCATTGTTACCGTATTATTATTTTTATTTATTCCAAACTGCATTGTGATAGCCTTCTAAATCAACCTCCTAACCAATACATACACAATGCTTCAAACAAAATATGAAAGTCTCTTATATATATATAATATAATATATATATATATATATATATATATATATTATATATAAGGACAGTAAATAAGAAAATTGTATGCATAGCAATAATGCTCAATGCTATAATAGTAGAGCAGGTTTAAAATTATGGATACTATATTATCGTTTCTCAAGTTTATGGTGTATAACATAATCCTCAGACGGGAGAATAGTAAAAAGTGGTTAGGCAAACGTTTATGCGTGTGAAAGAGTCTGTTACTTTGAAAGATTCACAGAAAAAGATTTTGACAGCCAGGTGTAGAGGGACGTGACCGTACTTAAATTTAAGAAATAAAAGATAAAACAACAAAATATAAGTAAAACGAAGAGAAATCCGTTTAAAGTGGATGTTATATAAATAGGTCGCAATGATGGTCATCTCCCTTAAGAGCAGCCATTTCTGTTTTGTTGAATCTTGCTTATTTGTTGATTATCTTGCAGGTTTTTGTTCCGGAAATGGAACACAGGCTACATCCGGTAACTTCTCTTCGGGCATTATCAATGATTTTTCTTTTACAGTCCCTTTCTGTCTCTCTGTCTCTCTGTCTGTCTGTCTCTCTGTCTGTCTGTCTGTCTGTCTCTCTCTCTCTCTCTCTCTCTTAGCATGAAGAAGATATCAGAAGATCTGAAACACGTGTCACTGATGTAAAATGATAATAATAAAAAAATATTTTAAAAACATAATCCATTTTGCGGACCTTCCTTTTTATTAAATATTTCAGTTTCTCCCGTTGGACCCATAACAAAATTTATATATATATATATATATATATATATATATATATATATATATATATATAGTAAAATGGAATAGTCAGATAACCTATTTGTTTCACCATGAGGATCATCAGCGTTAACTGCGATGAATTAAGTTATTTAATCAAGAACAAAAACGGAAGTAATCAAAGGCATTATAATTGTCCCACAGATATAATGAACGCTGTTTGCTGAATTTGGCTCATCGGCTGTTAGAGACATTTGTTTATGTTTTCAATTGTCAATTCACCATGTGCTTATGGTAACTTGCTGATTTTTTAACTGTCAAATCGCCATAAGTGATTGTCTGTTGTTTTGATTTCTTTCTCCAGCCTTGGCCAGTATTTGCTTACGTTTGTTTACATCTCTAAGCGTCAAGCTGCCATGCGAGTTTATGGCAGCACATGTTCAAAATTTTGGATCTTTGATTCAGCAACTCTTTAGAATTATCATAATAAGCGATAGTTGATTTTTCTTCTGAGCCTAAAAGACAGAATTTATCCCCGGTATATATCTGCGTATTTAAAACAAAAATTATTTATTTATTTATTTTTTTACAATTTCCCATTTTACCATAGGATCTATACCATATTAATTTTTGATGTTCCAGGTGTGTTTAGAAAGAACTGTGCTATGCATATATTTTTCTATTAATAAAGCTGGATATGAGGTTATAAAGTCTTTTGAAGTATCTTGTGTTGAGCCTATGTATATCTTTTTATTATTACTTTGCTTATTAATTTGTATAACAGCTTTATATACTAAACAATCACTTCGGCATTTCCCATTTAGAGGGCATACACTTTCTTTATTATTACAATTGCAAGGAAGGATATCGTTATTATATTTTTTGTTTAATTTTCTAATGTTGGTTTTGCTGATATATCGATCAACATTTGGCATACAACTCTAAGTTAAGTTTACAGTATTTTTATTAAATACTTTATATAATTCTTTTTCGAGAGGATTTGTTTTTTAATTTTGAAAAAGATATTTCCTAATTTAAGTTTAGTCTTGTAAAACATCGCCGAGATGCATCAAAGGAGGACAATTGGTGATGATACACCAGTATCCTTACAGACTTTCGGTTTCGCAACATTATATCTGTTCCACCGGTAGACCTGGCATGTTATTAGGCCGTCTCCTTTCCAGATTCGCTCTGGGTATTTTACGAATAAATTATAAATTCTTATATATTGACCCAGGGATACGTAACAGCCACGCAGAGACTTGATCGGTACTTGTATATAATAGGAGACTTGAAGGAAATACTTAAGTAAAGTTAGTCATTAAATATGTACGCACTTTATTATGTTTTGGAGAGCCCCGGCAGTGATGTCAATACTTGGTTCCTCGGGGAGTTTCGGGTCTTACAACATCAGACTCCCCTCGCAAAGTGGACCCTATCAGAGAAAAAAAACTCTGATCCGCCCTCTTTGAACGAAGGTGCAAATCAAAGAATATTCCTCGATCTGTTTCTTCTTCTTTTACCTCATCGTGGTTGAATAGGGTGTTATCGACTTTATATGTAAGGTTAGTTTTGAATCCACTATCTTTAAGTGCTTGCTTATATTCATTTTTCTTGATAAAGGTGTTGCTATCGGAGGAATTATTGGATAATCTAATTGATATGCCAATAGGGACTTGTTTAAATACATGCTTTGGGTGGTTAGAACTTATGTTAATATAACATGGTGTATATATATATATATATATATATATATATATATATATAATTTACAATACATTTAAAAGTCTGTTTTACCAATGGTTTCGGAACATCACTTTTAGGTGATTGTTCATCATCAGAAACGTTCACTTTTGAAATTATTTGGACACTTTTTTTCCCCGTGATATTTTTTTTTTATATAAAAAGATACAGAAGCGGCCACCAATTAAGCGGCAAAGTGAAAAAAAATAAAAACAAGAACA
>CM042157.1:59437537-59492537 GCA_023376005.1 Doryteuthis pealeii | reverse complement strand
CAGATCCAACACAACAATATTGTCTCTCTTCCTCCTCTCTCTCTCTCTCTCTCTCTATATATATATAATATATATATATATATATATATATATATATATATATATATAGTATGAACAAAAAGTAATAAGACAATCAGGGATATTTCTTGTGTGTTGTTTATTCTCAACTAGTTTCAACCTTAGTTCATCGTCAGGAGAAAATTTCTTATTTGAAGAAATTGTTTATAGATTATTAGAAAGGGATCATTATAGAAGAACTATAAAAATTAAAGTGTTTTTGAGGGTTTGACATTCTATTAAAATCCGGGTAGACGAGTGTGTTAGTGGTAGCATGTCCATTTGTTCCGTGAAGAACCTCTATGAGGTGGGTTATTTTTTTAATGCTCTTATATATGTGAGGGAAGGTTCATGGGAGTTGTGTATATGACTATATGTGTATACATATAAATGTATGAGTGTGTTTATTATTACGATATATATATATATAATATATATATATATAATAATATATGAAGGAAGGGTGGATGGGTTTAGGATCCGACGATATGCTGTAGATAAAGGAAAGTGGTCAGAAATGATCAACTCAAAACAAGTCGAGGGTGGTACGTTTCGTCTGTATGCACAGACTTTCTCAGCCGATCTGAGACTTTATTGAAGCAAAGCATACGATTAAATATATATATATATATATTATTATTACATCAATACATTATATCATTATTATAAGCTCCCAAACTCGGTAGAGCTATTTTGGGGTTAATTAAATTAACTTTCATGGCCAGCATATTTAAAGCAATGATCGTCTGTACACAGACTGGATATCTATGTTGATCGTAAAATATATAAACAAACGTAGGTATTTAATAGTTTAAACATTAACCTTTTACGGCAGTCTTGATTGTCTTATTACTTTTTGTTCATACTATATATATATATATATATATATATATAGAGAGAGAGAGAGAGAGAGACAGAGACAGAGAGACAGACAGAGAGACAGACAGACACAGAAACGATATATTTGAAGTGTTTCTGTTTTTACTTTAGAGTCAACTAGGTCAAACACTTTTAAGGAAATAATAATAAAAATGTGTTATTCTTATTTATACAAGTTAAAATAAAAAATGTTTTTATCATGTCGTTATCAGAATTGTAGTCTCAATAGCCAAGAAAACAGGGACAAACAAATATTCATGATAATTTGATAAGCTGTTTTTTATTTGTTTTTTTTTTGGTATTCTTTTTTTTTGTTTTTTTAATAAATTACATCCTTTTTTCTTTATATAGATATCTGATTCTTTTTATTTCGCGCCAAAAGCACTTACGATATCATAGATTGTCTCATAATAAAACCAACATCTTTTTTTTAGTTTTTGTTTTTGTTTTTTTTGCTACGCAACTTCAAGTAAACATATTATCAATACTGTTGATTTCCCGCCAAAACCTTTACAAAACCCAAAACAAATTTTCTTTCATAATAGATAACATTATAGAAGGGTCATTCAATAAATAAGAGGAGATTTTAAGCAAAATAATCTTTCTATCCATCTACAATGGTCATTCAATAAATATGAGGAATTCAACCATTTATATATCTATCTATGAGTGTCATTCAATAAGTAAGAGGATCTATCTCCCCCCTCTCTCTCTCTTTCTCTCTCTGTCTCTCTCTGTCTCTCTGTCTCTCTCTCTCTCTCTCTATATATATATATATACATATAATCTCCGCCTGTCAGCTTGGCAGTCGAGGTTCGAGTCACACATGGAGCAGTCTCCCATGTCTATAACCTTGCTGATGAGACCTAATAGGTCGAAATGTACATTCAGGGATTGACATTTTTCTCGATCTGTTTAGCTTTACATTTGAACATTTATGCCCGCCTAAATTCATAATTATTAACTAATTAATTTTCAAAAATTAGGTATGACTTCAATTAAGCACATCCTCCAAATCGTCGGCCTAAAGCATATCAAATAAACACAATGTTTATTTACGTACTTTCATATTATATATATATATATATATATATATATATTATATATATATATATATATATAACAACCGTTTGCGTACTTTCATATATATATATATATTATATATTATATATAATATATATATAAAAGAGAAATAAAAGAAAGTATTGAATGGATAAAATAGGATATTTTTAATTAATTTAAACTTACATGTGTTTCGGCAGGAGTTTATCCATGTGTACGTTGTTCTATCTATTATTATTTTTAAATAACAAAATGAAATGAAATGATGATAATAGAAAAAATGTAAAACTGTCCCGCACACAAAGAAATATCGACCTTCATCAGTGTAAATCCTTATTTAAGATTTATCTAAAAATAAGGATTTGCTCAGATTACTCTCTATTCCTGCCATTATCGTCTACGTCTAAATTCTTGCTTTACTTGTTGTTTCTTTCTACTTGTCTGGATGGTATTCTAACTAAGGGCGTGCGTTTAAGTCATGTAATAACTAATCAACAAGATTTATGGCTTTGATCAAAGTTTTATTTGCCTTTTCTAACTCATCGCGCGGAGTAAGTCCAGCTACATTCACACGTCTGTGCTGCGTCACATTCTAGCTAGAACTGACTTAACTAAGTCAAAATAACGTGACGTGCGGGATTTCCGCTTTTACCAACGTCTGGTGTTTTTCTACAGAAACTTACCCGCCTACGTGCTGATTTGAAAGCCCTATTTTACTGGTGCTTGTCAATAATCTATACTACCACATAGATTATGCAAGAATATTTAACCTACAGATGGGGGTGAGGAGGTTCATACCTTTCCCATAATTCAGTGAAAAAAGTGAACGTAATACCGTGAATGGGGTTCGAACTAACTTACTACGATGTTGCAGTCCGGCGCGTTAGCAACTACGCCATGGGGACTCCCCCAAAAGGTGTGATGTGTACGGAAAAGCGTGTTTTTGTCAAAAGAATGTTTATAAATGAGCTAAAAATGGGTTTGCAACTACAAGCCTGAGTCGAAAAGACAGCCCATGAGGTGGAACTACATTCTCCGGCAAAGAAACAGTTCTGGGCGCAGACATTCATGACAAACCTTGTATTCTAAAAAAAATAACGTTTCATTTCTATCTTGGTAAATACAGCTTCAATCTCGGCACTTTTATGACATAACTTGTATTCTGAAAAAAAAACGTTCCATTCATTGTTCATTTTTTATCTTGATAAAAAGCTTCTATCTCGACACTTTTATGACACACCTTGTATATCATTTAGACTTTTCGGGTTGGTTTTTTTTTTTGTCATATACACAACGACATTCTTCAGGTGTTATTTGTCGAATCGAAAGCCTTCTCGTCGTAATCGGGAGCCATCACGGAACTTCATTTAATCCATTAGGGTAATTTGTTCTCATTCCGTTAACCATGAACGGATATAAAGTGTTCAGCTCTGTTAAGTATTCTATATTATTTTTGCCTATATTCAGCATTGAACCTGCCACCTCTAGTTGAACAGAACTGTATCAACTTAATAATTGTGTTTGCATAAAGGCCTCCGCGTTCAACAAGAAGGCTTCTAAGTTCGTCAGGAAAAACCTTCAGAAGGCTCATCTCAAATATTCCGAAAATAAATACTGTATATCTTTTACATCTCAACTTTTAAAGCCTACATATAAAACAAATTTAAAGTAAAAGTAAAGTTGGCGAAGTCATCTAATGTCGGTATCAGCCTGACAGCGAGCCAGTCCATCGTCTTTTCGCTAGCGCTAGAACAAGGAGATTATTTTCGCTGAGCTGGAGCGTCGCACCTACTGTCAGCTACCCACTTTACCACAAAGATCAGATTACCCAATCTGTGGTTATTATTAAAGTTTACCGTTCATTGTTCATTTCTATCTTGATAAATGCAGCTTCAATCTCGATACTTTTAAGACACACCTTATATATATATATGAGAGTATGCAAACAGTTTGTTCTGATATGGCGATAGCCGACCATTTTTGGAAGAATATTTGCTTAATTGAAGTCATACCTAATCTGAAAATTAATTTGTTGATAATTAATGAATTAGGCGAATATATCTGTTCAAATGTAAAGCGTAAACAAATCGAGAAAAAGTCAATCTCTGTATGTACATTTCGGCCCATTATGCCTCATCAGCAGAGTTATAGTTAGGGTTCGAATCACACACAGAGCAGTTCCCTGTCTATAACTCTGATGATGAGGCATAATAGGCCGAAATGTATATACAGAGATTGACTTTTTCTCGATTTGTTTACGCCTTACATTTGAACAGATATATTCGCCTAATTCATTAATTATCAACTAATTAATTTTCAGATTAGGCATGACTTCAATTAAGCACATATTCTCCCTAATATATATATATATATATATATATATATATTTATATATATATATATATATGGAGAAAAGTAGACAAACACGGGATGTTGTGGAAACTTGATGTTTATTGTCGACGGTGCAACGTTTCGGTCTCTTATTAGACCATCTTCAGGACTTGAATATAGTTCTTACTCCAATGATGGAAATTCTCAAAATGCTGAAAGCGGAAGGTCGTCAGTAGGGGGAAGTGTAGTTCGGGGTGGTTAGTGGATTCTTCTTCTCTCTGGAATGGGGAGTGCCGAAATGGTGAATGGTGGTACCACAGGTGTTAGATTGTGGGGATTGGTTAGCTAAATATGTGTATGTGTGTGTGTGTGTGTGTCTGTTTAATTGTTTTTTGTTTATGTGTGATTGGGAACTGGATTTGTCGTTAAGTTATATATGTGTTGTTGGTATGTTGGTGTGATTTTTTTGATTTATTATTTATTTTATTTTATTTTATTTTATTTTGTAAGGGTTTGTGAGGGAGTAAGAACTATATTCAAGTCCTGAAGATGGTCTAATAAGAGACCGAAACGTTGCAACGTCGACAATAAACATCAAGTTTCCACAACATCCCGTGTTTGTCTACTTTTCTCCACATACTGTCGGATTAACCTCCTCACATTTCTACCATATATATATATATACCATATATATATATATATATATATATATATATATATATATATGGTGGTGAGAAAGAATAAAGAGAAATATGAAAACAAAGATAAGAAGATATTTCCAATAAGACACAGACGTCAAGACTGTCAGTCATTCCCGCCTCCACTCACCTACAAGTAAACAAATAAACAACCGAACGTAAACAGACAAAATAAAATGGGGCACTGCAGGAACACTAAGCGCGTATAACTAAAGCAGATGATTAATGTAAAAACCGCATTTATACTCTGTGGCTTTTATGAGCAAACCAGTTCGAAAATGAGGCTCATCTCTATTCTTGTTACAGATGCGCACTGTTCTTTGCTGTCGTACAAGTAATGACCTGAATTAGTCCCACTAGGGAAGCAACTAGAATTGGGAAGATGAAAGGTAATACCAATTGAAATTATTATTAATAATAACATGTCACGCTGACAGCACGCATTTCCTTAACTCCCGCTCTCTTGCCACCCGTCCCTATCAATCATCACCTATTCAGAATCCGCAGAGATCTGATTGATGTAGATTTTTACAGGTCGGCTTACACTGGTGTGTCCATGTGTAGGTGTGTTCTCCAGCAGTGTCTTGTTCGTCTTGCCTTCATGATTTGTGTGATAGGAGGTAAATTACCGTACGACGGCTTTTTATGGGGTACTGCTTCCAAGACATGTCCAAGAAAGAGGGTAATCTGAACATTAGCTACATAAATGAGAGTAACCTCCCCTTATTTCTTTCACTTTGAGGAAGCCGTCTGTTTTGGTCGGCCATTTTCATTTCCCCGTAAATCTATACTGAACATACGAATTTGTTTGAATCAATACAACTGAATATTTTAACACAAAAATATCATAAAATATGTTCTTAATTGTGCTTGTGCATTACTTGAAATGAACTTAATTGTTATTAAGAACACATTTTATGATATTTTTTGTGTTAAAACATGCAGTTGTATTGATTACGGTGAAATGAAAATGGCCGACCAAAACAGACGGCTTCCTCAAAGTGAAAGAAACAAGGAGAGGTTATTCTCATTTAGGTAGCTAATGTTCAGATTACCAGAAAGTTTGCATTATGTGTAATTCTCATTTCTCTAAGCCTTTCGTTAGCGTTGCAGTTGTGCAGCCATATACTAGTACTGATACGGCTACAGCTTTGAAGGATTATCCCATTATTTTATCAGAGAGATCAGATTTCAATATGATCGATAATCTGTCAATAGCAGTTCATATGTTTCCTATGTGTATATTGACATCGCTTTCTGTAGATTAGATCTTACTACCTAGGTCTATGAACTGGTCTACTACTTTCAGAGTCTTGCCATCCAGTATGGAGATGTTTCCATATTGTTTAGAACACATGATGTGAGTTCACATAGTGGCCAATGCTCTTTGCTGCTTTCTCTAGGCTATGCAGCAGCAGCAGCAGCAGCATAATAATAATAATAATAATAATAATCTTATTATAATGGAGATTGTGTGTTTTTCTGTCTGTAACCGAAACTATATTCCTACTCAAGTCACAATTCTCTTAGTTATTGACATCACATTCCCCATGATTTTATTTTTATCTAAACCTCAATTATTAATAAAATTGTCTTACATTATTAATACTGTTAACTACGTCTACATACTAACAACATGCAATTATATTTATATATACAACAAAATAGCGGTTTACAGTGTGAACGGGAAGGCTTATTTGCATATTAATATTAAAAAATCGAATTTAATAAATATGTGCTTGGTATTATTGATTTCTAACTGTTTGGTTTTATTTTAATGAATATAAGCAAACATCTCTTCAATAAATCTTAAATGAAATCCATTAACAAGATAAAATAACTGTCATTTTATTCTTTACTTCCTTTTACTTTTAACTAAATACTTAAATTAGAAAAAATAACAATGAAAGACGAGAGTGATGGAAGAGTAAGTTGTTCATTTTATTATCCTCTGTTTCAAATTTTTATTATACTCCCTCTGTTTCAAATCTTTTTATCTGTATTCTTATTTAGTTTCATTAGCCTTTCTAATTTAATACAATATTTTATTACATTAAAACTTAAATACTTGCACCCGGAGGGTGCATATATTTGCTAGTAATAATAATAATAATAATGTTTTAAGAAATAAACAGAGTTGCTCATAATTGCAACACAAAACAATATCATAAGAACAAATTATATCAAAGCAAAAATAGATAAGACACAACAGAACAGCAAATATAAGGTGTGTGGAGACAGAGATGAGACGATCAACCAGTTATTAAGCGAAACTAAAGTTTGACTATACTACAAAATGGTATATGCATAAACCAGAATCTATTGTTGAGAAAGAAACGCATTAAATTGTCTGGGAATTTGAGATAAAGACGGCCCACCTTATCCCAACCAGAAGACCAGACCTAAAATTGATTAATAAGAAAAAGATAATTTTTTAACAGGTAGATTTTGCATTCTCCGCAGATCACAGGGTGAAGATGAAAGAAAACGAAAAAATAGAAAAACACCAGGACCTTACTAGAGAATTGAAAAGAAGTGTAGAATATGAGGGTGAAAATGACAATAATTGTTATCGGTTCACATGGTTTTAATTCCCTTAGTATGACGTTGAATTGCATCTAGTGGTGAGGTTCCAATTCTGGAACTCAGGGAGTGTGGAATATGCTGTTATTGCCATTACTCCCAGATCCACTCTGACCCGGCGTTGTAGTACATGTTAATATCCCATTATTGGGTTTGATGTAATGAATATGCATACACCTAGGCCCTCCTCACAGTAATATGATTGGCTGGTGTCAGCCATAAATACAGAGCAATGCAGAGGTACAATGCCTACTACTACTACTACTACTACTACTACTACGAGGTCGAACCAGTACTATTACTTACCTGCTCGATCGTACCACGCTGTTACCGTGGCCCCACCACTCTGCTATTTCTACTAATATATCCCTTCCCGGGACATATCAGGGTTAAATAGCCCAAAAAGGAGTTTTAAAATGTTTAAAAAATGAGTTTGAAAAATAACCCAAAGGTTGACATGCCGTAAAACCCTCCAATCAACCAACCAGCCATCCAACCAACCAACAATACAGTTATGATCATTAGATGTTTGTAAGGGAAATGCTTACCTGATGTAGGACTCTCGGACTCTATGTCCAGTGTCCAGTGGCTTCAACCTCTGAACCGGTTAAGTAAATTAAACAGTGTTGATTAAATAAAAGTGTTTAAAAATTGAGATTACAAAAAAGTTTGAAAACCCACCAAGAATTAAGAAAAGAAAAGGACTTCGGCATTAAATAAACCAACAAGGGTTGACATGCCGTAAAATCCAAGCAACCTTTCAGTGTACTCTTTTTCTCTGTTAATTGTAATTGAATATATATTTGTCAATTCATCAAAGGTTATTTTATTCCTAAAGAGAATCACGTTCATTGTACGTTCATATTTACATTTTGTGTTTAGTTGTTTCTTAATAGTATTTTTTGTCACACGGTCTTTTTGAATACCAATTATCTTTTAAATAAATCTATTTTCCCCATTGTTAGAACCATAGTAGGTACTACCACTCGGTAACAAAGAAGAGCGGGGAGTAATCGAAATGAAGGGATATTCCACAAACCCCAGATCTCCAGAATTGGAGCCTCACCATCAGATGCATTTTAGTGGAAAGTGTAACATGAAAGAAAGAGTTTCAAAATGTTTTAAAAAATGAGTTTTTAAAAATTTGAATACCTGAAAAGAATGAATGAAACAAAACGTCTTTGACATAAAATAACCCAAAGGTTGACAGGTAATTATGAACTTTTGTTTTGTAAATTAGGGTGTCCCAGAAAAAACAGAACCCACAAATTTTGTAATAAAACTTAATTTTAACTAGAGGGTTTAGGGTTAGGGTTAGGGTTTAGGGTTAGGGTTAGGTTAGGGTTAGGGTTAGGGTTAGGGTTTGGGTTCTGTTTTTGTGGGTCACCCTGTACAGGGAAACCCAGAAAAAAAACAGAACCCAAATAATTTATTTATTTTCCCATCAAAATAACCCTAAACCCCAACCCTAACCCTAACCCTAAATTAGATGTTTGTAAGGAAAATGCTTACCTGATGCAGGGCTCTCGGACTCTATGTACAGTGTCCAGTGGCTTCAACCTCTGAACCGGTTAAGTAAATTAAATTAAAATCAATCACTCTGTATAAGTGATTAGAAGCGGCTATCCCACATCACCAGTGTAGAGTAGGGATAAACCCTGGTGTCTTGATTTGTTTACTTTTGAGATTTACAAATTAAGTAAAATTTCAGTGCTATTTCTAGGTATATTTTGATTTTTGAATATCTTCGAATAAAAATCAATTAATTCAACTAGCAAAATAAAAAATTAAAATTTTTGAAACATATTGCCTGAGGGTTGGGAGTTAAAAATTCAATGTCAGTGAGTTTGTACCCTAAGTAAGTAAAATCATAAAATTCATTAAAGAATTAAAAAATAAAACATTTTGAAATGTAAACTTTAAATATGTATTAAAATAAAACAAACTATATATAGATATATAATAACAGTTTTTAAAAACAATGAGGACAATGTTGCATGTTCAAATTTTGAGTGTATTTATTCTGTTATGACGATTTTGGGTAATGTGACGTATTCAGTGACGTAGTTTTTGTTACAGACAAAAACCGGAAGCGAATCTCCATTATTAATAGATATATTTTGTATAAAAGGCAAGGACCGGCGATATTTAATGTCTATGTCTATTTACTTTGTCATTGATTGTTTTATTTTCATAGTTTGATTAGCTCAGTCGGTAGAACGTTCGGCTATGAAACCACAAGGTTCCTAGTTCGATTCCAGCTCCTGGCCAACTCAGCGTAAGAGTAGCACAGAGATCTGTGCGGTAAAGTAAGGAGCTGATGATAGGTGTGGCGCCTCACCTCAAACGCAAGAACAATCTCCTTGGTCTAGCGCTAGTGAAAACTGGATAGACTCCCTCGCTGATTGGCTGATACTGACTTTAAGCCGCCCCGACGACTTTACTTTTACTTTACTTACATACATAGATACACACCAACTGCCCTTTATATATGTACTAGAGGTTTTTTTGTTGTTTCACGTGTTGGATCCTCACAGGATGCCCCATTAAAATCCCTTGATCTTGACAATCTGAAAAGAAAAATTAATGTCTCCTATTTAAAATACTAAATGCAAAAATTCCACGCTGTTATCATTTAAATTTTATTTTTTAATTATCTTCCCGAATATAAATCAAATCTTTATTATATTTGTTCAAAAAGCAGGATCTGGTGATAGTGAATGTGTATAAAGGCTAGGGGAGTAAACCCCGAAAACAAATCAGAGAGTCAGAGTCCCTAAGTTGATGTGATGCTGAAATCCAGTACTACCCAGCAACTCCTGCGAAACTACATTGGTTTCTTACCTTTCCTTTGGATCATAGCAGCAGTGTGGAGAGGCGGGATTTGCTGCTTGGGCAACCGCTCATCCACCATATGAACCTGCCCAGGCTACGTAGTTCTGAAAAAAAAATTTTGGACACCATACCATTGTCTCTCGTAGACGGAAGGATGCCAACAACATATATATATATATATATATATATATATATATATATATATATATATATATATAATATGTAGTAAGGGATCACTTTTTTGTCTGTCTGGACACCCTAGAAGACAACCTTGAAATGTATCTCTTTTTTTTTTCATTCACTTCCTGTTTCTATGGTTACAATCCTATACTGTTAAAAATATTTTTTTAATTATTTTTTGTTTTTGTTTGAATTTATATATATTCAGCTCTTTTGGGGGTTTTTGTGATGTGCTTATCCATAAGTGAATTGAGACCCATCTGATGAGACGAAAATTTGGGGAGCCGGTTTAAATCAACTTAGATTTATATGGGCCCCAATTTTGGTCGAAATAAATTTATTATGGAATTACGGTATTGAGTTCTTCCTTCCTTTATTGATGAATGATATATATATATATATATATATATATATATATATATATATATATATTATATATATTTACTTTGTCATTAATCATTATATTTTCATAGTTTCCTCCGGACATACATACACACAGACTAGTCTTTATATATGTATAGATTACTCAATAGAGATGTAAAGTGTCTAATTGTTCAATCGATTGTTTACATTTCTCACGCTGTCTAAAACTTACAAGCCGTATTCGTCTGACCTCTTTCTTATCTCGGATCCTTGAAGACAGCCGAGTAATATCAAGTGATTTGAAAGACTCATATCAAGAGACTTGGCCAATCTCTAAAATAAATAAACAACCTCTCCACATGAACACTTCACCTTAAGCGACTTGTCATTCACTAATCTTAGCTTAGTGTGTCACAAAGGACTCGCTAACAACATGATTTATTGATTGATAGATTTTAACGGCATGCCAACCCGTCTGGGGTCATCTTATTTGCATAAATTTTCGGGAATCGCGTTCGTTGTACTAATCTTAGCTTAGTAAGTCACAAAGGACTCGCTACCAACATGATATATTGATTGATTGATTTTAACGGCATGCCAACCCGTATGGGGTCGTCTTATTTGCCTGAATTCTCGGAAATCCTGTTCGTTGTACGCTGTTATTTACATTTTTGGAGGCCCGTGGTGTAATGGTTAAAGTCTTAGGAAGTGGACTCGTTGGCCCGAGTTCAAATCCTGGACGACGCTATTTTCATTTCACATAGCGCTAATACCCTTGAGAAATGTATGCATCAAACTACTCCTCCAGCTCTGGGTAAATGGTAAGGCAGACTGTGATCTTTAACCATGGCTAGGTAACCAGTCTAGGAGAACTTGTGACGCACCCTACTCGTGCGCAATGGTTGGTATATATATATATATATATATATATATATATATATATATAAGTGTATTTTGGCAGCATTTTTTCTTTTATACAAGTTTTGTTGAACTGTACAGACAATTCTTGTCGGACAAGTTTTTGGTTGATCCTTTCTAATTTTCGGGCCATCTTTTTGGTGTCGGGGTGTAACTGGTGTAACATCCCACCAAAGGTTTCAAAACGAGCGCTTTCGGCAATACAGTTTGCCATCCTCAGGTAGGAAACGATTGTATGATTTCGTGTCTCGTTTTTAACGAGAATGAGTAGTAGCAAGGAATTAGAAGCTCAGTCGGTAGAGTGTTCGGCTAAGAAACCACAAGGTTCCTAGTTCGATACCGGCCCTCGCCAACTCCTTCGTCTAGCGCTAGTGAAAAGGGGATAGACACTCTGGCTGATTGGATGATAACGACTTTAGGCCACCCTGACGACTTTACTTACTAATATGGTATCAAGTACATGATAAAAATTATTTTTAAACAATTATTGCTTCCAGGTAACTATTCTTAATACAAATAATTTGCACACAGCCCACAAGGTTCCTGGTTCGACACCGGCTCTCGCCAACTCGGTGCATGAGCAGCAGAGCTTGGATTTGTGCTGTAAAGTGAGGAGCTGATGGAAGGTGTGACACTCCACCTCAAACGCAAAAACAATCCCCCTGCTCTAGCGCTAGAGAAAAATGGATAGAGTTCCTTGTTGTCTGGCTGATACTGACAATAAGTCACTGCGCCGTCTTTACACTAACTTATATGGTATTAAGTAAGAAATAATAATGTTCACTAAACGATTATAACTTCGAGTAACTATAATCAATACAAATAATTTGTACACAGTAATATGGTATAAAGTATTACTATGTAAAAAAAAAGTAAGTAAAGTCGTCAGGGTGGCCTAAAGTCGGTATCAGCCAATCAGCGAGGGAGTCGATCCCGTTTTCACTAATTTGTACACAGTTATATGGTATCAAGTATTCCTATGTAAAAAAAAGTAAGTAAAGTCGTCAGGGTGGCCTAAAGTCGGTATCAGCCAATCAGCGAGGGAGTCTATCCAGTTTTCACTAGCACTAGACCAAGGAGATTGTTTTTGCGTCGGAGGCAGAGCGCCACACCTACCATCAGCTCCTCACTTTACCTCACAGATCACCGTGCTACTCATACGCTGAGTTGGTGAGGGCCGGTATCGAACTAGGAACCTTGTGGTTTCTAGCCGAACGCTCTATCGACTGAGCTAACTCGGCCCTACAATCCATTTTATGCAGATATATTTAATCGATAGATGGGATCCTAACAGGTACTACTGTAACGTATGCCGTACCTATCTAAGGAGGATATATATTCATTCCTATTACTTACCTACTCTTTGTTGTTTTACTTATCTGCTGAGCTGCGTCTGTTGTTGGGCTGCGGGGCTAGAACCACTTGCTTCTTGGGATGTCTTGTCTCGTGTCGTTGCATAGCTCTTTAATTAACGAACGCACGACTTGGGGTAGTTTTTTTCAGAGCTCTTTATTTTCCAGTCTCAAATTACCCATCAAGAAATGGCCTCAGAGCATAAGACCACATCTTGCGTCTGTCCTTTTTAAACAAACAACCAACCCTCCCGCCCGTCTCTTTCAAACACTTAGGCAAGACTCCCAACTTTCTCGCTATCTCTCTTACTCTCACTCTTGTTCTTATATTGTTCTGTCCAATCAGAATCCAAAGTCAGTGACATCGTCGTCACCACTCACACATCTACTTATTCTGATTATTTTCCATTATTATACTTTTCAATTTTTCCACATTCGTCCCATGTCAATCGACCGTTGACGTCACACTAGCTTTCACACTCAATATTTTACACGACATTTGCATTCAATTAAGATCTTGAACTTTATCGATAATCTATATTTACCAGCAAGAATATGCGCCCTCCGGTCGTAAGTATTTGAGTTTTAATGTAATGATATATATCTAATTAGGAAGACTAACGAAATTAAGTAAGAACGAATATATAAAGATTATACATATTTTAATTATATTTTAATTAGTGTTTATATAAAATCAATCATACGATTGATTTTAATACGTTGGAGAATAAAAGCGAGTTCATGTGCTTCAAAGAGAAAGGAGATATCTCCGCACTTGACGGTAAGCTTCTTAAGCCAGTAGAACACATACCTAGGTAGTAATATCTCATCCACAGAAAGCGATGTTAATACACGTATAGGAAAGGCCTGGGCGGCCACAAACAGGTTATCAGTAATATGGAGATCCGATCTCACTGACAAGCTAAAGCGACAATTCTTCCAGGCTGTGATTGTATCAGTACTGCTGTATGGCTGCACCACCTGGACCCTAACAAAGCGCCCTGAGAATAAGCTAGATGGGACCTGCACAAGAATGTTGCGTGCAGTCCTGAACAAGTTGTGGAAGCAGTATCCCACAAAGAAGCAACTATATGGTCACCTGCCCCCCCCCCATCTCACAAACCATACGGGTGAGACGGACTAGGCATGCTGGACACTGCCGGAGAAGCGGGGACGAACTCATAAGCGACGTTCTCCTGTGGAGGCCAACACATGGACATGCTAACGACCAACTACATTGACCAACTATGCGAGGATTCGGGATGCTGCACTGAGGACCTCCCAGGGGCAATGAATAATAGGGAAGTTTGGCGAGAGATAGTCATAGATACCCGTGCTGCTTGCGCGAAATGATGATGATGATGATGATGATATATCAATAACACCAAATAACTATTCATTAAACTCAGTTTTCTTAAAGCTTGTATGCAAATCAACTACACCGTATATTATATAAACCTTTATTTCTTAATGATATATAAGACACATTGCAGGATTTTAAACGCACTAATAACATGGGCTGTTTTGAGGCAAATATAACTCAGATTTTCATTGAGACATCGTTAATAAATAATATTTATTCTATGTATTAAGGATTTTGACTATAAATTAAATACTCATTGATAAACATATAATTCCTGCGTGCATTGTGACGTAAGCAGTGTCGTAGTTTCAGTTACACACAGACTCCGAATCTTCATTATGATAAGATATATATCTTTCGAGAATTAACCCTTTACGAAAATTTATTCTGTAAAACAACTGTCCATCATGTGTTGTGTATATTTCTTTGTCAAGCATTTCTTTCTTTGAAAAGCCGACATTTCAATTTAGAAAATGAAAGTATTTGCCTCTCATCCCACTTATGAGGGCGTGACACAAGGACATTTTTATGTGGGCCCACCCACAAGCCGAAGCTCATGGGTGGTAAGCACAAAAAATTACGTTGATCCCGTCGGCATTCCCCCTCAAGGGGGGCACCTCAGGCGCTGGGCAATAAACCCAAATCCGGCCCCTTTAGATCGAGGGGGCAGGTGTTGCCTGGGGGGATAGCCCCCTGTGATCAACGCTGTCAATTTACATTAACAAACACACGCCCCGAAAGGCCCGTGCTATTAATTATTATCAATTTAGAAAATTAATAAACATGAAAAAAGCACCCCCCCAAAAAAAAACCCAAAGAAAACACGTATTATCACAGTTTTAGATTACCGTACAATAGAAGAAAGTATTATTTGTATTATTCGAACTATTGTCCTCATCTTTATTGTTATCCATACAACGTTTCGGTCGATGTGCCCTGCGACCTTCTTCGGGTATTTATTGTCGGACTCTAATAAAAATGAGGAGAATAGTCCGAATAAACCAAATAATACTAATTATTAAGCCTCATCTAAAAAAATTCAGAGAAATAGAAGAAAGATTTGGTGATATTGCCGGTAGTAAACATTTTCGGAGACAAGAACGACTTTAACATAGCTCAAATTACACTTCTGAATACTGAAACCTGTTTATCTTAGTATTATTTGTATTGTTCGGACTATTGTCCTCATCTTCATTGTTATCTGTACAACGTTTCGACCGATGTGCCCTCCGGCCTTCTTCATGTATTTCTTGTCGGACTCTGGAACCTTCTCGGACTCGGGAACCATCTCGGACTCGAGAACCTTCTGTTTGAACTCGGGAACTTTCTTTTCGAACTCGGGAAACTTCTGCTCGAAGGGCATAGCGGCCGAAACGTTGTACAGATAACAATGAAGATGAGAACAATAGTCCGGATAATACAAATAATTCTAATCATCAAGCGTCATCTCAAAAATTCAGAGAAACCTGTTTATCTTATCTTTTCTTTTTTCTTCTTTTGTCTTTTTATTTTATTTTTTACATCTGGGATCTATTCTTTGTATTAAAAATGAAAACAACTTTTAAAATTGCATTTTCATTTTTTTTTCTTTGTTTAGTTCAGTCGGTAGAGCGGCCGCCTAGGAATCACAAGGAATGTTCTTGGTTCGATACCGGCCCTCGCCAACTCAATGTATGAGTAGCACAGGGGTTGGTGCAATAAAGAAAGGAGCTGATGTAGGTGTAGCGCCTCAGACGTAAAAACAATCTCCTTGGTCTAGCGCTATTGAAACGGGGATAGACTCCCTCGGTGTCTGGCTGATACCGACTTTAGGCCACCCCGACGACTTTACTTACTTAATTTACTTACTTATAGTTATTCATCTCCCTCCTTTCCTCCCTCTCTCTCCCTCTCTCTCTCTCCCTCCCTCTCTCTCTCTCTCTCTCTCTCTCTCTCTCTATATATATATATATATATATATATATATATATTTGTGTGTGTGTGTGTGTGCATCTCTTTCACAATCTGTTCAGAGCCACTCCAAGTCTTGTGATCTTTCGCTCGATACATACCTATATCAGTCTGCCCATCTCTCTCTCTCTCTCTCTCTCTATATATATATATATATATATATATATATATATATATATATATATATATCCAAAATTAACGTAAAATCCGTTTTTGACAAAATGAATTTAGCCCCCCCCCCCACACACACACACACACACACTACAGAAATTAATTTACCAAAAATCAGGGAATTATCGGATTTTAATGAAATTTTCAGTGTTGATTTATCAATGAATGAACTTTATATTGCATTATTTTTTTTTTTCAAAACTTTCTGATTTTTTTCAGGTCACTTAATTTTGACCCACCCCTTTATTTTGGGGGCGTAACATCTTTGCGAGTTGGTCATTTTCTGTACTAATTACAGTATAAATAAAGAGATAAAAAGACAGAAGTTATGAATAGAAAAAAGAATTTACGGGGGCTTTTCTATGAGAAAATAAGTATCGAAAATCTGAAAATAAAATGTAAAAAAAACAAAAAATTAATAAATTTTTGGAGATTTCTTTTTTTACTCATTTCGATAATTATTTAATTGACTATTATTTTATAAAAGAAAAAAATATACATCGATATTTTTTCTGCTTAAAAAGGGGGGAGGGGCAAAATTTTCAATCGAGTTTTTCATCAAAACTTATTACTTTATGTATCTAAAATAAGGTTTGCATTAAATAGATATTTATTTCTAGAATCTAAAAATATAACATTTTAAACTTAACATCAGGCTTTTTATATTTTATATATTCATTTTTCATAGCAAAAATACTACATTAAAATTTTGAAATAAAATAACTAATGCATTATAAAATTCATTAATTGATAAATCAATACTGAAAATTTCATTAAAATCGGATAATTTCCTGATTTTTTGTAAATTTCTTTGCAATCGCGAATATTACGTTAAATTTGTAAACAAGCCATTACAAGCCAGTTAAAAAGAGCCAAAATGGCAGAACGGATCGTAATTGACAAAAAATCATTTTAAATGTATTAAAAATAAATTGCATATGTAATGATATTTTTCTTTTTTTAATGATGGTCATTATGTTACTACTTATCGTTTTAGAAAAAAGTTTGACCTTAAATAATAGATTTAATTAATTTTAATTCGTTTTTTTTGTAGCAGACGATTTTTGGGTATAGCTAATATATATATATATATATATATATATATATATATATTATTTATATTTTTGCTTGAAGGCAATTACAATGCGTATATCGCATAAAATTCGATAATTATAGAAAATAATCATGACAAGTGAATCTCGGCAAAGGATCGTTCGGTGTGTAGAACATCGTACAGACTGTTTCGACTTTATTAAGTCTCATCAGCGATGTATACTAACGACTTCCCTCGACAGGAATCGAAACCGGGACTTCAGCAGGCATAGTCAGATACTATACTGCTTCGGCCACGATACACACCGAACAATCCTTGCAAAATTAACCTGTCAATGATACTGATGTGCCTTTTCCATAATAGGTACGGGGACGTTGAGACTTCATTCAACAATGCTTCTAAAAAACAAACATCCAAAAATCTTATATATATATATGTGAAATTAATCCGACAGTGTGAATTTGATATATTGAAAAAACAAATGATGTTTACAAATGCTTGGGATCATCAGGTGTATGTGTGTGTGTGTGTGTGTGTGTGTGTGTGTGTGTGTATCAGTCTGTTCGTATTTAGCTATCTCAGTCTGTCCCTATCTATCTATCTATCTATCTATCTCAATCTGTTTCTATATATCTGCTCATCTTAGTCTGTTCATATCTATCGATCTATTTATCTCAGTCTGTTTCCTATCTATCTGTCCAACTTTGTTCCTATCCGTCTGTCAATCTATCTATCTCTATTCATATCTATCTATCTATCTATCTATCTATCTAAGTGTGTTCCTTTCTATCTATCTATCTATCTATCTATCTTGCCTGCTGAGGTGTATGAGAGAACAGACAATTCAAGCGGGTGAAATAACCCGTTGTGTAATCTTTTATCCTAACACAGATTTCCGTCCGGGATCTTGCTGCCGCTGCTGCTGCTAATCCAGGTCTTCTAATACAGAAATATATATATATATCACTACCCACACCCACACCCACACCCACACTCCCAAATACACCCACTATCACCATTCCCGCTCTATCGGCTGCAAATATCCACTCCACCCCCAACTCCCTACCCACACCCCATAAGCCAAATGCAAGCGGAACAGAGATAAGTGTTGTCCTGAGGATAATATCCTAATAGAAGGTGAATGTTATCGCCATTCTCAACATTAGGTCGGATGGGATCTGGAGGGGTGGGGGAGTACGAGACCTGCCATCTTTCCTTGCCCCGACCCCCCAACGGCAAAGAGGGCCGAGGTTAAACATTCGCACGAGCTTTCTTGCTGTTTGTTACCAGGCCCTGTTGTCAAAAAGAATTAATGTATCCCTTTCTTATCTTTTCAAAAACGCCCACTGCAATTACTATTAGTAGGGATAGTCTGAAGTTGTCCGAATTTCTTACGTCTACTCAGTGTAAACAAACAATATGGCGTTGTAGAGAAAATCGCATTACCGAAGAGAGTGCTGGATTAGATTTCAATTACTACCGCTTGTTACATAAAACACGGCTAATTACAGAGCTGCACGTGGGGGCGACCGTCCGACGGCCGGGAGAAGAAAACGAAAAGCGGTGAGATCATCTAAGGTTGATGACGAATAAACAGTGCAACAACTCGCCTCATCTACAGGTTAGTCTGACAGTGAGTTCGATTCTCAATGAGTGCCCCATTATCTTAAACATTTGGGAGACTCGCGCGGTGTAATGAATAGTGGAATAAACTAGAAGAGTTATTGTGAGTTCGATTCTCACTGAGTGCTCCATTATCTTAAACATTTGGGGGACTCGCGCGGTGTAATGAATAGTGAGCTAAACTAGAAGAGTTATTGTGAGTTCGATTCTCACTGACTACCCCACTATCTGAAACATTTGGGGGACTCACGCGGTGTAATGAATAGTGAGCTAAACTAGTGAGCTAAACTGAATAGTGAGCTAAACCGGTGTAATCGTTAGTGTATTAGACTGACAGACTATTGTGAGTTCGATTCTCACTGAGTGCCTCACACTTCTGGCCTTGTATCGAACGCACAGTAAATGACAACAATGCAATCATCTTCATAAACATTGGTAAACTCGCGTGAGTTAGCATGCTAGACTGAACTACTATTGTGAGTTCGATTCTCACTGGGTGCCTCATATTACTGGCATTGTGTCAAACTAAGCTACGCACAGTAAATTACACCAATGCAATCATCTTCTTACACATTAGTAATCTCGCGAGATGATATAGATATCTACCACGTACTCAACGTTCGGCACAAGGCTCTATTAATGTGGGACCACCCACAAACCGAAGCTCATGGGAAGTGGGTGCAAAAAAAAGCGTTGATCCCGTCGGCATTCCCCTCAAGGAAGCTGCCTCAAGCACCAGGCAATAAACCCAACCCTGCCCCTCGAGGGGGCAGGTGTTGCCTGGGGGGATGGCCCTCTGGGATCAACAATGTTAACTCATGTGGTCCAAGGCCGAAACCACCGGACCCCGGCCAAAAGGCCGAGAAGCGTGATGTAATAGTTAGCAGGCTAGACTGAAAGACTATTGTGAGTTCGATTCTCACTGAAGGCATTATACGTCTGACCTTGTGATGAAATATTGTACGCATAGATAATTTCAACAACATAACAATCTTCTTACACATTTCACTAGATATAAATTAATAATGGAGATTTGCTCTCTATTTATCTGTAACAGAAACTACGTCACTGCTTACGTCACATTATCCCAAATCGTCATAACATAGAATAAATATACTCAAAATTTGAGCGTGCAATTTTAGACGGTCCACATTGTTTTTAAAACAAGTTTTGATAATTACATGCCCTGTTTTTATAATTATATATTAAATAAGTAAAGTCGTCGGGGCGGCCTAATGTCGGTATCAGCCAATCAGCGAGATAGTCTATCCCCTTTTCACTAGCGCCAGACCAAGGAGATTGTTTTTTGCGTCTGAGGTGGAGCGCCACACCTACCATCAGCTCCTTACTTTACTGCACAGATCCCTGTGCTACTCGTACGCTGAGTTGGCGAGGACCGGGATCGAACTAGGAACCTTGTGGTTTCTAACCGAACGCTCTACCGACTGCTGAACTAAGTTTCCATTTCGAATTGTTTTATCCTTTCTTTTTACTCCTTTAATGAATTTGATGATTTTACTTACTTAGGGTACAAACTCTCTGACATAGAATCTTTAATTCCCACCCCTCAAGCAATATCTTTCAAAAATAACATGTTACACCACCTGGAGGATGTTCATTTTTTTGTTTTTTGTTCTTTTTGTTTTGTTTTGGTTTGAAAAAATGATAATTAAGCTATCATTGAGTTCGATTCCTCATCATCACCGTGTCGCGCAATTCTGGGAGGTCTTCTGTGCAGCAGCCAGCATCCTCGCATAGTTGGTCAATGTAGGTCATTGTTGGGCGGCCCACATTAGCATGTCCATGAGTTGGCTTCTACATGAGAGTCGCTTATGAGCTCGTCCTTGCTTCTCCAGCAGTGTCCAGCATGTCTAGTCCGTCTCACGAATTGTTTGTGAGATGGGGGACAGGTGGCCATACAGCTGTTTCCTCATGGGGTGCTGTTTCCACGATTTGTTCAAACTGCATGCAGCATTCTTGTGCAGCTCCCATCCAGCTTATTCTCAGGGCACCTCGTTAGGGTCCAAGTGGTGCAGCCATACAGCAGCACTGATATAACCACAGCCTGGAAGAATTGTCGCTTTAACTTGTCAGTGAGATCGGATTTAATATTTCTGACATTGTGGTGAAGATGAACTAAGCTACGTAAAATAAGTGAAAACAAAGCAACTATCTTCTTACACATTTGGTTGTATAATAATAATGAAGCTACGGTGTTATCAGACCATTGTTAGTGAGATCGATTCTCATTGAGTGCCCATACACATTTTCTCTTAGTTTTTAGAATTTTCTCTTCCTTTCATTTTGCCGTTTTTTTTCCTTTTCGACTATTTTCCTTCATCTTTTCCATCTCTTTCGTCTTTCAGTTTTAGGCTTCCTCCTTTCTTTCTATTCCACCGATTCATCCCCATTGTCCTTTTGTCCCTCTTTCTGTCTGTGTCTCTGTTTCAACTTTCCCTTTCTTCTTTTGTGACTTACAAACGTTAAATTCTATCATGCCTATGTATATCATTCTCTCTCTCTCTCTCTCTCTCTCTCTCCTCTCTCTCTCTCTCTCTCTCTCTCTCTCTCCTGTTCTTTTACAAATATACCTTTCGCATTAAATATCCACGAAGTTTGACATGTCATTAAACAAAGAACCCCTCTCTCTCCCCCTCTCTCTCTTTCTTCAAATATAGCTTTCGCATTAAATAACCAACGAAGTTTGACATGCCATTAAACAAAGAAACCAACCCCCCCCTCTCTCTCTCTCTCTCTCTCTCCCGTTCTTTTACAAATATACCTTTCGCATTAAATATCCCACGAAGTTTGACATGTCATTAAACAAAGAAACCCCCTCTCTTTCCCCCTCTCTCTGCCCCCCTCTCTCTCTCTTTCTTCAAATATTGCTTTCGCATTAAATAACCAACGAAGTTTGACATGCCATTAAACAAAGAAACCCCCCCCTCTCTCTCTCTCTCTCTCTCTCTCTCTCTCTCTCTCTCTCCCGTTCTTTTTACAAATATACCTTTCGCATTAAATATCCCACGAAGTTTGACATGTCATTATACAAAGAAACCCCCTCTCTCTCTCCCCCTCTCTCTGCCCCCCTCGCTCTCTCTCTTTCTTCAAATATAGCTTTCGCATTAAATAACCCACGTAGTTTGACATGCCATTAAACAAAGAAACCAACCCTCCCCCCTCTCCTGTTCTTTTACAAATATACCTTTCGCATTAAATAACCCACGAAGTTTGACATGCCATTAAACAAAGAACCCTCTCTCTCCCTCTCCCTCTCTCTCTCTCTCTCTCCCTCTCTCTCCTGTTCTTTTACAAATATACCTTTTGCATCAAATATTCCACGACGTTTGACTTGCCATTAAACAAAGAAATCAAACCTCTACTTTTCTCCCACCCTGCCTTGCCACTCCTTTTTTTCTTTTTCTTTTCTCTTTTTTTAAAATTTTAAACAGTAACCTTCTACTTCTATCTTACCTCTTCCCCCCCTCATGTTATCTTCCCCCTCTCCCCTCATTTTTCTCCCCCTTTATCTGTCTGTATGTCTGTCGGTCGGTATATCTCTCTCTCTCTCTCTCTCTCTCTCTCTCTCTCTCTCTCTCTCTCTCTCTCTTATCAAAATCGCTGCACGATTCTCTGATTACACCCTCGAAGCACGCCAGCCCCGCCGATAAGACGCAAGCGTGACAGGAAGTCTTACACATATTTCCGGCGCGAATTGTGTAACGCTTATCGTCTCAGGAAATAGAATCGGCGACCTAAGTTCAAACCCTAGACGAGGCTGTTTGTGTTTCACTACGTCCTTGAAAAGGGCATGAATCCTTCCGTTCTCACACCAGCTATGGATAAATAGTAGGGCAGACTGGGTTCTTTACCTTTGGTTAAGCAGCTAATCTATGAGTATGATGAATTCAATTGTTCTCACTCACGTCAACTGGCGGTGTTGTTCATCACCTGTGACAGGTCTTCTGCACGGTATCGGGAATCACTTAGTCTATATTAGTGTGTCCATGTGTAGGTATCCACAGAAGAACGTCACTTATGAGTTTGGTTTTGATTCCCTTAGCAGTGCCGAGTTTGTCTTACTTAGATGGTTTATGATATATAATTATATGTTTATTATTGTTACTAGCAACAGAAAACCCCCCCGGGCGTCGTAAAAATTAATTTTTGAAAGACATTGCCTGAG
The DNA here is from genome assembly GCA_023376005.1 of Doryteuthis pealeii. NCBI lineage: Eukaryota > Metazoa > Mollusca > Cephalopoda > Myopsida > Loliginidae > Doryteuthis > Doryteuthis pealeii. The sequence goes on along the minus strand of CM042157.1, from coordinate 59,468,932 downwards.
AGGGTGGGAGTTAAAAATTCAATGTCAGAGGGTTTGTATCATAAGCAAGACAAATCCTCATATTTATTAAAGGGGTAAAAAAAACAACAAAAAAACAATTTGAAATGAAAACGTCCCTCTCAAATAAAGTGTTGCGTGCATGTAATAACCAAACAATTATTTTGAATATTTTCCACAAAATCGTAGGTATTTATTTATTTGTAAACTTTTTAGTTAACTTCTTATTACTGTAAAAAAAAAAAGAAAAAAAAAGACGAGAGTAAAAAACAATTTAAAAAATTGCTTACACAAATTTTGGGTGTATATAGCATAAGAATATTGTGACGTAAGCTGTGACGTAGTTTTTGTTACAGACATAAATACAGACACTCTCCATTATTAATAGAGATAGATTATATTTCATTCTTTTTAAACATTTTTCTTTCACCAATCGGTTTAATTCATTACGCATTTCTTTTAAAAGATACGTAAATGATCCTCAACATTAGTATTGATTAGTTACCAAGATTATAAAGCAAACTCAAAACTATATCATTGTGTAGTCAAAGACACTATATATATATATCTCCCAACAGAAACAAAATAGATAACAAATCAATTCGTAAATATATTAGTAAAAATAAACAAACTTTTTATCTTGATTCTGCTTGCTTTTAAGAAAGTTACATTCAGATTAAAACACGACTAAGAAATTTGTTTAATGCTGGTTACTGCACGGAAGACCTCCCAGGGGCAATGAATGATAGGGAAGGTTGGCGAGAGATTGTCATGGATATCCGTGCTACTTGCGTGAAATGATGATGATGATAATATTTCATTATTTGTTCATGACAGCATGCAGCATTATTGTGTAGTTCTCATTTGGTCTTTTTTCTCTCTAACGATTCATTAGTTCAAGTGATGTAGCTATATCGTAGCCTGCTCCGGCTACATCTTGTAAGAGTTCTCGCTTTATTTTATCAGAAATTTACCCCCAGTTCTGGGTAAATAGTAGGGCAGCTTTTCCTACGGCGATAACCTTTACACAACACGCCTCCATTCTTGTATACATATCCAAACGAGGATATATCATGTTACACCCAGGCTTATGCTACAAATGTCAGGGTTAATTTGTTGTTGGTATCCTTCCGTCTACGAGAGACGATGGAGTAGTATCCATTTTTTTGTGGAACTACGTAGCCTGGGCGGTTTGGTATGGAGGATGAGCTGTTTCCCGACAGCAAATCCCCCCTCTCCACACTGCCGCTGTGACCCAAAGGAAAGGTAAGAAGCCAATGCAGTTCGGCAGCGGTAGTGTCGCAGGAGTTGCTGGGTAGCACTGATTTCAGCGTCACACCACCTCAGGGACTCCGGCTCCGGATTTGTTTTTCGGGGTTTACTTCCATAATCCAAGTCTGTAGTGAGTTGGTAATCCTAGTCTGATGTGTTTTCTTTGGTGTTAATCCAAAAGATATGTCTTCCTGGTAGAAATATTAACTAGTAACAGATTTAAGAATAGTATGTAAAAAATGTTACATTTTCAATGAATAATAGCTGCGATTCGTGGTAGTCAAAACGACAAACATTCGAACTTCAGTTGTCGATGTCATTGTTGTATACCCTTTTCATTTCTTACTTCTATTCTTCTTCTGACGTCTTTGACATCTTAAGTTCTTGTAACATCTCTTCTAACATCTTTTCTAACATCTCTTCTAGCGTCTTGGGCTTCGTCTTGGTGGTCGGTCGTACTTAACTCATTTCTTCTTCTAGATCAGTCTTGTTACCAAGACATTTACCAACCACAAAACTGTGTTATTTTCTTAAGCTTTTATTTCCTTAACTAAACATTTCATGTAACTAAATATCTGACTAACATAGCGGGCGTATGCAGTGAGTTCCAGTTAAGGCAGAAACATCTTCTCTGTCCGACGTCAAACTGAAAACAGGACTCAACCAGGTCCCACGTGACTTCACATATTTCGCGGGCTTTCTGTACTATTCCATGGAAAGTCCTGCCCGTGGTATGAAAAGGGCCATCCCTTTAGAAATACAGGGGATTGACAATAATCTTATGCAACCGCATAGGTTATGTAACATCATAACCCGTCCGCAACACACCTTTCGTTGTTATCCCCGATTTTAATCAACAATGAACAAAAGACATCTGCCACTAAATTAAAGTCAACACCAATATTATTCCACCCTATCGGCTAGGCTGAAAAAATGCCGACAGTATCTCTGAAGAGGGGTAAATCTCCTCGATGGAGCCACCTGTTGGTCGTGGGTAGCAACCTGTGATGCTTAAGGGCGGAATCTTGGTACTGAGCAGTCCATGACATGCAACCCTCTACTTTGGTCCTCAGGATAGACGGCAGTCAGAGGGGATCAATCGGCTGGTCACGTCAAACCCTATCACCTAATATGTTTGTCCGGACCCTATTGCCCTTATGGCAAGTCCCCAATCCTTTTTATCATATATGTGCTTTAGTGGTTGAGGGTCTTAGTGTCTAAGTGTCCCGGCGGGACGCTAAACTGAATATAATGAAGAGGTTCCAATTTTGGAGCTGTAGGGAGTGTGAAGTGCCCTTTCATCGCCATTATTCCCAGGTCCACTCGGATCCGGTGTTGCAGTACCTGTTAATCCATGGATTGAATAAAAAAATGAGTTTAAAAAATGTTTTTAAAAAATGGGTTTAAAAAGTTGAATACCCATCAAGAATGAATAAAACAAAACGTCGTCGGCATGAAATAACCCAAAAAGAGTTGACATGCCGCAAAATAAAAATAAAAAAAAAAAAAAAAACAACGGATATTATTCGTAAACAATAATGTTTTTCATAGCTAAAATGTGAGCAAACTTTACGGTCGACTGGCTAAAACCTCAAAATCAATGTATCTTGTCATTTTGATATTTGATACGCACGTCCGCGTTTCAGTTCCCTGAATCACAGATGTAGATGGGCTGATAAACCAAAAAAAAAAAAAGTAAAAAGAAAAAAAAAGAGAGAAAAGAAAACGTTACTGGTAGAAGCGAGCAATGAAACAATTATTTGTGGATTCAAATACCATACGTCACTTCGGATTCGGATCAGGCCAATAGCTTCCAGATACTACCGACAATGTATTCAGATCTCAGATGAGTAACAACAAATTTAGTTATATCCGACATGCCTCGTTAAATCAACGAATGGAGATTTAAAAACAGTAAGCCACAACATATACAGAAGAATTCTGATACATTTCTTCAAGAAAATGGTCAAAGAGTGTATCCCACAGACATCGACTACCCACATTAACACCTGAGCCATTTACTTGACCGATGACGACAAAGGTCACGACTTTGAAACGATTGCAATTTAATCTTCTGGTTATTTTTTTCCGCAAGACCTGCCGCTGCATGTAATGGCGTTGTATGCAAATCCACTATATTTTCTCCGTTGGCCGTGATTGCTGATGCAATACTTATTCTGGTGCCATGTTCCAACTCGTATGACTTTAGTATCAAGCTAGATTGTTACGTGGTCATATACCCTCGTTGGGTATATACACAAGAGTTCTTATATAGGAAGAGAGTAGGAAGCGTGTGGTGTAATGGTTAAAGTCATGGGAAATGGACTCGTCGCCCCGAGTTCAAATCCTGGACGTGGTAATTGCATTTCACTTAGCGCTAATGCCCTTGGGAAAGGTATGAATCCTACTCTCCCTCCAGCTATGGATAAATAGCAGGGCAGACTGGGTTCTTTAACCATGGCTAGGTAACCAGTCTAGGAGAAGGAAAAATCTGAATTCAAACCTGTTGCGCTTAAGAAATTGACCTTGTGTCGTATCCTGCTCGTGCGGAGGAGTTGGTAAATATATATATAGGGAGAGAGTGTAGAGTATCAGAAAGAGATATAGACATATACATATATAACTTACTTGCTGTTCTTGGCCTAGTCGCCATGTTGGATTCTACTTCTTCTTTCTACTTCGGCCGTGATGTCTACGTCTAGTCTAGTTTCTCTTGTTAGTTCTTCATTTTCTTGCGTGGCCAATCTTTTAACTAAGGCATGCGTTTAAGTCATGCAACAGCTGATCAACAAGACTTGTGGCTTGTCGTTTCCTAACTCATCACGCGGAGCTGACAGCCTAAAAACACGTCTGTCTCATCCAGGATCTGGCTATCAACTGGCTAACTAACTAAATCTCAAGTGACTTGCGATAGTAGGATATATTTCCAAGGTCTCTCGTTACATGACCTACGTCACCATACAATTATGATATCTGCAGCTTTGCTCCGAAAGCTGTGATGAGTGAAAATTGCATTATTCCTTGCAGTATTTTACGCAGCTTTGCACTGACGGTGTCACCATAAGCAGGCAGAATTCTAACTGAGCACATAAGTGCGGAAATATGTGCACACAACTCGGCATGTAGCCACTGGTCATATCACTATCTATCTAGCTAGGGACCGATGTGCAAGGCTCTATGCATGAAACATGATTGGCATAAAAATTGCATGTCAGAATTCTCTGTCAATTTATGACCGTTTTGAAAAATCTTAAAGCACAAACATTTGGCAGGATGGAATCGTAAGTCCTCGAGAAATACTGTTTCTCTGTAGTATCATCACTATCATTGCCTACCATGACCAGTGAATACATTTCACATTGAAAAGGTTTTTTTTTTATTTCATCCACATGAGATATTACTAAAACAATAGCATCAGTGTGATGCTGAAATCCAGTGCTACCCAGCAACTTCTGCGACACTACAGCTGCCAAACTGCATTGGTTCCTTACTTTTCCTTTGGATCACAGCAGCAGTGTGAAGGTGGGATTTGCTGCTTGGGCAAAAGCTCATCCTCCATATGAACCCGCCAAGGCTATGTAGTTAAAAAAAAACTTGGACACTACTCCACCGTCTCTCGTAGACGGAAGGATGCCAACAACAAAAATCTCATCCACAGAAAGTGATGTTAATGAACGCATGGGAAAGGCATGGTCTGCTATAAACATATTATCAGTATACGGAAATCCAATCTCACTGAAAAGCTAAAGTGACAATTCTTCCAGGTCGTAGTTGTATCAGTGCTACTGTATGGCTGCCTACGTGGACCTTTACGAAACACCTAGAGAATAACCTAGATGCTAGCTGCACAAGAATGCTGCGCGTGATCTTAGACAAATCATGAAAACATCCAACAAGAAAGCAACTGTACGGCCACTTGCCCCCTATCACACAAACCACCTGAATGAGACGAACAAGACATGTTGGACACCGCTGGAGAAACAAGGAAGAACTCATAAGCGATGTTTTCCTGAGGAAGCCAACACATGGAAACACGCGGCTCGTCCAGCAAAATCTTACATTAACCAATTCTGCGCGGATACTGGATGCTGCGCGGAGGACATGCCAGGGGCAATGAATGATAGAGACGGATGGCGAAAGATTGTCATGGATATCCGTGCTGCTAGCATGAAATGATGATGATGATGATGATGGTGGTGGTGGTTATTGTGCGCAAATTTGAGGTCAATAACTTAAATAAAAGTAAAAAAGTAAAGTCGTCGGGGTGGCCTAAAGTCGGTATCAGCCAGGCAGCGAGGGAGTCTATTCACTAGCGCTAGAACAAAGAGATTTTTTTTCGTATTAGGTGGAGCGCCACACCTACCATCAGCTCCTTACTTTACCACACAGATCCCTGTGCTACTCATACGCTGGTGTTGGCGAGGGCCGGTATCGAACCTGAAACCTTGTTGTTCCTTGGCTGACGCTATAACGACTGGGCTAAGTCGGTCCCTGCTAAGTAGATTAAAATTAATAGCAAAAAAGTTGTTCACAGGAAACAGAAAATACATAATCCACAAAATACCCCCGCCCCACCTTTTGGTCATTAATTTCTTTACCACTCGGATTGATAGATAATTAGTACTACCATAATCCATATACAGTCATACCTCGATTTACGTCGTTTCGACTTAGGTCATTTCGAAAATACGTCGCCTTTCAAAAATATTAAAATATTAAAATCTTATAAGCTATATAAAATATCATTATATACGTCATCTGTAAAAACAGCTGTATTATTCATACCGTAGTAAGTAAGTAAAATCGTCGGGGTGGCCTAAAGTCGGTATCAGCTAGACAGCGAGGGTGTCTATTCCCTTTTCCTAGCGCTAGACCAAGAAGATTGTTTTTTCCGTCTGAGGTGGAGAGCCACACCTACCATCAGCTCTCACTTTACCGTACACATCCCTGTACTACTCATACACTGAGTGGGCCAGGGCAGGTATCGAACCCGGAACCTTGTGTTCCTAGTCCAACGCTCTACCGACTGTATACTGGACCCTTAATTCCGGGTCGTATCGATTGTTTACGCATATTTTCGCACTCGAGAAGTAAATGAAAAAGAAATAGATACATATAATGTTTAAAGAATAATTTCCCGATTCCGTAAACTAACATGGAAAAAACAAAAACAAAAAAAACAAAAAAAAAAACAAGGCAATCTAGGTTCAGCTTCATAATTTACCGAAATTTACCAATTCCGTACACTAACATAAAAAACTAGGCTAGGCTAAGCGTAGGTAAAAATAATTGCATCTATATATAATGGAGATAGATAGCATTTCTGTCTGTAACCGAAACTACGTCACTGCCTACGTCACAGATTCCACAATAATCTAAAGCGTTTATTAATGAGAACCTAATTTATAATCAAGATCAATGACACATCTATGAAGTTGTCTTTGTAATACCCGATTGTCTCGGCGATTTTTAACGAATCTTTCAATAAATGCATGTTTATATACATTTTTAGATAGTTATATTTTTTAGATAGTTTTTTTATTTTGATTTGTATTTAAAATTATGTATAAAGTTTTGCAGGAAATTTATCTATAAATAAGATATAGCCACTTATTTATATATCACGTTAAATTCTTATCTGTGATTTTTTTATCCCTGTCAGCTCCGTTTTTTACGGTAACGAAAACATTTTTAAAGTTTTTGTGAGTTATTAAGTTATATGATAATAAAAAGTAATTTTTTTTATCCATTCATTCAATTAAAATACAATTTGAAGAATTGTGTAAAATATTTATTTTAAATCTTTTTTCTTCGCATGTTGGTTTGTTTATCGAAAGCGGTGATAAACAAAAAAAATGACCCCTCTAATCCAAGTTCAGGTCATATTTGATGTACCTGTTTCCGTTTAGATTTATCAAATGTTTTATTTTATTTAAGGAAGGAAAATAAGTTATTTGCGGAGATATATTTCTTTCGGATTTTATACTAATAAATAATACACAAAAAAGATTTTTTTTTTTAAAAAAAAAGTTCTTCCTTTTATTTTAATAGATAAATCTATAGAGTGTAGATAATAAAAAAATCTTCCTTTTATTTAGATAAATAAAACACGGAATAATAAAAAAAAAACACCTTCTTTTTATCTTAATAAAATTTATCAAGATAAAAGGAACAGTGTTTTTTCATTATTAAACTGTTTTATTTAAATAGATAATACACTGAATAATAAAAATACAGTTTTTAAACAAATTTTATCATTTCCAGCGTAAAAAATGTAAACAAAAAATAAGTTGGTAGGAAAGGAATGAACTTACGTAGGATATTTTACGTTTTTTAAAAAAGGTGTTACAGTTAAAAAAGGTGTTACAGTTACATTAATAAAAGTTTGCAAATACAAAATTAAAATGCATTGAGCAAAAGTTATAAATAAATTTCTTTAATTAATTTATTAATAACTTACTGACGTCATAATGTCACAATGATGTAGTATAAACAAGAATGTTCATATTTTCTTAGAAAATTCACAAAAATTGATTTTGATATAATTTTAAAAGTAATTATACAGTAATACCTCACCCTATATCGTTAATCGGTTCCAGAGGGCACAACTTAATTCGAAATATCCATTATTTAAACTAGAAAAACAAAACCACCCTTCGGGCGGTGTAAAAATAAACTTTTGAAAAATATAGCCTTAGGGTGTTAAAATTCAATGTCAGAAAGGTAGTATCCAAGTAAAATTAATAGATCAATTAAAGTAATAAAAAACAACAATGCCAAAATATGCCAAAAACTTTAAAAGGGCATTCAACATTTAATGATTTTAGTAATTAAAATCATCAAATTTATTAAAGGAGTAAAAAATAAACAATTTGAAATAGAAATTAGGAAAGTTAACTTTTCTACACCAAAATCTTTTTTACTTTCATCTCTCGGACAACATCTTGCTACTGACTAGACATTTTCAGTGCTTTTTTCCGGTTATCGTCTGCTTTTAGTCATTCCATTCGCTTTTCTTTTCCTTAAACCAAGGAACTGGTAACGCCAAATCCATATAGACCCCACCCCTAGAAAAAGACACCTTGTTTATACTACATCATTGTGACATTATGACGTCAGTAAGTTATTAATAACGTCATCAAACCTGATGTATTTTTTATGTTTTTTATTAGTTACAAATTTGAGGTCAATAGCCTGAGTAGTTATGGCTTATAGAAAAAATAAGGCTGATCACTGGAAATAAAAATACACAATCGCCAAAATACAACGCCTCATCTTTTGGTCCGTAACTTCTTTTCTTCTAGATCTGGGATAGAAGATAAGTAATTTATATATAATTACTTTTCCAACGATACAAAAATTCAAAAGATTTTATATTTTGAGACTTTTCTGAGAAAAAATTTTTTTTAAAAAAGACAAAAAAAAACCCCTCTAGGATTTGACACAAATCACGAGTATGGGGATCCAGCCAGGATAGAACTCGCTTTTCAGTAGTAACGGATCCGCGAGACTAGCTTGCTAACCTTACACGATGACGTGACAACTTTACTGAGAAAAAGTAAATGGTTTATATTATATTATGAATTACAACATTATGACGTCATTAAATTGATAATGACGTCATCAAAGCTGTTGCATTTTCATGATATATATGAGGTGCTTACTGGAAACAGAAATATACACTCCCCAAAATACCCCACTTCACCTTTTGGTCCGTAGTTTCTTTTCCACTCGGATTTACGATAGAATATTTGTACGATCGTAATCCATATATAATTTTCCAAAGATATCACAATTCAAGAGGTTTAAAGACGTTTTGGGGATTTTTGTGAGAAAATGGTAAAATTCTTGTTTATATTATACTAGAAGTGGCTACCCGGCATCACCTGGGTAGAGGGAGTGCAAAAAGTTAGTCTCTCAGATCCATCATTACTGAATCAGGAGTTGGATCCTCACAGGATGCCCCATTAAAAATCTCTATGTATAAAAGACCTTGCGCCAGGGATAAAAATTGTACAGACACTCTGAAAAGAAAGATTAATGTCTCCTATTTAAGATAAATGCACAAAAGAATTCCATGCTGTTACTATCTAAATTTCATTTTCAAAATTATTTTCACGAATATAAATCAAATGTATTTTTGTTCAAACAGCAAGATCGGGTGATAGAGAATGTGTATATATATTTACTTTGTCATCAATTGTTTTATTTTTGTAGTTTTCTCCAGATATACATACATACACACAACTGCCCTTTATATATGTATAGATGATCAATCATGTTATTCGTTTTCTTTTATTTGTTGGATTTACGGCATATAAACTCTTGTTGGGTTATTTTATGCTGAAGACGTTTTGTTCTATGCATACTTGATAGGTATTTTTTTTAAATCGAACTATTTACGAAACATGACATCATTAAATTATTAATGACGTCATAAAAATCGTATTTTTTACGTTATTCATAGTTATATTACCTGAACTTCTGACCCTGTGTTCAATGGCGTCGGCCATTGGACCGGTAAGGAATTAAATAACAACGTAATCCCAGTAGGCCATCCTCCCAGACAACACCTGGCCTCCTGATCTAAAGAGTCAGGGCTGAGTTCATTGCCCAGTGCATGAGGCGCCTCAATAGAGGAATGCCGAAGGGATCCAATATTTTTTGTGCTACCATCGCATGAGCTTCGGGTTGTACGTAGTCCCCCCACCCCACGTTAATGGTGTGGTGCCAGTAAATATATTCATAGTTATTGTGTACACATTGGAGATCAATGCTTTGAGTATATCAAAATTTATGAAAAAAATAAGGTTCATCACTTGAAACCAAAAAGATATAGAATCCACAAAATAACCCTCACCTTTTGGTCTGTAACTTCTTTTGGTGCCGTTATAGTATGTGGCCTACCTTTTTGATTCTGTTATAGTATGTGGTCTACACGGTCTGAATGTGTCCTGCCTCAGTAAGAGTATATTTATAGATATAAGTAGTAGGCAATTTATTGAAACTAATTATTTTTCACATATTTTTCATATATATTCAATTTCAAGAAATGCAATTCAGTCATAAGCTGTATATAGTAATTAAGAATAATTAAAAAAGAATTTATCCATAATTTACATGAATCAGAATCTATTTAATTCTAAAATATTCTGAAATAGGGTTAGGGGTTAGCAGTTATTATTATAATCTTATAATATGCTTTTTATGGTAGGCCACATACTATAAGAGAGACATAATTTCGTAGGCCACATACTATAATGGTACCGATGAGTTATTACTAGTATGTGAACAAATCTACTAATTTCAGTGACTTGCTATCCAGTGTGGAAATGTCTAAAGCTAAATAATGGACCATTTCGTTTTTAACATAAAAAAGACGGGGTAGAAAAAGGACATGATACACAGAAAAATATAATCAGAAAGAAAGAGAGGAGGGGAAAGGTAAAGACAGGGACGAGCGCGCGGAAGCGATAAAGATGAAAAAAAGGAAAGAAAGAAAACAAAAAGAGTGAAAGAGGGTTAAATTAACACTATTGTAATTAACCTATTGAACAATAAACCGCCTGTCGACTGGGGCGTTAGAATGCACCGACTGCACCTCTGCAGAGGGGTAAGACACCTCCAATGGGGCCATGCTTAAGGATATAACCCAAGTGGTTGAGCAGTCCATGACTTTGGCCCTCTCTTGGACTAGACAAGCGGTCGGAGAGGCCCCATACAACCAATCGGTTAGTCACGTTAAGCCCTAGCACCTATATGATTGCCCTAACCCTATTGCCCTTATGGCAATCCTTTTTATCATATGGGTGCTAGAAGGCGGTGGCTGATGGTCTACATGTTCTAGGAATGACGTTAAACTCTATCTGATGGCGAGGTTCCAGTTTTGGAGGATTGGGGAATGTGGAATAAATAGAAAAATGTCTTTATAAAAAATTGACTTCAAAACTTTATCGGCATTAAATGACCCACTGAGGTTGATATGCCGTAAAACAAAACAAACAAAACTAAACTTAAGTAAACATATTAAACGTTATGATAATTAAATTACCATACTATAGTATATCTACAGGTTCTGCTAGTATGAAGGTATTTCTATTCAATGAAGTCTTATATATATATATATATATATATATATATATATATATATATATATATATATATATAAAGTCTGGTCTATCATCCCTAGAGTCCCCACATTAAAACACCCCACCCCAGCCAGCAGAAAACTTCAACTTCACCGAGAGAACAAGCCGGCTAAATAAACTGCGTTATTGATACGACTGATGCTTGGCTGAAACGAAGCGTGGCTGGTTGGCAGGCCGCTTGGCCAAACGCCCGGATGGAATTCCAAACATTTCGACTTATCAAATAAAATATCATCAAAAGAACTTTTTTTTTTTCATTTTTATTTATTTTCTATTTATCTGTTGCTCGTCTGCAGGACACACGGCACGTCTTTCAAGGTAGAATTGCAAGTTACGGGCAACAGCGGAAAACCGAAGAGGCCAGACGAGTATGGATGCGGTGGGCTCCCAAAGAACATTTGTGGCCCGGGCTTGATGGGCGCCCGCGTATACATTCATAAATAGATCACACACACACACACACACACACACACACACACATATATATATATATATATATATATATATATACTATAGTGTGAGATTGGTCACTGTTTCAGCTTTTGCTGGAATGGCGTACCAAACGCAGTATTATTGATAGAGTGCTCAATATAAAATAGAGCTGTTATATAATATAATAAGATAAATATATAACGGTTTTACATATTATTTATTAGGTGACAAAGGAACATTCACGACCATATTGGTTTCATGCGATGCAATCATATTGCTTATAAACCAATATATATATATATATATATATATATATATATATATATATATATATATATATAACGGCAGTCAATGCCTTTCGTATATGTATATTTACATCACTTTCTGTAGATGATGTATTACTACCTAGTAACGATAATTCCTAGAAACGATAATTTTTATAAGGATTATCATTCTTCATTATCAAATCGTTTTAACAACATGGATTTATATGATTCTCTCTCGCCACTCGTCCCGATCTGTCATTGCTCATAGCAGGTCCACCTTACGGTATCTAATATTAGAGCTGATCAATGTAATCGTGTCCATGTGATGGTGAGAGAAAAGAACATCACTTAGAATACGGTGGTTGGTTGTTTTGTTTTACGGCAAATCAACTCCTTTCGGGTCATTTAATGCCAAAATCAAGTCATTTTGATATTCGGTTGTTTACAGTTAAAAAATCAAAATTAAAATAAGTAATGATGAAATTACGTTTAAAAAAATGTTAAAAAAATAGGTTAGAAAAATCCGTTTTACGGACCTTCTAAAAACACGTCATACCTCTTGAGCGTTTCTTCTTACGCGCGTTCACTTGCGCAGCATATTAAATGTCAGGTGGTGGCAACATGTTTCAAACAGGACCATCCTGAAGAGAACTGGATTCCCTGGCATGCACAAAATGCTTGTCCAACGCAACTGAGATGGGCTGGACACTTAAACAGACTTGGGATTACAGACTACCAAAGCAGATTCTGTACTCTCAACTGAAAGAGTGATTGCGTGGAATCGGTAGACCAAAGCTCAGGTACAAAGACAACATCAAGAGAAACCTGAAGGACTTTAACATCCCCATAGGCAGCTGGCAAGACGCAACCAGAGACCGAATAAATTGGAGAAAAATGATTCGGGTGGTGTCATCATCGGATACGATGGACAGCAAGTAGTGTTTACAGTGCCTTCTGTTGCTTAAATGGTCACCCATCTAAGTATTGAACAGGCTCATCGCTGCTTAACTTCGGTGATCTGGGGAGGGGGAACCTGTGTTTCAACGGGATTTTACCGTAAACCTTAGGATACAGGTTGAATATGCCATTAATAAATAACGAACCCCTCCCCAGACCAAACCAATTGACAAACCGCCCAGTCGACTGGGGCGTTAGAATGCACCAAATGCACCTCTGCAGAGGGGTAAGACTCTCCAATGGGTCCACCTGTCGGTCGTGAGTGGTGACCCGTGATGCTTAAGGATAGAACCCAGGTGGTTGAGCAGTCCATGACTTGCAATACGATACTTTGGCCCTTTCTTGGGCTAGATGGGCGGTCGAAGAGGCCCCCTCTGATCAATCGGCTGGTCACGTCAAGCCTTAGCGCCTATATGATTGATCCAACCCTATTGGCCTTATGGCAAGTCCCAACCCTTTTTATCATATGGGTGCTTGAAGGCCGTGGTTGAGGGTCTTTTGTCCTGGGAATGGCGTTAAACTCTATCTGATAGTGAGGTTCCAGTTCTGGAGGTTTGGGGAATATGGAGCACCCCTTCATCACCAATGCTCCCTGGTCCACTCTGACCCAGAGTGGCAGTACCTGTTAGGGTAGCATCTATGGGTTAAATAGAAAACATGGTTTATAAACAAAATTGATTATCCATTAAGAACGAGTTTATTTCAAAACTTTGTCAGTATTAAATGACCCACTGAGGTTGATATGCTGTAAAACAAACCAAACCAAACCAATCAATTTTCAAGACACCATTTTCAGCGTTTGGGAAGAGAGAATCAAGGTAATCTATTCAGTCGGTACGCCTTGATGGTGGTTATCTTAAAAAAAAAATTCTTACCAACTCAAATGTGAAAGACTTAGTCAAATCACACTGAAAGCACCAGTCCCTGTTAGAACACTAAAGTTAAGCTCTGATGAGGTTGTTTAATGCTTAGATGAGTGACCACTTAAAGACTTCTCTTTTTCAGATTTACTATAACATTAGCGACTATGTTTAAACCTACCACCCTGTTGAGAAACCACAGAATTATTACAAAACTTTTGTTTTTCTGAAGAAAGAATGACAGAACTGCGCACTTTTTTGTTCTTTTTTTTGTTTTTTGTTTTTTTTTTTTTTTTTTTTTCGCCAATTTATGATCTCCAATTGCAAAACATTTGAAGAATGGCTCGTCAAATGCAGTTTATCTACATAGCTACTTTATCACGTGTATGGCGTTTGTATTACACGCGCCGTACGAAATGAGTGATGATTTCCGCTGCAGGCAAGAGAATGGATGCTATAAAGGAACTATTTCTTTCTTTTTTTTTTGTTCTTTTTTTTTTTTGTTTTTTGTTCTTTCTTTTTAAATGAAGGAGCAGGAAGTGAGGGTTGTTCCTGTTGTTATTCTAAGTCCCTCCACACGCCGGCTAGGCCGCAGGTGGCGCATGTACAAAGGACGAGCCTGAGAGAAATGGGATAGCACACGCTCTTTCCGATGGCGCCAATGATGTGCCTAGACCATTGCTTCCGGGAAGCGATTATCAGCAAAAAGGCGCCGCTGAGCACCGCTCTTAAATTTACCTCAATCTAACTTCTTTGTCAAATCTCTCTCTCTCTCTCTCTCTCTCTCTCTCTCTCTCTATATATATATATATATATATATATATATATATATATATATATATAAGTTAGGGTAGCGTGGGCATTAAGTCAGCGGCGCTTAATTACTACTAGTTTCTCGCTAATGCGATTTTCAAACCCGTATGAGCTATTTAGTGCTGGTTTAGTGTGGTATGGTTGAATTTATTTTTTAACGGCATATCAACCACTTATGGGCTATTTAGTGTCGATATATATATATATATATATATATATATATATATATATATATATAATATATATATATATATATAGATAGATAGATATAGGGGCCGGTTTAGTAGAGCACCTGTCTAGGAATCGCAAGGTTTCTGTTTCGATACCGGTTTTCACCAACTCAGCGCATGAGTAGCACAGAAAGGGTAATCTGATCTGTGCGATAAAGTCAGGAGCTGACGGTTAGTGTGGCGCTCCACCTCAGCAAAAACTGTCCGACTGATACTGACAATAACCACTCCACGAACTTCATTTTTTAAACATATATGTATATTAATCAATCAATCCACCCAGTTTATCCCCCCTCTCTCTCTTCCTCTTTCTCCCTCTTCCTCTCTTTCTCCCTCACTCTCTCTCCCCCTCTCTCATTTCTCTCTTCCTTTCTTTTCTCCCTCTCCCTTCTCCTCTCCCTCCCCTCTCTTCCTCTCTCTCTATCTCTCACCCCCTCTCTCTATTCCTCTCTCTATTCCTCTCCCTCTCCCCTTCTCTCTCTCTTCCTATCTCTCTCTCCCTCTTCCTCTCTCTTTTATAAATCCCTAAAGAGAGCTCAATGTATAATAATCAACAAATTAGATTAAATACAGAGCAATATCTAATTTTCAAAGAAAGAAAAAACTTAACAGCCCATCATTCCGTGAAAAATTTATTTCTTTATTTTTAAAATAGTTAAAAAGATTTTTTTTAAATCCTTAAGAGAGTGGCCTCTTCAGACGGAGATTTTAAAATGAAGGAATTCACCTAAAGACAGTTTCACCAGAAAAATCAGGTCAGACAGCAAGTATAAGGATGAAATTTTGATTTTAACAGAGATACAAAGTATAAACAATTTCCTGTTCAGCTGACACTCTCAAAAAACAAAATAAGATATGTATATTTTTATAACAAGTTAAAAAACCAAAAAAAATTGTCTAGACTTTCTATAAAAGTTTTTTTTAAATATTATAATTAAATAATATTATAATTAAAATTAATAATTAATATTATAATTAAAATAATAGAGAGAGAGAGAGAGGGAGGGGGACAAAAAATGAGTGAGTCTCACTTTTAACTGTTGAGAAAAAGACGTAACTTAATATCGTAATATTGGCATTTCAGTCTCAGAGGACTATAAAATAGTTTTTGTGTCCCCTGAAGTTACAGCGCCTCCTGTGACTGTAAAGTCCAATGTTTGAAAAACATTCTCGACCACAAATGTCGCATATGAAGGCTGTCCCTGAAGATGCTGATGTGCCGGTGTCTTGTTGTCGCTGCTTTCTTCTGGACCTCCTAGCTTCATGGTGTAGCGCCAGGGTGACCTCAGACATGAACAGTCCTCTACAGAGAGCCTGCCGCCACCGAAGGCGGTCCTGAGCCAAATTTTTCCAGCTGGAAGGGGCAATGCCAAAGCACCTGAGATTGTTCTTGCAGACATCCTTGAAACGCAGCTGGGGGCGACCAATCTGTCTCTTACCAGACGAAAGCTCTGCATAAAGGGTATCCTTCGGTATCCGACCATCAAGCATTCGGCGACATGACCCAGCCATCGGAGACGACGCTGTCTCAGTAGAGAACACAAGCTGGGGAGTTGAGCTCTCTCTAGAACTGCTGTGGTTTTTCATCCTGTCCCTCCAGGTGATGTACTGGGCATCACCTGGAAAGACAGGATCACAAGTCGGAATAATGAATGAATATAACGAAGCTCTCAATACATATGTACAGCTGGTTTAGAAAATTGAGATGTGTGTATTATAAACAGTTAAAATCCCCTTCGCATTCTGTAGGTGACTATAGCCTAGCGGTTAAGGTGTCTGACTGATGCTGAACCGATTGGATTTCAATCCCGGCTGTAGGGAGCTTACAAATGTCTAGCCACCCTGAAGAGACTTGATAAGTCGAAACACGTGTCTGTGGATGAATATATATATATATATATATATATATATATATATAGATAGATAGATAGATAGATAGATAGAGAAAGTGTTGTTCTAGTTCAAACGGGAGAAAATTCAATATTTTATAAAAAAGAAAGTCCGCAAAATTGATTATGTTTTTAGAAAAAAATGTTATTATTTTTATCTTACATTTGCGACACGTGTTTCAGATCTTCTGGTATCTTCTTCAGGCTTTGGTCAATACACACACATATATATATATATATATATATATATATATATATATATACACCTGCACATATATATTTACCAAACCCTCCGCACGAGCAGGATGCGACACAAGGTCAATTTCTTAAGCGGAGTTTAACAGGTTTTAATTCAGAGTTTTCCTTCTCCTAGACTGGTTTTCTAGCCAATGTTAAAGAGCCCATTTAAGAGAAAGTTACATTAGTAAAAAATTTATATGACGTTTCTTGAAAGTAAAGCTAAAGTAGAAACTAAAAGCGGTGGTTAGTTTAAAAAACAAATTAAAATGACATTGATCTATTCAGACTCATATCCTCATCATTGTAACCTGGAAATATTGAATCTAATCTTATATTCAATCTACAAGGACATCCTGTCTGCAAGTTTTAGAATATGCTGACTGTATACCCTATAGAGGAGCAATACCCCCATCCAAAAAAAAACAAACAAAAAAACTCCTGGATATATACATATTTACCAACCCCTTAACATGAGCAGGATGTGACACAAGGTCAATTTCTTAAGCAGAATTTAACATGTTTAAATTCAGAATTTTCCTCCTCCTCCAGTCAGCCCTATTATTTACCCATAGGGGGGAGGGAGAGTAGTTGGATCCTCACCTTTCCCAAGGGAATTAACACTATGTGAAATGCAAACAGCCTCGTCCAGGATTTTGAAATCGGGTCCATTTCCTACGACGATAACCATTACACAACGCGCCTGGAATATCTCTCTATATATTTATGAACAGCAACGATTCATTTGAAAAGACAAAAACATAAACAACAGTTTTACCGATCCAAGATAATTCAAGGACAATGTTTGGCAGTTCGGATTCAATTAAGGGAGAAAAGGAAAAGATAAACTGTTATCTTCAAAGTTTTGTTTGAAATATTTTACCGTTTTTTATTTTTCGGGTATCAGGGAAGTTCCCAAATATTTTCCCCACCTTGTTTTTTCTTTTTTTTTTTTTTCTTTTTTTTTTTTTTTTGCGATACAAACATCTTCTGCTAGCCCCTCACCCTCTCTCGGTAATCTCGATCTCTCTCAATCTTTCTCACTTTCTTTCTTTCTCTCTCTCTCTCTCTCTCTCTCTCTCTCTCTCTCTCTCTCTCTCTCTCTCAGTGTCTCTCTCTTTGTCACTCTTTCAGTATATCTCTCTCCCTCTTTCTCTCTTTTTTTTTCTCTCTCTCTCTCTCTTTCCCTGTTAGTGTCTTTCTCCTCTCTCTCTCTCTCTCCCCCCTCTCTCTCTTTCAGTGTCTCTTCTTCCCTCTTTTCTCCCCATCCCCCCTCTCTCTCTCGGTGCATCTCAATATCTCTCTCTCACTCACTACCCCTCTCTTTCTTCTCTCTCTTCTCTCTTTCTTTCTCTCCCTCTCCTTCTTTCTGTCAGTCTTTCTCTCTATCAGCATCTGTTTTCCTCTGCCCCAGTCTCTCTCTCCCTCTCATAGTCTCTCTCTCTATCTCTCTCAGTCTCTCTCGCTCTGCTTATATCTCTTTCTTTCTCCCAGAGTTCTCATCTCTCTCTCTCTCTCTCTCTTTATCTCTCTCTCTCTCTCTCTCTCTCTCTCTCTCTCTCTCTCTCTCTCTCTCTCTCTCTCACTCTCAGTCTTTCTGTTTCTGTCTATCTCTGTCTGTCCCTCTCTCACTATCTATGTCTCTTTCTTTGTCACAGTTTCTTCACTCTTGTTCCGTCTCTCTGTCACTCTCTCTCTCTCTCTCTCTCTCTCTCTCTCACACACACACACACACACACATTCTCAGTCTTTCTGTCTCTGTCTATCTTTATCTGTCTCTCTCTCACTATCTATGTCTCTCTCTTTGTCGCAGTTTCTTCACTCTTGTTCAGTCTCTCTTGCTTCTCTCTCTCTCTCTCTCTCCCTCTCTCTCTCTTTCTCTCTCTTTCTCTATCACAAACTCTCTCTACCAGTTACCCAATTCTCTTAATCTCTTTCAGTTTCCCCTCTCTTTTTCTTTCTCTCTCTCTCTCTCTTTCTCTCCCCCTGTCCCTCTTCTCTCTCTCAGTCTCTCTCTCTCTCTCTCTCTATATATATATATATATATATAAATGAACGTATACATTTATATATATATATATATATATATATATATATATATATATCGCCTCGTTCCCGTTATCTTTGTCGGTCGCCATGCCAAACGTGCACGTCCGGTAAGAGGTAATAACAAGGTCAGGTGGTGCGGGGTTACTTCCTGTACAACAGGAAGCAGAATTTAAGTTGTCATTTCTGTCATTTGCATCGTTCAGAGCGAGGGCCGAACGAAACCGGATACATTTGGTGCTGATTAGAGCAAATCCCCCCACCCCTCGGGGACTGTAAAGGTTGGAAAAATTGACTTTGAAAGACAGGCCCGTTGATAAAACCCAATATTTTATAAACAACTTTCGTGGGTGTGATTGATTTTTATGAGCACCTCGCCGTAAAACAAACCGAAAAGTACGCCAACCCCCATCACCGGGCTTTTAATCTTCGTTGAATATAATTGTGTACACACGTGCGTAAGAATGTGACCCAGGTACCGACGAAGTCACCACTCAGCACCCCCTCCCCCAAAATATGATAGAGAGATTTGACACTGAACTGCAAATCCATGTCGGCGGGGCTTAGAATACGCCGACTGCATCCTCTGCATATAACGTATATAGCGTAGTTGGTAATGGCTAACTTGCAAATCCGTCGGAAAATTAGGGTGACCCAGAAAAACCAGAATCCACAAATTTTGTAATAAAACGGTTAATCTTAACTGGGGGAAGGGTAGGGTCGGGGTTTAGGGTTAGTTTAATGGGAAAATAAATAAATAATTTGGATTCTGTTTTTCTGGGTCACCCTGTATTATGTTTTAATTTTTCGACCGATTTGCAAGTTTTTAGCCTTGGTAATTAACCGCGTTGATCCCAGGGGGCCATCCCCCCAGGCAACACCTGTCCCCTCGATTTAAAGGGGCAGGGCTGGGTTTATTGTCCAGTGCCTGAGCCCCCCCTGAGGGGGGTACCGACGGGATCAACGCATTTTTTGTGCCCGCCACCCATGAGTTTCGGTTTAGGGTGGTCCCACATTAATAGGGCCTTGTACCTAACCCGTACACGTAGGGTGCGTAGTAAATAACGTATCCTCTGCATGGGATAAAGACACCCCTACCCGTAGAAAAAATGAGTTGTCCTGCGTATGGTACGAAACTGCATCTGATGGTGAGGCTCCTGCATGGCGAAAGAATGAGGTTGACAATATGGCAACAAAATTAAGTGACGAAACGGCCAAAGAATGAGGTGGCGAAACGGAGAAATTAGTGTAAACACTTGATGAATTAGATGGTGAATAGCAGGGGTGGTGAAAGTGAGATTTCTCGAAAGAGGAGTTCCGAAAGGATGATTGTGACAAAACACAGAGAGAGAGAGAGAGAGAGAGAGAGAGAGGAGAGAGAGAGAGAGAGAGAGAGAGAGAGAGAGAGAGAGAGATAGAGAGAGGACGGAAAAGAAGTAAAGTGAGACTTATTTTGAAATTGGATAATGTATATGATAATGTATAGATATTTTTTTTCTAAATGACATCTCACTTTATCAGATATATTTACAAGAATTACATTACAGAATTACCAGCCTCGAAGCTTCCATACCTTCCTAATCACCATTGGAATCCAACTCTTTTCGAATCCTCTGCACTGTCCTTAGTGTGACACCCAAACTCTCTGAAATCTTCGTATTGGAGCTTCCGGTTTGAATACCAAACAGTACAGCGTGCCATTTCCTAATTTCTGTAGGAATTAATTGCTTCATAGTGCTGCTATATTCCTTGCAGACAATGCCCAACTGATTCTAGTTTGCTGCACTGTAGACAAAAATTGAAACAAATGATATGCATGCGCGAAATTGATAATTTAAAGTGAATTTGCGAGAAGCGCTAGATCAACTGTGTCGTTTGCATCTGTACAAATAAATGATTATTGCTATATATATATATATATATATATATATAGGATTTAAAAATTTTGTGAATAATTTGAAGGCATTTATCTAGGATTTATAGAAAATGTAGTTTACAAATTAATCCAATTTCGACATTAGATAACCCATAAGGAGTTGATATGCGGTTAAATAAACTAAAGCGACAATTTTGCCAAGCTATAGCCGTATCAGTACTACTGTACGGCTGTGTATTTGAACTCTAACGAAATGCTTCGAGAAAAAGTTAGATGGGAAGTAAATAAAGATGCTGTATGTTGTCTTAAACAAATCCTGGAAATAGAACCATACAAAGAGCAATTGTATGGCTACTTACCTCCTATCACACAAACCATCCAAGTATGCCTATCCCTGTTAGATGAAAGGATAGATGAAAAAGCTATATGGTAACTACACAACGATTTTGCGTGTTCTTGAATAAATTCTGGAAGCAGCTCCCCACAAAAATCAGGTGTACGGCCACTTACCTCCGATTACACAAACCATCGAAGTAAAACGAAGAAGACATTCTGGGCATTACTGAAGAAGAAAGAATAAACTCATATAGGAACACAAGTCAATATATCCCAACTGTAAAATATCAAACATCTTGCCCTGATGACGGCCGTTCTTCTGTATACTTAAAAAAATGGGCTTTTAATTCTTCTGTATACTTAAAAGAAACTGGCTTTTAATTCTTCTGTAAAAAAAACTGGCTGTATACTTAAAAAAACTGGCTTTTAATTCTTCCTTAAAAAAAACTGGCTTCTGTATACTTAAAAAAAACTGGCTTTTAATTCTTCTGTATATAAAAAAACTGGCTTTTAATTCTCTGTATACTTCTGTAAAAAAACTGGCTTTTAATTCTTCTGTATACTTAAAAAAACTGGCTTTTAATTCTTCTGTATACTTAAAAAAACTGGCTGTATAAAAAAAACTGGCTTCTTCTGTATACTTAAAAAAACTGGCTTTTAATTCTTCTGGTATACTTAAAAAAACTGGCTTTTAATTCTTCTGTATACTTAAAAAACTGGCTTTTTAATTCTTCTGTATACTTAAAAAAACTGGCTTTTAATTCTTCTGTATACTTAAAAAAACTGGCTTTAATTCTTCTGTATACTTAAAAAAACTGGCTTTTAATTCTTCTGTATACTTAAAAAAAAACTGGCTTTTAATAACAACACAAGACATTCTTTTTTTTTTTTTTTTCATAAGCTTATTCATTCTATCCCCAAGTCAAAATGCATTGGGGAATAGACACGTATATTAATTGTTTGTTGGGCAGGCATTTTCGGTTGTTGTTCGATTATGGAAATTACTTGGGATGCCTCTTGAGGATATCTTGTCTTGTGCCGTTCATAGTTTTTAATTACAACACAATACGTTCCACCAGATGACAAGTTATTTTCAGTTAAACTGCAAATCGTCATCAAAATTAAAACGGAAACCTTTTTGGTGGTTCCCTCAAGACAGTTTAACTACAGTGTATGAATGAACTTTTTGCGAATTGGGGTTGGGGATGAAGGTTGTTTTTAATTACATAATGTTGAAAAATATATTTTTTAAACCAAGTTTAATTGAAATTATACATTGCAATTCTAACACAAACAACTGTGACTAATGTGTCTACCGTTGGATTCAATAATTAATTTCAATGGTTACTTGAATGTATTAATATTTGTTTTTTAAGCAATACGTAATTAAAAACAACCTTAATCCCCAAACCCCTAAACCGTAACCCAATTCCAAAAAGTTCATTCATACACTGTAGTTAAACTGCCCCATGCACCACCAAAAATGTTTCCGTTTTAATTTTCCGACAAATTTGCAAGTTTAGCCAAAAAACTTTTCTATTTTTTCTATTTTTATTATTTCATTTTTTATTTAAAATAATAATAAATAGAATACAATGTGTACAAGGACAATCTCTCGGTCGGAACACGTGTCGGCACTCCAATAAACAATTTTTAACCACTCAACATTTTATTTAATTATTTTTATTTACATCTCAACTATAGTATGCTTTTTGCCCTTCTTTTCAAATTGCTCCCTAAAATATTCAAATTGCTCTCTTGTGAGGCGTGCGGACGGAATCATTAAAGAATATTTATGAAATAAAAAAAAATCGTTGTCAGAATCAGTTAGCGATCTCTGGAAAGACGAGGAACAAGAGGTCTGTGTGTGGCAAACGGGTCGTGGCCCCTCGTGGCCCTCGTCATCAGAGTTACAGGGTAGCCAAGAGGAATATTATATGACATGCCGGGGACGGGATGAATGACGACCGGACACCAGTTGACAAGAATGGGAACAGACGTCGATCTGTAATGAACAGGAAGTCAGAGTAGGTCGACCGGAAACGGGTGTCGTAGTTGTCGGATGTATTGTTTGATTTCGTTCGTTTTTATTTATTTGTTTTTGGCTCGAAAGGGGAAACAAATATTACACATATTAAGGAGAGAGAGGAGAGAGAAAGAGAGAGAGGGGGGAGAAAAGGAGATATTGCTTGCAGAGAGAGAGGGGGAGGGAGAGAGAAGGAGAGAGAAAAGGAGATATTCGCTTGCAGAGAGAGAGAGAGACAGAGACAGAGAGAGAGGGGGGAGAGAGAGAGAGGGGAGAAAGAGAGAGGTGGGGATATGAACACATATGTTTAGGGTCACACCTCCCACTAGTTAATCAGTATGTCCCTCGGATCGCCCAAGTGATTGATATCAACGCCTGTGGGTCGTCGATTGGGGCTATCCAAGGGGTCAGTGAAAAGGGGGTCAAATAAACGTGATGGGGTCGGTAAAAAATTGTGGGGAGTTTCGATAGACACGGAGGGGGTTCGACAAACGTGACAGGGGTCGATAAACGTGGTGAGGTTTGTTAAACGTAGTTGGGGTCGAGATAAACGATGTGGGAGTCGATTAACGTTGTGTGGGTTGATTAAAAAATGGTGAATCAATAAAATTGACGGGAGTCGACTCGAGCTCTTCTGTCCGAGGAGGAACATTTAGTTAAGAGGGGCCGGGTTAGCTCAGTCGGTAGAGTTTTCGGCTAGAAACCACAAGGCCAACTCAGCGTATGAGTAGCACAGGGATTTGTGTGGTAAAGTAAAAAGCTGATGGTAGGTGTGGCGCTCTACCGCTAAAAAATAATCTTACTTTAGCGCTAGTGAAAAGGGGATAGACTCCCTCGCTAATTGGCTGATACCGACTTTAGGCTACCCAAAGACTAATGTATATGCGTGTAGATACCAGCATGTCTATATGATTGTAAGTACTGCTAGTTTCACGTCTTTGATCATGTCACGCTAGCAGCACGGATACACATGACAATATCTCACCAACCGTTCCTATCATTCTTTGGCCCTGGTAGGTCCTCTGCACAGCATCCAGTATCCATACAGAACTGGTTAATGGAAATCGTTGCTAGACGGCTCGCACTGGCATTCCTATGTACTGGCTTACACAGGAGAATGTCAGTTATGAGTTCGTCCTTGCTTCTCCGGTATTGTCCAGCATGTCATGTTCATCTCACTCGAATGGTTTGTGTGATAGAGGGCAAGTGGCCGTACAGCTGCTTTCTTGTATGATGTTGTTTGTATGATTTGTTTAAGATCGCAACACAGCATTCTTGTGCAACTCCCATAGAGATACCTAGAAGCGGCTACCCAGCATCGCGTGGGTAGAGTTTTTTTTAATTTAATCTCAGAGATCCATTATTATTGAATTGTTAGTTGGTTTCCCACAGGATGTCTCATTAAAATCCCCACGTAAAAAGACCTTGTATTGATCCAGCCACTCTGAAAAGAAAAAATAATTTCTACTATATACAATATTAAATGCCAAAAGATTCTATGCTGTTATCATTTAAATTTTCTTTTTTAATTTTCTTTTCGAATATAAATCAATTCTTCACTATTTTTGCTCAAAAACCAAGATATGATGATAATGAATGTGTATATACATTTAATTTGTTGTCAATTGTTTTATTTTCATAGTTTCCTCCGGACATACATACACACCAACTGCCCTTTATATATAGACTAGGAGAGGCTACCCGGCGGCGTCTGGGTAGAGGAGGATATTATAAGTTACTCTCACTTATCTATTATTACTGAATCGTGAGTTGAATCCTCGTGGGATGCCCCATTTAAATCCCTATGTAAAAATAATAGACCTTGCATTGATCCAGCTACTCTGAAAAGAAATATTAATGTCTACTATCTAAAATATTAAATGAAAAAAAAATCCATGCTGTTATCATTTAAATTTTATTTTTCAATTATCTTCACGAATATAAATCAAATCTCTATTATTATTGCTAAAAAAAAACCAAACCCTGGTGATATTTAATGTGTATATATATTTTTACTTTGTCGTTAATTGTTTTATTTTCGAAGTTTCCTCCGGACATACATATACACACAACTGCCCTTTATATATGTATAAATAAATAGATTATTCTAAACTTTAATAAATGTGACCTTGCATGTTTTCATTTTTTAAATTAAGACCATCGGATAACCCCCATGTAATATGAGTAAGTTCTGCTGATAAAAATTTTTTATAAAAATATATATTATATATATTTATTTATTTATTTGTTGAATTTTTAAAATATAATTGTTTTCCATAGGCGACTACCCAGGTTTCAAGCTATTTCCCATCATCAGTTTGCTAATAATTCTTCTGGTGTTTATGTGAAGACATTTCTTGCTGTTATGTTTTTGGACCGCAAATTACGTCGGTTGATTATTGTGGACGCTCTTTATGCTTTAGATAGATAGGGAGATAACTTTGTGAGCATTTTTTTTTAATGCAAAAATTTAAAAACTCAAAAATAAAATCGAAACATAAAGAGCGTCTACAATAATCAACCGACGTAATTTGCGGTCCAAAAACATAACAGCAAGAAATGTCTTCACATAAACACCAGAAGAATTATTAGCAATCTGATGACAGCAAAATAGCTGGAAATCTGGGTAGTTGCCTATGGAAAACAATTATATTTAAAAAAAATTCAACAAATAAATAAATAAAGCTCCTACAAATTTGTGGTTGAGCATTGTGATTTCTTTGTTTCATCTCAATTTAAAAAAAAATATCTATTATCTATCTATCTATCTATCTATATATATATAATATATATATATATATATATATATATATATATATATATATATATATATTGTTGGCAACCTTCCGTCTATTTTAGACGATGTCGTAGCTTTTTTTTTTTTTTTCTCACTTACAGCTACGTGAGTGGCTGAACAGACCGATCCTCGAATGGCAGTTTCTGGTGCAATGGCTGCAAACAAAAGGTGATGCTTTCTGTAGGTGTTGGGGGAGCTGCTGTTTCTCCTTTCTTTTAGCTCTCTTTTCTGTGGCAGCTTTTTTCCTCTTTTCTTCACTTCTTTTTGTTCCTTGTTTGACGAGGAGGCGCCAGGTTGCACGGTCTTCTGCACAAGCCTCCCACGTGTCTATATCGATGCGACATGTCTTCAGGTCTCTCTTGCAGACATCTTTGAAGCGTAGGCGTGGTCTCCCTGCCGGTCGGATATATATATATATCAGGAGGAATCTCTGTGGCTTAATTGCTACCGTGCTACATCGTCGTAAGCGAGTTCGAACTCCAGTCGCGCAATTATGTTTACGTTAGACTATTGTAGGTTTGCTTGGATTTTACAGTAAGTCAACCCTTGTTGGGTTACTTTATGCCGAAGATATTTTGTTTTATTCAGTCTTATTGGTATTCATTTTTTTTCAAACTCAATTTTGTAAACACATCTTAATGCTCCTTTTTTATCTATTTAACCCGCAGATATGAACTTAACAGGTACTATCACTCCCAGTCAGGGTGGACCTGTGAGTAATGGCGATAATTTTCCCCAGAATTCCAGACTTGGAACTTCACCACTTTGCTTGCTGTCTTTACAGTGTCAACATGACCGCTCCACTAGCAGTATGCACCAAGGAAGTGACCAATTTTTCTGGTCATAAGGAATCTCAAGGTCTGAAATTCTTCGGAGGCTTTTAGCCCAATACAGGGAAAGCGCACTACCACGTAGAAGTGTGCATGAGTGGATAGAAAAGTTTGAAATTGACCGGAGAAGTGTGACGCACGAACAGGGGACAGGACGCCCGTCAACCTCCACCACTGATAAAAAGATTCAGCAAGCTCGAGGATGGTAATGGCGAATCGGCGAGTTGTCATCGATAAGGTAGCTTGTTCTCTGCATTGTGCGTAAATGCAGTGTGCGTAAATGATTGGAAGTTTAGTGACATCAGTATTGCTTAATTAATGAAGTCAAGTTGAAGTTGGTGTAAGTGAAACGTTGTGGAAGATTATAACTTTAAATATTTTCTGTAAATACAATCAAATACAAAAATGATGTATTCATTACAAACATCTATATATAATGCAGATTTGGTATCTATCTGTCTGTAACCGAAACTACATCACTGCTTATGTCACAATAATTTTAGAAATTAAGTAAGTTTATCAATGAGTATTTAATTCATAGTCAAGATCATTTGTACATTAAATAAAGAACAACTGTAGTATATATATATACTCAAAAAGTTACTACGCAAGATTTGACGGACTACAGTGTTTTTTAAAACAAGTTTTAATACATACATGTCCGATATTATTGATTTATATGCAGTTTGTTTGATTTTATTGTATATCTAACGTTATCCAAAGTGTACAGTTTTACAAGAAAATTATTTACAAACAAGAAATCATCATATAACATTGTCCTAGATTAATTTTTTTGTTTTGTATTCAACTGTAAACAAACCGGATGATGGTTCTACCTATCAAGTCATCCACGATGAGCGCGGCTTCCATAAAACAAGAGTGCGAACAATTTAAAAAAATCTTTCACGTGTTTGACCCATAGAGTTGGACCCTAACTACAAATATGGTTTAGAGTGGACCTGGGAGTAACAGCAACACAATTTCAGTCTCCATACCGGATGTTGTTTAAGTTTCATATCCTAGAACTCTTACAGAAGCAGGATTTCATTATGGTATGAATGGTATTTAAAGGTATTGCCGTATCTGCGGTTTCCTGTTTGTTGCATTTTTTATCTTATGGTGTTATGAACATCCTTTGAATACATACGAGGAGCTCGATGGGTAACGGTTATCGTAGTTTTAAACAAACTCGCTGGCTCGAGTTCAAATCCTGGACAAGACTGCCTTTCACTTTCCATGGGAAACGCATGATTCTATGTCTTCTTCTTACCCCTGCTATAGATAAATTGTTGGGCAAACTGGGCTCTTTAGTCCTGGTAAATCAACCGAAGGTAAACTCTGAATTCAAACCTGCCGTAATATCTAAATTCTAATTGCCATTGTAATAATGTAGTTCCCAATCATATTTAATTATGTAAGCACTTTATACTTAGTTGGAATATCAATGTTTTAAGAGTTAATGAATTAATAAAGTTCACAATCATATTTAAACAGGTAAACACTTCATACTTAGTAGCAATATCAATGTTTTTAAAGCTAATGAATTAATAAAGTTCAGTCATTTTAAACACGTAAACACGTCATACTTAGTTGCAATATCAATGTTTTTTAAAGCTAATGAATAAATAAAGTTCAGTCATTTTAAACACGTAAACACGTCATACTTAGTTGCAATATCAATGTTTTTTAAAGCTAATGAACTAATAAAGTTCAGTCATTTTAAACACGTAAACACGTCATACTTAGTTGCAATATCAATGTTTTTTAAAGCTAATGAACTAATAAAGTTCAGTCATTTTAAACACGTAAACACGTCATACTTAGTTGCAATATCAACGTTTTTTAAGCTAATGAATTAATAAAGTTAAACACGTCATACTTAGTTGCAATATCAATGTTTTTAAAGCTAATGAATTAATAAAGTTCAGTCATTTTAAACACGTAAACATGTCATACTTAGTTGCAATATCAATGTTTTAAGAGCTAATGAATTAATAAAGTTCACAATCATTTTAAACAAGTAAACACTACATATTTAGTTATAGTATGATTATTTAAGATACTTCAGTCATTTTAAACACGTAAAGACTACATTTAATTGCAATATCACTGTTTTAAGTGCCAATATATAAAAAAAAGTTCACAATCATTTTAAACGGGCAAATACTTTCATACTTAGTTGCAATTGCGTAACGGTTATCATTGTAGGAATTGGAATCGGCAACCTGAGTTCAAATTCTGGGCGAAACTGTCTACTATTATTTGTATTATTCGGACTATTGTCCTCATCTCCATTGTTATCTGTAGAACGTTTCGGCCGATGTGGCCTCCGGCCTTCTTCAGGTACTTCTTGTTAGACTCGGGAATCTTCTCGGACACGGGAACCTCCTTTTCGAACCCAGGAACCTTCTTGTCGTAATCGGGAACTTTCTTGTAATCGGGAACCATCGCGGAACTTTGAACCTAACCCTTTATTCAGTCCACGGGGGTATCCTGTTCTCATTCCGGTAACCATGGCTGGGGTACAGGTGTTAAGCTGTGTTAATTATTAATCTATGTTACTGCTGCCCCTGACCAGGATTGAACCTGCAGTCTAGAGATAATTGTCACTTAGAACTGTCTTAACTAAATCCTTTATCCACTAGCTATGTGTCTAACATTGTACAGATAACAATGAAGATGGGGACAATAGTCCGAATAATACAAATAATACTTTTTTTTTAGTAAATATCATTTCCAATTGATTTTAGAGTAAAAATAATTTCCAATTAATTTTAGAGTGAAGATTATTAATACAAATAACTTAACTCTTTGTCTACCAAATTTCCCCACGGCTGTACCAAATTTTCTCGGTGCTTTTTACCTGATTCTTCCATTGAAATGGTTCCCTATGACAAAAGGATCAAGCAACAGTCTTAGAGTTGGCTCAAAAACAAAACAAAAGATTGCAGGGGTGTTCACGGAGTAATTTTTCAGTGTAAACACGTGACACGTGTGAAAGCCACTACCAGCGGATTACGGTAGGATGACAATGGTGGGAGAACCGCTGTGAGCGATTTAAATTAGGCAAAGAATTAAAAACAAGAATATATAAAGAATAAAAGATAAAACAAATATGTAGAAAAATAATTGGTGCCGTTATAGTATGTGGCCTACCTTTTTGATTCTGTTATAGTATGTGGCCTACCTTTTTGATTCTGTTATAGTATGTGGCCTACCTTTTTGATTCTGTTATAGTATGTGGTCTACCCAGTTTGAATGTGTCCTATCTCAGTAAGAGTATATTTCTAGATATAAGTAGTAGGCAATTTATTGAAACTAATTATTTTTCACGTATATTCAATTTCAAGAAATGCAATTCAGTCATAAGCTGTATATAGTAATTAAGAATAATCAAAAAAAGAATGTATCCATAATTTAAATGAATCAGAGATCTATTTAATTCTAAAATATTCTAAAATTCTGAAATACGATTAGGGCTAGGATTAAGGTTAGGGTTTGGGTTAGCAGTTGTTATTATTATTATAACGTTATAATATGCTTTTTATGGTAGGCGACATACTATAAGAGAGACATGATTTCGTAGGCCACATTCAAAAGATAGGCCACATACTATAATGGTACCAAATACTTTTATTAAACATATATAAATATAGATAGCTTTATTTTTAACTTTTTAAATCCCAAGCGACGCTAGTACAAAATAATAATACTGATAATACAGTAAGGTTCAAGCCTGTAGGTGACTACAGGTACGCTTGACAAAGGTTTGTGAAAAAACGAAAATTCTTTTCATGTTGATGGTGATGATGATAAAGTCATAGTTATGTTGTAAAGCGGTGATTTCCAACGTAGGGGTACGCCCTACAAGGGGGCAATTTGATTTTTAAGGGGGGGGGTCATATAGACAATTTCTCTGTTAATTATTTACTGTATTTTTGTTCATTTTATTTTTTATTTTACGTAGATGGCTGATTCTACCGAAGCTTAATTAGGTCAAGGTATTGGCGTTTTAAGTTTCTTCAGTTCACTTTTAAATTATAAGAACTAGCAAAAAAAAAACACCCTCTGGGCGACGTAAAATAAATATTGCATGCGGGGATGGGAGTTGAACATTCAATATCAGAGAGTTTGTATCATAACTAAAGTAAAATCTATTATTAAAGGAGTAAAAAATAAAAGAATTGAAATGGAAACTTAGTTCTGATAACTCTGAATATATATTTTTTTTAAAACTATATATAGATAGATAATACCAGGTATGTATTTTATCTGATAATTATTTTCTGGCTTTTGTTTATTTCATTTTTATTTTTACGTAGATGGCTGATTCTACTGAAGCTTAATTAGATCAAGGTATTGGCGTTTTAAGTTTCTTCAACT